>ONZH01026869.1:0-113359 GCA_900303285.1 Rhinella marina
AAAATGTGCCTAAAAACCATTCTAGCAAATCCTGCCTCAAATCCGTATGGCGCTCCTTTCCTCTGACCACTGCCACAAACCCATAGAGACGTTTACCACCACATATGAGGTATCTGTAAACTGCAGAATTAGAGCAATGTATATTGAGTAGAGATGAGCGAGCATACTCGTCCGAGCTTGGTGCTCGTTCGAGTATTACGGTACTCGTAAGTGCTCGCTGCTCGGACGAGTATCTCGCCATGCTCGAGGAAATGGCAACTTCCGCATCGTGCTTTTTTGGCGCCTATAAACTCAGCAATCACAAGCCAGGAGACTCTGCGGTACACCCAGCATCACGTGGGGCCCTTACATGTCGATAGCAGGGGTTGGCTGGCCTGATCAGGTGACCCTGGAATATACTAGTGACTGGCCGCGGTGCTCGGCTCAGATGCTGTCTGGATGTCGTTAGGGATAGAGCTGCTGCGTTTCAGGGAGAGTGTTAGGGCCTGCATTTAGTTCTCTGTTAGGCAGGAATCACCCACAAAGAACCCAACAGCCCTTCTAAGGGCTACAAAAATTTTTTTTTGTCTCCTAGCTTGGCTGGCTGGCTGGCACTAGTAGTGCAGCTATCGCCATATATAACCCCCTTTTTTTTTTAATTGTTATATCTCAGTGATACAAATCCATTGCACACAGCAGTGTGGAACCATTCTGTGTGTCACAGTTCAGTACACTCACTATTTTCTGTCCAGGTGACACTGTCTGTACGTCACGTAATCCAACCAGGTCTTTTGCTCTCACGTATATAGCTTGATCACAAAAATCTCTGTGTGACATTTGTCTGGGTCGCAGTCAAAATAGCCACCATTAACAGGGTGTGAGTTAGGTCTACGATAGTTTCTGCACGTCACGTTCCAAAAAAAAAACAAAACTACAAAAAAAAATATATAAAAAATAGTTTTTTTGTTGTTTTAGCTCAGTGATACAAATCCATTTTACACAGCAGTGTGGAACCGTTCTGTGTGTCACAGTTGAGTACACTCACTACAATCCTTATTTTCTGTCCAGGTGACACTTTCTTTACGTCACTTAATTAAACCAGACTGAACAAGTTTGTGGGTTTCAGTACACCAGGCCCATTTATTTTTTTATTTTTTATATAATACACTTATATACAGAAAATGTTGAACCCCAGGGCTAAGGGTCGAGGGTGTGGGCGTGGGCATTCAATTACTGCAGGGGGCAGAGGCCGTGGTCCTGGGTAGGGTGAGACAGTACCTGCTGATGAGGTAGCAGGGGAACGCCGCAGAGCTACACTCCCTACACTCTCCATGTCTCAATTTACAGGGACACGTGGTAGAGGACTGTTGAAACCACAACAGTGCGAACAGCTGATGTCGTGGATTGCGGACAATGCTTCAAGTAATTTGTCCACCAGTCAGTCTTCCACGCAGTCCACCCACGTTACCCAAGGGAGCACTCCTCTGGCTCCTCCACCTCAACCTTCTTCCCCCCAGTCTGCCCCCTCCCAGGAAAATTTGGAATGCGATCCGGCATACTCTCAGGAACTGTTTTCTGGACCCTTCCCAGAGTCACAAACCACTTCTCAGGTTGCTGCTGACCTCGTTCCCGATGCCCAAGTTTTCCAACTGTCGCAGTCTGTGGGTGATGATGATGATGACAATGTTGAGTTAGTGGAAGAAGTTTGTAAAGAGGTGTCAGACGATGAGGAGACACGGTTGTCAGACAGTGGTGAAGTTGTTGTCAGGGCCGGAAGTCCGAGGGGGGAGCAGACTGAGGAATCGGAGGATGACGAGGTGACTGACTCAAGCTGGGTTGATATGCCGAGTGAAGACAGTGCTTCTGAGGCGGAGGCGAGTGCTGCACCAGAACAGGTTGTAAGAGGCAGTGGTGTGGCCAGAGGGAGAAGCAGGGCCAGAGCTGGTGCATCAGCAGCAACTGTTTCACGTAGTGAAGCTCCCATGGCGAGGCTTAGATGTTCGCAAGTCTGGAGGTTCTTTAAAGAAAGTGAGGATGACCGACGGACTGTGGTGTGCAACCTGTGCCACACCAGGATCAGCAAAGGTGACACCACTACTAGCCTAACCACCACCAGCATACGCAGGCATATGAGTGCTAAACACCCCACTCAATGGAACCAAGGCTGTTCACCACCTCCTGCGGGTCACACCACTGCTCCTTCCCCTGTGTCACTCGCTGCCTCTGCTAGTCAACCCCCTGCATCACTCGCTGCCTCTGCTAGTCAACCCCCTGCCCAGGACCCCGGCACGAGCGCCTCCCACCGGAAAACCACACCTTCGCCTCCACGATCCTCCACAGTGTCCACCAACGTGTCCCAGCGCAGCGTTCAGCTGTCTTTACAGCAGACGCTGGAGCGCAAGAAGAAATACAGTTCCACCCACCCACATGCCCAAGCCCTCAACGTCCACATCTCCAAATTGCTTAGCCTGGAGATGCTGCCCTATAGGCTGGTAGAGACCGAGGCCTTTCGCAATCTCATGGCGGTGGTTCCCCCTCGGTATTCGGTCCCCAGCCGCCACTATTTTTCCCGATGTGCCGTCCCAGGCCTACACCAGCACGTGTCACAGAACATCATCCGTGCCCTGACCAACGCTGTTTCTGAGAAGGTCCACCTAACCACGGACACGTGGACAAGTGCTGCCGGGCAGGGACACTATATCTCACTGACGGCACATTGAGTTAACTTGGTGGAGGCTGGGACCGAGAATGACCCTGGGGCCGCTCATGTACTGCCCACACCGAGGATTGCGGGGCCTACCTCGGTCACGATCTCTCAGACGTACTATGCCTCCTCCTCCTCCGACCCCTCCTCCTCCACCGAATTACCATCCGTGGGCACGGCGCCTTCAGTCGGTAGCTCTAGGCGCAGCAGCAGTGTCGTGGGTAAGGGCCAGCAGGCGGTGCTCAAACTGCTGAGCTTAGGTGACAAAAGGCACACCGCCCTAGAGCTGTTACAGGGCATCACGGCGCAGACCGATGTGTGGCTGGCACCGCTGAACCTCAAGCCAGGCATGGTTGTGTGTGACAACGGGCGTAACCTGGTGGCGGCTCTGCAACTCGGCAGACTGACACATGTGCCATGCCTGGCCCACATGTTCAATCTAATAGTTCAGCGGTTCCTCAAGACATACCCCAATCTGTCTGATTTGCTCACCAAGGTGCGCCGCATCTGTGCGCATTTCCGCAAGTCGACCACAGATGCTGCCACTCTCAGGGCAGCGCAGCGCCGTCTACAACTGCCCGCTCACCGACTGTTGTGCGACGTTCCCACGAGATGGAATTCGACATTAAACATGTTATTCAGAGTTTACCAGCAGCGCAGAGCGATTGTAGACTGCCAGATGTCAACTTCCACCAGAACTGGTAGTCAGGTCAGTCAGATTCCTCAAGTCTACAATGAGGAGTGGACGTGGATGTCTGATATCTGCCAGGTGTTGAGCAACTTTGAGGAGTCAACACAGATGGTCAGCGGCGATGCCGCCATTATCAGCCTCACCATCCCGCTGCTTTGCCTGTTGAAAAATTCACTGCTCAGCATCAAGTCGGATGCTTTGCGCTTGTCACAAGAGACGGTGGAGGAAGATACGTCGCTTGATAGCCAGAGCACCCTCCGGTCTGTTTCTCAGCGCGTATCGGAGGAGGGGGATGAGGATGAGGAGGAAGAGGAGGAGAATGTCGGCGAGACAGTAGAGGGTACCAGTGCACAGTCCTTAACTATTGAGCGTGTATGGGCTGAAGAGGAGGACTTGGAGGAGGAGGAGGAGGAAATGGAGAGTCAGGCCAGTGAGGAGAGGGAATTCTTGTGTGTTGGGACTCTGGCACACACATGGCAGACTTCATGTTAGGCTGCCTATCCCGTGACCCTCGCGTTAGAAGAATTTTTTCAAACACCGATTACTGGGTGTTCACTCTCCTGGACCCACGGTACAAGCAGAACCTTTCCACTCTCATCCCTGCAGAGGAAAGGAGTATGAGAGTGAATAGATATCAACAGGCCCTGGTGCACAAGCTGAAACAATCCTTCCCATCTGACGCCGCTAGCGGCAGAGGGCATGGTTCTGTGGGCCAAGTAGCGGGGGAGAGGAGCAGAGCAGGCAGCTTGTCCAGCACTGGCAGGGGAACGCTCTCCAAGGCCTTTGCCAGTTTTATGTCACCCCAGCAAGACACTGTCACCTGTCCCCAGTCTAGGCAGAGTAGGGGGGAGCTGTACAGAAAGATGGTGAGGGAGTACCTAGCTGACCATACCAACGTCCATAGCGATCACTCTGCTCCATACAACTACTGGGTTTCAAAGCTGGACATGTGGCCTGAACTGGCGCTGTACGCCTTGGAGGTGCTGGCCTGCCCTGCCACTAGCGTGCTGTCAGAGCAGGTATTCAGTGCAGCTGGTGGCGTCATCACCGATAAGCGTACACGCCTGTCAACTGACAGCGCTGACAGGCTGACGCTTATTAAAATGAACAAAGCCTGGATTTCACCGGAATTCAAATCTCCTCCGGGGGAAATCAGCTAAGGAATTAACATTACTTATGTATCTGATTCCTCTTCTCTACTCCTCCTACTCCTCCTCCTCCATGTCGTCTTTGCCTAACGCTGACTAAAAAAATGCCATTTTTTAGAGGTCCAACTGGCACTCCTTTACCACAATTTTTCAGGAGGGCACCCTACAGGCCCTTTCTTCAAACAATTTTTCCGGAGGTCCACCTACAGGCCCTCTCTCCAAACAATTTTTCCGGAGGTCCACCTACAGGACCTCTCTCCAAACAATTTTTCCAGAGGTCCACCTACAGGCCCTCTCTCCAAACAATTTTTCCGGAGGTCCACCTACAGGCCCTCTCTCCAAACAATTTTTCCGGAGGTCCACCTACAGGCCCTCTCTCCAGTTCCAGTTTCCAGTTTTATTTGCGCAAACTGCGTACATTTTTTTTTGGGATAGGTGTGAAAAATAATATTACCTGCGTATCTATATTGCCCAACATTGGGTACGGTAGCAACAAGAAGAACAAACACATGTTGCCCACAGGGTTCCGCAAATTCCTGGTCCACAATGTCAAGGAGCTCGAGGTTCTGTTGATGAGCAAAAAGTCCTTCTGTGCAGAAATCGCCCACAACGTCTCCTCAAAGAACCTAAAGACCATTGTGGAGAGAGAGGCACAGCTCGCCATCAAAGTGACGAACCCCAGCGCCAGACTGCGCAGCGGAGAGAACGAATAAATATCTCTGTGGTTATTTGTGCTAAATAAAAGTTAAACACAAAAAAAAAAAATTAATCTGTTCCTGTGCCTGATCCACCCAAGTTGAATCTGTCCCATCATGAGAAAGTCCCCCCAAGGAGTCCCCACTGTAACTTGCTTCCCATACAACCTCACCCCCCGACACCTGTGTCTCGCCATTGTCCACCACCTCCTCAGACAACACTGGTAAATCCCCACTGTCAGCACACTGAGACTGCAAAAGGTCTTGCGAATTGGGGCAGAGAATGTTCTGGGGTAGCACATCAGAGAAGGGGTGACTATGGGGTTCCAGGGAGTACGTGACCACATGCAATCTCCATCCAAAAAGTCATGCCACACTTGATCGAGCTCATAATTGACAATTGTACCGGTTGATGCTAAATTTTTAAGTTGGGTTCCTGCGTCGTCATTCTAACTACATCCGGCTGTTGTCACCACCACACACGCTAGCCCAGGGGGCACTCCTCTGGCTCTTCCAGCTCAACCTCCTTCCCCTCAGCCTGCCCCCCCACCTACAGGCCCTCTCTCCAAACAATTTACGTCTTTTTCCTATCTTTCTCTCTCTCCAAACTATTTTTCCGGATAGCTGCCATATACGGTATTAAACTGAGTAGTATACATAGAACACTTACCACACTTGATCTATACTGAACGTCACTTTTAAAAATACGTCATTTTCCTCTCTTTCTCTCATTTGTCTGGGTTGCAATTAAGCAGACCAAGTCTGCCTAATCTAATAGTTTCTGTGTAATTGCTCCATACTGCACGTCTTTTTCCTCTCTTTCTTTCTCTCCAAACTATTTTTCCGGATAGGTGCCGTATACGGTATTAAACTCAGAAGAATACATACCGTACCGGTTGATGCTACAGTTTTTCCAAATCCATCCGGCTGTTGTCACCACCACACACGCTAGCCCAGGGGGCACTCCTCTGGCTCTTCCAGCTCAACCTCCTTCCCCCCAGCCTGCCCCCCACCTACAGGCCCTTTCTCCAAATAATTTACCCGGATAGGGGACGTATTAGATATTATACTGATTTTTGTTTGTTCCTCTTTTAATTGGCTCCTGACCTGTGATAGGCAGAGCATGGACACGTCCCCTGCAGTAGAAAAGACACTCCCCTGGCCAGAGCAAGCTCGTTTTCCTTTTCCTTTTCCGTGTTCGAAAAATCCATGAAATATATGGTCCCAAGATAGGGGACGTATACGATTTTAAACTGAGAAGAATCGATACCACACATGCCCCACTAGGAGAATTTGGGGTAATGGTGGGATTAGGCAGCCTCAGAGGCATCCATGCATGCTGCCCCTGCTGTTTCCTGTCCATTTCCATGGTGTTTCCATCAATTTCTGAGGTTTCCAGGTTTTCACCCAGCCTTCCCTAGGCAGAGCCTTGGTTCCCTGCAAAAAATGCTCGAGTCTCCCATTGACTTCAATGGGGTTCGTTATTCGAAACGAGCACCCGAGCATCGGGGAAAGTTCAACTCGAATAACGAGCACCTGAGCATTTTAGTACTCGCTCATCTCTAATATTGAGGTTTAGTTTGCTGTTAACCCTTGCTGTGTTGCAAGAAAAAAATTATTAACATGAATAATCTACCAAAAAAGTGAAATTTTGAAATTTCACCTCCATTTTCCATTAATTTTTTTGGAACACCTCAAGGGTTAACAAAGTTTGTAACAGCAGTTTTTTTTTATAATTGGAGGGGTGTAATTTCTAAAATGGGTGGTTTCCATTATGTAAGCCACTCAAAATCACTTTATATCTGAATTGGTGCTTAAAAAAATGGTTTTGGAAATTTTATTTAAAATTTGAAAAATGGCTTCTAAACTTCTAAGCCCTCTAACGTCCCAAAAAAGTAAAATGACATTTATAAAATGATGCCAACATAAAGTAGACATATGGGAAATGTAAAATAATAACTATTTTTTGAGGTATCACTATGTATTTTGAAAGTAGAGAAATTGAAATTTGGGTTTTTTTTATAAATAAAAATGAAATATTTTGCCACAAATTTACTACTGTCGTGAAGCACAATATGTGACGAGAAAACAATCTCAGAATGGCCTGGATAAGTAAAAGTGTTCCAAAGTTATTACCACATAAAGTGACACGTCAGATTTGCAAAAAATGGCCTGGTCAAGAGGGTGAAAACAGGCCCGGGGTTGAAGGAGTTAACAGTTAACATGTGGTGAAATTCAGGGGGCGGCAGTGCAAATAACAAGCATCACATCGGTCTCATCTCTCCCTTTTGCAGCTCAGTTCTCTAAAACTGCTTAAAGGGAACCTGTCATCTCCAAAACACCCCCTGAACTAGAGTAAGAGATGTATAGTGTAAGTGATGCTGAATCCGAATATGTAACTTTTATCTTCATACTCACTTGCATTCTGACTCTGTGCTCCCACAAACCCGCAGTAAAATGCACTCACTGGACTCCAGTGCTCACTCACATAATGGAGAGGACTCAAAGAAGAGTCCTCTCAAAGCATTTTACTGCTGGTTTGTGAGAGCACAGCGTCGGAATGGAAGTGAGTATGAAAATAAAACTTACATATTCTGATTCAGCATCACTTACACTATACAACGCTTACTCTAGTTCAGGGGGTGTTTCGGAGATGACAGGTTCCCTTTAATGTTATCACAGGAGTGAAGAGAGTCTGTTACTACATTATGCTGCCACACTCATTTTACGTGAATTTTAACCATTTAGTGACATATCTAATTTTAGCCTTAAAGGGGTATTCCAATTTTGCAATTTTCAGCGTCAACTGACCGGAAACAACATGTAATCACTTTGTAACAGTGATTGTTTATCTGTAATGCCCAGTTTTGCTGCAGTTCATAATGGTCATGTGACATTTTCCACTGTGTTGGTTCCCTATCCCGATGACATCATGTCTACATCTGATGCTTGGCAAGTCTTGTAAGGCTCTGCCCTGTAGACACAACATCACATCAGAGATCTTGCCTCTCAGGGAGGTGGTTTGCTCATTCTCCTGGACCCTGTCCTATAGACATGATGTCAGGAATAATGTGATGGAAAAATGAATGAAGCCAGCAAAGGAGGCAATATGGAAAATCACAATATATTAGTACAGGCATCAGCAACCTCCGGCACTCCAGCAGTTCTGAAACTACAACTCCAAGAATCCTCCTTTCCTTATCGTCCTTCAGGCAGAACAACACAATGGGTTAATGTTTCCCTCCTCCCGTCTAGGACAGAAGAAAATGATTAGTAAATCAGACTAATTAACCCCCTATAAAGGCGTGCACACCCACAGGATAGATGTATTTTTTTCTGCTGTCTAACTCTGGATACACACTTCCAGATCAGACATGTCAGCCGTTGGTCCAGGAGCCACCACACCGGACATTCTTATGGCACTTCATGGTATAGTCTGGAGACACTTCCAGTTATATAAGCTCACACATACAGAGGCTCCTGCTGCTGTGAAGGCCAGTATGCTTGTCAAGCCTGATCTTATATAACTGGAAGTGTCTCCAGACTATACCATGAAGTGCCATAAGAATGTCCGGTGTGGTGGCTCCTGGACCAACGGCTGACATGTCTGATCTGGAAGTGTGTATCCAGAGTTATATGCAGGTTTTAGAGCTGCAGGTGGTCTCCAGGAATTAACTGCATTTATACCATTCTGGAAGTGGTTTCCAGATTTAATTTCCCCATCGGGTGTTCCATGGGATGATTGAGCTGAGATCTATCCTGGAGTGTCCTGGTAAGTTCTCATATGCAGCGGAAGTTCCTGCAATATACTAATGTATTCAGAGTGATTTCCCTGTTAGAAGTGTAAGCACTGTTGTTACCTTCATACCTGCAGCAGTGTCTCCACACCAGGAGCCATTCTGAATAAGTATACAATGCAGCTGAGCTAAACTTGATATGAAACATTTTATTGTGGCACAAGAGGCTATCTAACCTCTCTTTGTCTTTCAATTATGTTTTTTTTTTGTGTGTGTGCTATCAGTGTCATTTTTAGCTCTGCTACATCTGTGATCTGTATGGTATGAGATTTAATCACAGCAGCTTAAGGATCTTGTGTCCTGGAGCGGCTCTTTTTTTGACTGTATGTGTGAGCGGAATGATATATTACAAATACAGAACTCTGCAGAGTAATCCATGAATCTTGAAGGTGTCTGCACCAATTCCTCGCTTTCTACAGCTCCTTTTAATCTTTCTTTTGGTATGTTGGCAGGAGTGGGCTGCTGGCCAGTCCGCGGCCTAACATGCATGGGCTTAGCGCGTGTGCCACCTCCGGCCCCTCTGCGGCTCGGCGCGTGTTGCCGCCTCCGGCCCCTCTGCGGCTCGGCGCGTGTTGCCGCCTCCGGCCCCTCTGCGGCTCGGCGCGTGTTGCCGCCTCCGGCCACTCTGCGGCTCGGCGCGTGTTGCCGCCTCCGGCCACTCTGCGGCTCGGCGCGTGTTGCCGCCTCCGGCCACTCTGCGGCTCGGCGCGTGTTGCCGCCTCCGGCCACTCTGCGGCTCGGCGCGTGTTGCCGCCTCCGGCCACTCTGCGGCTCGGCGCGTGTTGCCGCCTCCGGCCACTCTGCGGCTCGGCGCGTGTTGCCGCCTCCGGCCACTCTGCGACCTACCATGCATGCTGCCGCGGCCTCACGTTTATGCTGCCGCCAGCCACTCTGTGGTCTACTACTGCATTTGCTGCCACCGGTCATTGACTAGTGTAAACGCTGCCGCCTTTCAATCCACATTCTAGTGTGCATTCTGCCACCGGTCAGTGGAGTCTAGTGTTTAAGTCCTGCCCTATATGGTAATGCCCAGTTTGTCCGCAATATGGAATGGTGGGACTACATTCTTCTGTAATTAGGTACAGAGGTGGTCATCACCTGTGTCTTTCGGTGTCTTAGTTCCATTTATTAATGTGTTCCGCTTTAATCTACAATTACGTGACTTTCGGTAAAAACATTTTTTCCTCTTAGGCTAGTTTTCATATTGTCATTTTTTAATTCCAAGACCCCCTAGTGGGGCTCTGAGGGATTGATAGAAGAGTATTTCTATGTTTCAGGCTCTCCAAGCACTAGAACGGAACAGAGAGACATCATAATTTTAGTATTTCGTCAGTCTCCTGGATAGAATCTTGTATCGAGGTTACTATCTTTTGTGGGAATTGCCCCCCAAGGCAATAATTTGACCTTTCATGAGCCTTATATGATGATTCTTTCATGTCTTAATAGTAAGATCTTGACCTCTATCCCAGGGAATTCTGGGTGTTTTCAAGAGGGTTTCCACCACCAAGACCAACGGTATGATGGAGATTAGACCTGACATGTCTAATCATTTACCTTCTCGGTAGAAGTTTATGATTGATTGGCTGTTTTTATCAATATGCACCAGCAGGTCGTTTTTATGGCCTAGATTCCATATTCTCTTATATCACATTATTGCTACCCATCTCAGGTTCTCAGTGCCAGCTCTCACTAGATTTTTCTTATCTTCAATTCACTGACCTTTGGGTTTCTTCATTGCCTGGTGTTCTTACTACGCTGTGGCACTAACTCAGCCCTTAGATTCCAGGTAGATTCTAGGACCTGGTTGCTTAGCTCTCAGTGGAGCAGATCCAAAACTAGAGGTGTATGTGATGCTTAAGGTCCCATCACCAAAGGCCAGTGGAGTAATTGGGAATAACGGGAGCAGGCCAGGCAGCCAGACAGCAATATTTTAATAGGGCTCCCCCAGCATCTCCTGTACATCCGCCACGCCTATTGCTGGTCAAGATTGCCATCAGAGCAGCTCTGAAGCCTCTCGGTCCACAAATGTAAAATTCCCTGACCTATTCGAAGCTCTGGCCATTATTCTACATCGCTAAAACAGCTTTGTTCAGGAAGAAACAAGGTTTATCAACCCTGGGTCATCTTGTGGTAGTCAAGCCGGAATCTTTCCTTGGGGTGGCTTTGTCCGGAGTATACTGATCAAGTTGTTGTTTCTGGCTGTTCCAATAACACTGGGGAAGTACTCTTCCCCGTTCAAGGTATTCTGAGGGTTCAGGAGGAGCGGTTAAGTAGCTCTCAGTTAAAGTCTCAGCAACCGTATCTTTATCACATCATGTGTAGATGGGGTATGCCAATGAGAGGCAATGGGGTCAGTCTCCAATACTAAGCTCAATATCTTTGCTCCTGAATCAGGTGGATCAATCAGAAGAATAGATGTCATGTCTTACAGGAATTGTTCAATCAAATTGTTCCTCTAGTTCCCTCATATCCTGAGTGTTCAGGGACGTGGGATGTGAGTTTTGGCCATAGCCGTAGTGCTCATCTAGCCTGGAGGGCATGATCCCTCACTGGTACAATTTGCCAGAGGAAATTATTGAACATACAGTCCAGCCACTTCTTCTTGATCAAGTAGGCCTACAGCTTCCGCACCAAACATGTTCAGTTCACAGCCTAGAATTTTCAGGACTGATGTGGTGGTGGAAAACTTTGCTTTCTTTTTCCACTTTAGGTTGCATTTCAGGGCTGTCACTTATGCCTTTTTGCATTCATGCGGTTTCTTCAAATTAATTGTTAAGCCTCCAACTCCAGCCTGGGATCAGGTTGTTCTTTACACCCTGGTTAAACCTCTTGAAGAAGCTCCTCTAAGGTTCGTATTCGGGAGGTTTATTTCTGTTGGCAATTTCATCACCCAAGAAGATGGTGGAAATAGTTGCTCTAGATCCTTCTAGATCTCTCATCTAACATGAATGTTCATTAGGAAATTCATCTTTCAGATTCCTCATTCAGCTGATCAAGACAAGCTTCATCTACTGATCATTGGAGATCCAGGGTCCTTCAGGTCGGGTGACCAACAGCTTATAGAGAAACATAAAAACCCAACAAGCCTACTCTGCTTGGATTAAGAATACTGCTTCTAGATTTCAAGTACTCCAGTTACCGGATGGAGTTACAACACCCTCAACTCTGTCCACTTAGTCACTTGGGCAGAGAGAGAAAAAAAAAAGCATTGGATCTAATATGAAGAGCCTCTATATGGCGTCTCCATGCATCTTTACAAAATAATTAAGTTGATTGAGGTATCGTGTACTTACAATTCAGCCTTTGACAAACAAGTGATTATTAGGCTGCATTTTTGACCCCCCCTGGCTTATTACTGCTTGTCAATTCCCATTGTGTTGTTCTGCCTGAAGGACAATAAGTAAAGGTGAAAATTTGCTTACCGAAATTTTTCTTTCCTTGAGTCCAAAGGCAGAACAAACATCCCTCCCTGTAATAGTTATTGCTTGATAAAAAACACATCTATCCAGTGGGTGTGCACTCCTTTATAGGGGGGGTTAATTAGTCTGATTTACTAATCATTTTCTTCTGTCCTAGACGGGAGGAGGGAAACATTAACCCATTGTGTTGTTCTGCCTTTGGACTCAAGGAAAGAAAAATTTCGGTAAGCAAATTTTCACCTTTCACTTCTTTGGGATTTACACGAACAACCCCCCACACACATTTATAGCCATACCTTTTTTTGGCATCAGGCCATTTTGCCATACACATAAGATTTTAATTTCTATCAGCTTTTATTATGGGTTAAATGATGGGGAAAAATGGACCATTTTTATTTATGCTGTTTAACAATAACATATATAATATGTTCACTATATTGTAAGGGTTATGATTACAGGGATACCAAATACTGTTTTGTGATATTTAATAAAGAACATAATATTATGAGGCATGAGAATCCCATCTTTACAGCTGAGCTTTTCTATAGGGTAGTGGGTAAGTCAGCGGTTCACTGTACAGAATGTCTGGAGATCCATGCAATGATCTTTAAAGTAAAAGTTATGGCAGAAAAATAGAATTTTTTACTTTCTATCTTTTTTTCTTTTATGGCAAGTATTTTTTGGACAATAGGCATTTCTTTCATAGGGAAAAAATGCCACAAATTGCGGAATGCACACGCCTGTATTCTCGTTTTGCACAAAAAACACTTACGAAAGCGTGAATGGACCCTTTGTATGAAATATCACAAAAATTCCTGTCATTATAATAAGCTGTACAATAGAGTAAACACATTATTTATTGTGATTAGTAAATGGCAGTTGTTTCCCTTCATTTCAGTAATATACTATGTATTAAGTGTTGTACCTGTGAAGAAAATAGCTCTTCAAGGACAGAAAAGTCAGCCCTTCCAAAAGGGCAAGTCTAATGTAATAGTAGCGATTCTGACTGCCATACAGAAGGTCTGAGGTTCATATCCTGATGGAGATCTGTTAAATAATTTATTTAGTAAAAGTCTATGTGCTGGAAAAGGGCCCCTACCCTAACCTATACACAGCACAGCTTCATTAGTATTCAGTGCACTGAAGTGACTACTAAAGAGGCTGCTGGCCTGGCTTGGACTGTGATATTCCAGCTAGGAAGGGAAGGAGACACAGAGTATTAATGCTACAAACACACATTGTAAGTCTAGCACCGGGATGTAAACACAGAGGGGGGATCACAGATGGCAATTACACTGGAGGAGTCAAAATGCACTCAGAACTTCATCGTCTGACTTATATAATGCAGTAAGGTTGAATGCTGGTTTTATTTATTTTTTATTGTTAACAGAAAACCCCTTTAAAGGGGTTCTCCAGGAATTAAGAAAAAGAAAATACTTAAATAATACTTTATTATAAATATATTCCTAAATATCTTTCATTAGCTATAATGGCTCGTTTTGTCTGGGGAGCAATGATTAGGAGAAACAAAATGGCCGCCGTCCTATTAGTACACACAAAACCTGTCCTAATCACACAGGAGGACAAGTTAGCTCAGTGTTGTTAAGTAAAGAGCTACCTTATCCTCCTCTCTGCTCTGCTTGTCAGGGATTATTATCGTGAATACAGTTTATAAGATCTTTAGCTGAATATCTGTGGGAATGAAGTTCATGAGGAGACATGAAGTATAGTGAGGACGGACAGGACAGACTGTGATAATGGAGACTGCATACATTAGCTGTTCATTAGCCACATCTGCTCATGAACTCCATTACTACAGAGATTCAGATAAAGATCATCTGTACAAGTAGAGCAGAGAGGAGGATGAGGCAGCTCTTTACCTCAGTGTTGTTAAGTAACTTGTCCCCCTGTGTGATTAGGACAGGTTTTGTGTATACTAATAGGACGGTGGCCATTTTGTTTTTCCTACTGATTGCTCCCTAGACAAAACAAGCCATTATAACTAATGTAAGGTATATGGGAATATATTTATAAAAAAGTAATATTTATATATTTTCTCCCCCTCTGTGTTCCAGTAGTCATACCTTATTTTTATCTTCAATGTTGCTGTACAAGATTTTGAATTTTACAGGACGTGATGTTGTTTTTACAGGAACCATTTTGAGGTACATATAATGTATTGGTAATCAGTCACCACCTTTATGCAGTATAAGTTAGTGACTGGCACGTTGATTGCAGTGTGAGGGCAGCATAAAGGGGGTCACAAATTCTCTTTAAATAACATTGATATTTTTTGGCAGGGATAAAAAAACAGTACATTATTTATTATAAATATAATAATTCTATTCTATGTCACTAGCATTCTCATCATACTAAACTGATTTTATTATGTTCCACTACTTGCACAATAATAACAATAAAATAATTTTAGTTTTTTTTTTTCAGTTTTTTTTTTGTGTGTTTTTAATGTATTGAAGGGGTTGTCTCATCTTGCCATTACTAAGGCGAGATGAGACACAGTCTCGACTACCAGTCGGCCCGGGAAAACAGCAGAACGCTCCGGCTCCTGCTGTTTCAGTAGCTCCCATTATGGTGCATGAGAGATCCAGAAACAGTGTATCACAGTAAGGCATGATACTTCCCCAACTCAGAAACCACATAGCTCGAGGGCTCTGCTGTTTCCTAGCCAACTGGTGGTCGGGCCTATATCTCATCTCACCTGAGTAATGGTGAGATGAGACAACCCCTTTATGGTTCCTTACAGATGCTGTTTATTCTTTAATTATTTGTTCTGAATAAAAGATTGCATATGTGAGCGCCTTGCTCATCTTTTCACTCCTTAGAACAAGTATGCTCCCCCATATGTGACAGAGAACAAGTATGCTTTCTGATCGATATGAGGGAGATAAAGTACATACTAAATAGTAAAACACTGAGTAACACTGACATGGAAAAGGACTTTTAGTGAACAGCAAACTAAGCTGTAGAAACCAGTGTCAGACAGCTGCTGTCAAAGCCAATAAGATAATGGGTTGCATCAAAAGGGGCATAGATGCCCCTGATGAGAACATAGTCCTGCCACTTTACAAATCACTAGTCAGACCACACATAGTTCTGGGCTCCTGTGAACAAGGCAGACATAGCAGAGCTGGAGAGGGTTCAGAGGAGGGCAACTAAAGTAATAACTGGAATGGGTGGACTACAGTACCCAGAAAGATTATCAAAATTAGGTTTATTAACTTTAGAAAAAAAAGACGAGGGGAGATCTAATAACTATGTATAAATATATCAGGGTCAGTACAGAGATCTCTCCCATGATCTATTTATAAAAGAAGAGAATATGGGATACAGCGGTGGTGCAACCAGGTAAGTCCAGATACGTTGTATCGTTTGAATATTTCTCTACTGAAGTTTTCTTTACAGTTGACGTGTTTTGGGCCAAACCAGCCCTTCATCACAGCGAAAAGCAATGTGTTCACAAGAAGATAAGTATGTACATTTAAAAGTTATTTTGCCGAGAAACAAAAAAACAGGGGTCAGGATATGCAAATAAGGGACCAGCATACAAATAGTCAAATACTAGATTTCATAAATCTAATATATAAAGCTGAGTGTATGTAGGTATGTCCGCTAAAGGAATCTACACCATCGCAGGTACAATCACGAAATTTGGCACACGGGTATATCAGGTGTCTGAGAAGGTTTTAGAACAGGTCTCAGCTCTCCAGGACGTACCGTTCCAGAGATATTCCCAAAAAATGCATTAGTCAATAGAAGCCTGGTCACATGACCCTTATCAACCAATAGAAGCGTGCAGGCTGTTTCCCCACACACACACACACACACACACACTGTTTCATACCAGGTTTCCATAACAACTGTTCAAAAGGACATCCCTGTGTGCGCCCAGGCCCTGCGCATGACGGAGAACAGGGAGTCTGTAAGTTGCACTGTCCAGTCTAAAACCGGACCTCTGGCCACCCTAGGGGCAGGCTGATGTTAGGGTGGCCAGACGTCCGGTTTTAGGCTGGACAGTCCGGTTTTCTGGCTCCTTGTCCTCTGTCCAGCGCAGTGCCTGGACGGACGCAGGGATGTCCACCCTTTCAGTAGCTCATGCTAAGACAGCTTCTCCTCTGTGTCTTCACGGAGCCAGGGGGTGTGGCCTCATGTTTAGGGGCGAAGCCGGGTCCTTCTGCTAGTCTAATATATAAAGCTGAGTGTATGTATGTGTGTATGTATTTATGTCCGCTACAGGAATACGCACCGTCGCAACTACAATCACAAAATTCGGCACACAGGTAAATCAAGTGTCCAGGAAGGTTTTAGACCGGGTCTCAGCTCTCCAGGACATACCGTTCCTGAGATATTCCCAAAAAATACATTAGCCAATAGAAGCCTGGTCACATGACCCTTATCAGCGAATAGAAGCTCGCAGGCCCTTCGACTGCACATACAGACAGTTTCACACCAGGTTTCCATAACAACCCAGTTTTCTTCACTGCTGTAGGCAGGGCGCTGTGGATGACACTCTTAAAAGGCTATTCCGGTTACCATAAATATAACTTATGTTTTAGATTAATTCATCATCAGTCATTACCTAATATAATGTAAGTTTCACATAGTTACCGTTTAGTAATAATAAAAGATGTTTTCTTCCATTGGTACCAACTGTGTTTTCTCATAAATTACCATGGCATCGACCTGTAATTCAGGCCACCCTCAAAAAAATGACTTAAAAGCCCCGCCCCAGGTCCTGCAAAGCCATGCCCCCGACCCATCAGGTCACGCCCCTCTCACTTCGCAGCCAACAGAGATTGAAAAAATGAAGGTAAAAATCAACTTCTGTCAGCTGCAGGGGTGGGAGGCAGGGTGACTTTCTTCCTGCGGCTCATGCTCAGACTGCACAGTGCTGCTGTCTGAGAGTGAGCTGTTCAAACGGACATCCCTGTGTCCATCCAGGCCCTGCACCAGATGGAGGACAGGGAGTCTGAATGCTGGACTGTCCGTCCTAAAAATGCCCTAGGGGCAGGTTGCTGTGGTCACAGTTAAAGGGAAGGGCGCTGTGGATGTTACTGTTAAGGGGGCAGGCTGCTGTGGAGGTCACTGTTAAAGGGGCGGGCACTGGGGAGGTCACTGTTAAGGGAGAAGGGGACTGTGGTGGCCACTATTAAAGGGGCAACGGGGTACTGTAAGGTCACTGTTAAGGGGCAGTCGCTGTGGAGGTCTCTGTCAAGGGGGCCAGAGTGGTAGAGGTTAGTTAGACTGTTACTGTAACAAATGGTCAGTGTTAAGGGGTGGGTGCTGTACAGGTACAGGAGGCGGGACCCTGTGGAGGTCACGATCAAGGGGGTGAGGTGCTTTGGAACTTACTGTTAAAGGTGCAGGCTGCTGTGAAGGTCACAGTTAAGGGGGTGGGCTGCTGTGGAGGTCCCATTTTATGGAGACTGGGCACTGTGGGGGGGGGGGGGGTCAGTGTTGGGTTAGGGCTGTGGAGGTCACTGTTAAGAAGGCTGTAGAGGTCACTATCGATATCTGTTAACAACACACAAACATTAAATGAAATAGATGAAATATACTCGGGCGAAATATATGAAATAGATGAAATATACTCCGTTCTTCTGCTAGTTGTTAAATATATAGTATAAAATACATATTTTACAGTGGATGTTTAATAATAAATAAATATCAGTAATAAAATGTATCACTAAAACCTAAACAATTTATTCTACACAGTACTCACTGGAGGCCCTGTCTTGCTAAAATTGGCCACAAGAGCTCAGTAGAGTCTTGTACAGAAGGAAAAAGAAAAACAGGTAAGTAAAATATTACTAAATAAAGGGGAAGGAGTAGTGCGCTGTTATTATTTCTATAACATTGTTTCGGCTACTTTATCAAGTCCATAGGGGCTAATGGATTCTAATTTATACATTCAATAAATTTCTCTATGTTTGAGTACCTCCAAACGGCTGTACATATCTGGGGGTACATGATCAATGGGAATGACAGTAATGCAGTCCCATTCATTCTTATGCCTCAGAGTGCAATGTCTGGGAAGCCCTTGTTCCTTGTAGTGTTTTTTTAATGTTATGTCGAGACTGATTTGAGACTGTTATGAAGTTGTTGGGTGGTGCGGCCTACGTACTACATAGCATGTTTACATTGGATGAGGCAAATGACATAATCCATTTTGCAACTGAGATTAAATTTAATCTCAAAAGATATACTGTGAGTAGTTGAACTGAAGGTATTGATCTGCAATAATTTGACAGCAAACTGACCCCACGATAGCTACCCATTTTATCTTCCAAGCTCCTTAAAACAACACAAACCTGTTAATATCAAACAATCAATCATCCCAAACTACAGATCTGGACATCTATATGTGTGTGTGCGTGCGTGCTAGGTCGGGAGTGAGATGTCTCTGCCGTCAAAATAATGAACATAACATCAATACCTTCAGATCAACTACCCACAATATATCATTTGAGATTAAATTTCATCTCAATTGCAAAATAGATTATGTCACTTACCTCATCCAATGTAAACGTGCTATACAGAAGGTAGGCCATACCACAATAAATCAGCATCGACATAACTTTTAAAAAAGGATACATGAAACAAGGGCTTTTCAAATATTGCTCATGGAAGTATAAGAATGAATGGTACTGCATTACTGCCATCCCTACTGGAGGAACTAAACCTAGATAATTTTATTAGATATACAAATTGGGATCCATTAGCCCTTACAGACTCAATGAAGTAGCCGAAACAGTGTTATAGAAGACAAGACTCTACTGACTTTTGCGGCCAATCTTAGGCTACTTTCACACTAGCAATTAAGATTTCCGGTATTGAGTTCCGTCATAGGGGCTCAATACCGGAAAAATGCTTCAGTTTTGTCCCCATTCATTGTCAATGGGATAAAACTGAGCTGAACAGAACTGAATGCACCAGACAGCATTCTGTTCCATTTAGTTGCATTCCCAGACCGGAGGGCAAACCGCAACATGTTGTAGTTTGCTTTCCGTCCTGGGATGTGGAGCAAGATGGAACAGAATGCATTCTGGTGCATTCAGTTCTGTTCAGCTGTTTTATCCCATCGACAATGAATGGGGACAAAACTGAAGCATTTTTTCCGGTATTGAGCCCCTATGATGAAACTCAATACCGGAAAACTTAAACGCTAGTGTGAAAGTCATGACCCCCAATGCAAGTCAATGGGGACGAATCCGTTTTCTCTCACACAATCTGGCACCATAGAAAACGGATCCGTCATTCGTTGACTTTCAATGGAGTTAACGACGGATCCGTCTTGGCTGTTAAAGATAATTCAACCGGATTCGTTCATAAGGTATGCAGATGGTTGTATTATCATTAACGGAAGCAGTTTTGCTGAACCCTGCTGGATCCAGCAAATATGCTAGTGTGAAAGTAGCCTTAGCAAGACAGGGCCTCCAGTGAGTACTCTGTAGAATAGGTAACAATATAACCAAATGTTTAGGTTTTAGTCATACATTTTATTACTGCTATCTATGTATTATTAACCACCCACTTTAAAATATGTATTTTATACTTTTTAATTTTTTTTCCCATTCAAGTGTTTATTAAGAACATCATAGGCAGTACAATAAAATACAATACTATGTAACAAAACTAAAACAGTGTCCAATGTACTTTGAAATGCATCCGTAAAATAGTGGTAGTCCTCAAATACAAAGTTGTGTCAGCGACCTGTCAATCAGGTCTTATAAGTAACGTTACAAAGAATCTCGAGACAAAAGGACACCAAAAGACATAAATTAAGGAGAAAATACAAAAAAGGAAAAAGAAAAGAAAGAAAAAGTACATCAAGAACAAACATTAGTCTCTGGTCACTTTGGTTTTGAGCCTAAAATAAGGTAAGTTTAACAAAAGGTGAACCTCGTAGGATACATATCGCTTTAGCTCCACAAATAAGTAGTACATCTGAAGTGGTGTGCCTCCGCCCTAAATGGCATCAAAGATTTGTTGCCAAGAAGAGGGCAGGCCTACATATTTACACTACCAGGTTTTCCAATAGAAAAAGGTCTGTCACCATGTAGGAAACCTAAATCTCAGAGTTCAAGTATAAGAAAGATATTCCGGGGTGCCCAGGAAATCCATCCAAGGCCCCAGGTGGTAATATAATATTCTGGAGTGGAGTGGGAGTCTGCTGTCAATTCTTCCATCCTTTGTAAACCGAAGGTTTCCTGAAACCACTCCATGACAGAGGGAGGTCGGACAATCTTCCGTAGGCGAGGAATCACTGTTTTGGCCAGTAGAAACAGAAACCTATAGCACCATGGAGCATACAAAGCAGCAATCCATCACTATCCCTGTGATTTTATGAATAAGGAATATCACTGTACACCAAAAAGGTTGGAGAGCAGAACACTTCCACCAAATATGGAACATAGTCCCCTCCTCCAGCCCACAACGCCAACAGCGATTTGATACTGTCGGGAAAAGGCAGTGTAGCACCACCTGGTCAAAATTTTATAGTTGATTTCTTGGGCCTTACATGAAACGGATACTTTATGACAAAGGGTGAAAGCTTTATTCCATGCTGTTGTAGGGAAAGACTGGGGAAGTTCTTTCTCCCAGCCTAAAGTAAAGTCAAGAACCAAGCCATATACCACTGAAATAACCTTCACAGGAGAAGTCTTTGCAATACAAAGCTCCTCAAAGGGAGTCAAGGACCTGTGAAGAGCAAGGGAAGCTTTGCTGGACATATAGAAATTCTTTAGTTGGTGGTATTCAAAGGACATTTTGGGGGATCGCTGAGATTCCCGAACCAGACTCTCATACATCAGCAAAGAGGCGCCACCCAGTGGTATTTGATTATCTATGTGTATGCTGGTCCTTTATTTGCATATCCCGACCCCCCAGTTTTTTTGATTATTTCCTGTCAAAATGCCTTTTAAATGTACATACTTACCTTCTTGTGAACACATTGCTTTTTGGTCTGATGAATGGGTGGGTTCTGCCCTGAAACGCATTATCTGTAAAGAAAACTTCAATAAAGAAATATTTAAATGTTATAACTTATCTGGACTTACTTGGTTGCGCTGCCATTGTATCCCGTATTCTCTTCTTTGGATCTTCAGCCTCGCACGCCATGCCTGAAGGGAGAAGCTCCAGTCTCTACAAGTAAACTACAGGCCTGATTCGGGTGTTTCGCTTCCAGCGTAACCCATCCAGGCGACAAGCTCTAACACACAAGCTTACCAGTGTTTAAAGGAAATCTGTCACATGATTTTAGTGTTTTAAATTAAAACTATAGCGATGTTCAGTAAAGTACCTTGAGTCTAGATGTGGTCTCCAATCTTTTTTTTCAGATTCCGTTTTCGTTTTATTTGACTTTTTCTCATATGTAAATTTCCTCTGAAGGAGCCCAGAGGGGCGTTAGGGAGCCCAGTAACGCCCCCCTCCTGTGTCCAGCACGCCTTCTTCATGCTCCAAAACGCGCCTATTTAGGGACGGACTAACGGCCCATATTAGCATTGTAGGCCGCCACCCCCCTCAACTACGTCACGGCAGCTCTGGAAACCACTCACAGAGCTGCCTGCTTTGCCCGGCCGAAATCTCGTGAGATTTCGCCTGCGCGAGATTTCGGCCGGGCGAAGCAGGCAGCTCTGCGAGTGGTTTCCAGAGCTGCCGTGACATTTTCTAAATACAGTGGCCAGTAGATTTTACTTTAGTCATGAACTATAGACAGTTCAGCAGGTCTCTCACTGTACAAAGGTTTCTATGGTAACCTGTAGACCATTAAGACTGTTATCTTAGTACTTCTTAGTATATCTAAACTTTTAATAAACTGTGCATAAATCACTTGTCCAGTGCATGTTCTCTTTGTATGCTTTCCTCTGAGCTCATGTTTGGAGAGGTTATCTGCTCTCATGGCTTCTATATGCTGCTGATGCAAAACACCTAGGGCCTTATGTATGAAAACTGTCTAGGTGTAGAATTTTATTTGTTGCCCATAGAAACCAATTAGAGTTCCCCTTTCATTTCATATAGTGCTCTGGAGAAATGAAAGGGGAGCTCTGATTGGTTGCTATGGGCAACAAAGAAAGTCTTAGACCTAGACAGTTTTCATACATCAGGCTCTTAGTGAGCTGTACCCAGAGAAGCCTGATACTGGAAGTTCAGAGTAAAGATATCTAGTAAAACATATATTACAAACTCTTTTTGTCATTACATATCTGTACTATTGATTTATGCAAAGTTTGTTTAAAGTTATCACTTAAACATGCGCCATTTATGAGGGAGTCGGAGTCGGGAGTCAGGGGAAATTGAGGAGTCGGAGTTGGGGCTTTGGCTTACCGTCTCCACAGCCCTGATTCACACACTGTTTTTCATGAGCGATTGTGAGCCAAAACCAGAAGTGGAGCCTATAGAAAGATAACGCATAGAGGAGAGATTTGCCCCTGCTCTGTGTTTTTGACTCACACCTGGTTTTGGCTCACAACGGTTGAACAAACATGACTGTGTGAACAAGGCCTTAAAGAGGTTGTCTCACTTCAGCACGTGGTATTTATCATCTAGAGGAAGTTAATATAAGCCACTTTCTAATGTATTCTTATTATCCATATTGCCTCCTTTGCTGGCTGGATTCATTTTCCCATCGTATTATACACTTCCGTTTCTATGGTTACAACCACCCTTCAATCCAGCAGTGGTGGCCAGGCTTGCACACTATAGGAAAAAGCATCAGTCTATGAGCACTCTTACAGTCCGAGCCACCAGAGAAGCCTACTTTCCTATATCGTGCAAGCATGGCCACCACTACTGGTGGACAATCACAATACATTAGACAGTGGCTCATTTTAAAGGGAGTCTTTCACCTGTTTTTCACCAATATATCTAAGAGCACTGTACCACAGAAGATTGCAGACACTTCCCAGACATATCTGTGTGCACTGTGTGTCTGTATTACATGTCCAGGAAAAGCACTTTTATTCTGCTGGAAAACAGCTCCCAAGTGCCCAGCTCTGCTGCTGCAAGTGCTCAAAGCAAAGCAGACTGAAGAGGGGAGGGCTAATTTACTTGCCCATATCTTGGGATTGGAAGTCATTACAAATATGAACCTGACCTTGTTTGAATGCTGGCATTCCAACCTTTCAAACGATACAAGAATCATAGTATTATATCCACTATATCGGAAGATATAGGTGTTAGAAATGAGTCAGGAGTGAAAGCTGTTCTTACTTTCACTTTCAGCTGGGCACTTGGGAGCCGTTTTCCAGCAGAATAAAAATGCTTTTCCTAGACATGAAATAAAGGCACAAAGTGCACACCGGTATGTTTGGGATGTGTATGCAATCTTCTGTGGGGCAGAGTTCTTAGTTATATTGGGGAAAATTAGGTGACAGACTCCCTTTAACTATCTGTCTCACTTCTCTACATTATAAATGCAACATGCTGAACTGAGACAACCCCTTCAATGTCACCCCTTTCCTTGGGATGATCTAAAAACATACAGAGATAAGAGGAAGGTCTGCCATTCTCCGTCTCTCTCCAAATTGCAAGCTCATCCCCTCAAGCCCCCATTCACACAGGGTGACGTGAGAGTTGCAAGTACAGTCGATGTGGATCTCACTTCAACCTGTTGAAATTCAAGCTAGATTGCTACTAGAGCCAGAGATGAAGAATGCTGCCCTAGCTGCATACAAGCTCAAAAAATAGCTCATTGCCAAGGGACGCATTTAACAAGTAGTACTGTCCAAAAAAAAAAAATAATAATAAATCACTTGATTGGTTCAGCTGTGAATTTTGGGGGTTATTTATTAAACTGGTGTAAAGTAGAACTGGCTTCGTTGCCCATAGCAACCAATCAGATTCCACCTTTCATTTTGGACAGCTCCTTTGGGAATGGCAACTAAGTCAGTTTTACTTTTCACCAGTTTGATAAATTACTTCCTTTATCTTAATATACTCCTAAACAGTATATACTTACCGCTCCAGAATATCAGCATTGCTCATGGTACAGTTCTCATTTAGAATTGCGTTAATGACGCTGTCCGGGTCTTCAGATGTGTTTGCCGGTATAACATCCAGTGCCAGCTCATTACTTGCATTAGAATTGCTTGGTTTTAAGTTTGGACCTGCCAATGACTGCAACTGCACAACTGAATCAGCAGTAACTTCTCGTACTGAATCACTGTGGATGGAGAGAAAAGCAAGACATGGAATAATCCTGACTATATAGTGACAACACCGTCCCACAGAAAATGGTCCTTACTCAGAGTTTATTGAGGTTCCTGGAATGACTGTCACACTCTGTGCTGGCTCTACAACATTAATGTAATCTTCTGAGGTACTCTCCCCGGGACTGAATATCTCATGGATCTCTAGCACTTTGTTTCTAGAGTTCTCAGGGTTTAGAGATGAGAAGTACACCTTTGTAAATTAAAATAAGTGTCAGTGAATAGGTGAAGAAACATAGAAGAGTGTTATAATGTAATACAAAACTAATATACAAGATTCAAAATGTCATCAGATCTAGATCAATTATGCACCAATTTAATAAAAATGGAAGAGAGATGAAATAAGACACATTATGAAACCAGACTGCGAATAATATGCTTTCAAAATATCATGTTACACAACATTTTGCTTCTGCTTTAAACTAGAAAACAAGAATAAACAGTAAATAAAGCACTTTTTACATTCACTGCTGGATACGCTAAAGAAATGCAAAAAACAGCAGGAATACACCAAACAGCTTTTGCATGCAAATAATGGAAATAATATGGGTGTATAATTTTCTCTCCCCCTGTACAAACATATAATTTGTTAAAGGGGTTGTCCGGGTTCAGAGCTGAACCCGGACATACCCTTAATTTCACCCAAGCAGCCTGCCTGATGTTAGCATTGGAGCATCTCATCCAGCACAGGGCAAGGGCTCTTTTGTTTACAAATATACACTGCCGGCCGGAGGCTTCCGCCCAGCAGTGTGTTTGGTGACGTTACCGGCTCTGATGGGCCGGCTTTAGCGCTGCCCTAGCCTTTTTACTGGCTAGAGCTGCGCTAAAGCCCGCCCATCAGTGCCGGTAACGTCACCAGGCTCACTGCTGGGTGGAAGCCTCCGCCTGGCAGAGCCCAGTATATCACAGGAACTGGGCAAAATGCCTTTGCCCTGTGCGAATAGCGCAGGGCAAAGGAGGGCATCGGAGCATAGGATGCTCTGATGCTAATATCAGGCAGGCTGCCTGGGTGAAATTAAGGGTATGTCCAGGTTGAGCTCTGAACCCAGACAACCCCTTTAACTAAGTCCACTTTCAGATGGGTGTGTTTCAAAGCAAGACCTGTCTCATATCTCTAGCTGCTACACATACATGTTCTCTGTCACATGTGGGGTGGGGTAAAAACAAACACGTGTTCATCTGTATCTAATTAAGCAGTTTGATGCTAAAACCCAATTACCAGCATCTGAATAATATACCGTAATTATATTACTTATATATACCATTTTTAGTCCTTTAAGACACACTTTATTACCCAAAGTGGAGGGAAAATGTTGGTGCATCTTATGGGGTGAATACTCCTGAGCATTTCCATTATGGAAGTGCTCATTAGTACAGTAGGAAGGGGCAGCGTTGAATGCAGCGGTCCCTGTGCAGACTCTGTACTCACCACTCCCTGTTCTTCGTCTGCAGGCGCAGCACTCTGTGCTGTGACCTCTGCACAGTGTGAGGACATCAGCATGCTCTGTAACCTCATGCTGTTCGACGTCAGGTCATAGCACAGAATGGCAGGAAACTGCTGGATCTCAGGAGCAGTGGTGGCATCCAGAACAGAAGAGCTGAGTTGATTTATTTATTTGTCTGATCTGAGGTGCGATTGACTGGGGTGTTTGATCTGGGGTCTGATTAACACTGGGCGTTTGATCTGAGGTCTGTTTGGGGGTCTTATTACCACTGGGAGTCTGAACTAAGGTCATTTTGGGGGTCTCAGCTGAGGTGTAATTAACACTGAGAAGAGGAGTTGAGATCTAATTAACATTCTATTCTCAAATCTGCTGCCCGGTTAATCCACCTCTCCCCCATTTCGCCTGGCTAAACACTCCCCAGCAAATTCAGTAAAAAAAACAAAAAAAAAACTACGTGCAAAAAAAAACTACGTACAAGGTCTTCCACAATTTGTCCCCCCTTTACATCTCCAACCTGCTTTCCAGATATCTCCCCAACCGTAATCTACGATTCTCAGAGGACCTCCTTCTTTGTTCTCCTCTCGTCTGTTCCTATCACAATCGTCTACAAGATTTTTCACATGCATCTCCCATACTCTAGAACTCACTACCACAGCACATCAGACTATTCCCCAACATCCAAACCTTCTAAAGTAACTTGAAAACCCACCTCTTCAGGAAAACCTGCAATAGCATGCTGCCACCACACAGCCAGATGAGCAAATGTTACCCTCACCTACTGTGTTCTCTTTTCCCTTGTAGATTGTAAGCTCTTGCAGGTAGGGTCCTCCCTTCCCTCTACAGCAGTATGTTAACAGTCTCATGCTTATTGTGTTTATATGTTTTATGTGTGTACTTTAAATAAAACAGTATGGTCACTTTCAAGTAAGGTTAATACAGAGACTTTTTATGCCCTTATTATGGATGCACCGCCCGGACCTCCCATTGTACATTACAACCAGATTTATGGCACTAACTACAGTTCTGAGAGACAAAAGGAGGTTCAACTGTTGTGTCCATAAAATGAGAGCAAAAAAGCATTTTTTTAATTAGGATTATAGTTTGTATAGTGGACAGGAAAATTACATACCTATATGATTCCCAATATGTGCATGCAAAAATTGTTTTTCTACTTCTTTAAACCCTTCAACCCCGGGCCTGTTTTCACCTTTCTGCCCAGGCCATTTTTTTGCAAATCTGACATTTATGTGGTAATAACTTTGGAACGCTTTTACTTATCCAGGCCATTCTGAGATTCTAGTCACATATTGTGCTTCACGACAGTAGTAGATTTTTGGCAAAATATTTCATTTTTATTTATAAAAAAAATACCAAATTTACCAAAAATTTGGCAAAATTTCCAAATTTCAATTTCTCTACTTTCAAAATACATAGTAATACCTCCAAAAATAGTTATTATTTTACATTCCCCATATGTCTACTTTATGTTGGCATCATTTTATAAATGTCATTTTACTTTTTTAGGACGTTAGAGGGCTTAGAAGTTTAGAAGCCATTTTTCAAATTTTCACCAAATTTTCCAAAACCATTTTTTTAAGCACCAATTCAGATATAAAGTGATTTTAAGGGGCTTACATAATGAAACCCACCCACAAATGACCCCATTTTAGAAACTACACCCCTCAAATTATAAAAAACTGCTGTTACAAACTTTGTTAACCCTTGAGGTGTTTCACAAGAATTAAAGGAAAATGGAGGTGAAATTTCAAAATTTCACTTTTTTGGTAGATTATTCATGTTAATAATTTTTTTCTTGCAACACAGTAAGGGTTAACAGCAAACTAAACCTCAATATACATTGCTCTGTTTCTGCAGTTTACAGAAATACCCCATATGTGGTGGTAAACGTCTCTATGGGTTTGTGGCAGTGGTCAGAAGGAAAGGAGCGCCATATGGATTTTGGAGGCAGATTTTGCTAGAATAGTTTTTAGGCACCATTTTGTAATTGAGAGACTCTGACGTACCCCTACACTGGAATCCCTCAAAAAGTGACCCCATTTTGGAAACTACACCCTTCAACGAATATATTAAGGGGGGTACTGGCCACGTTGACCCCCTAAGTGTTTTACGGAATTTGGAAACACTTGGCTGTGAAAATGAAAAATTTAATTTCTTCCAATAAAATGTTGCTTTAGCCCCAAATTTTTTGTATTTTCGTAAGGGGTAATAGGAGAAAAGCACCTCATAATTTGTTACCCATTTTCTCCTGAATACGGCAACACCCCATATGTGGTGGTAAACTGATGTGGGGGCACATGGCAGGACTCAGAACAGAAGGAGCGCCATATGGATTTTACAACACAGATTTTGATGGAATGGTTTGCGGGTCCAACTGATTTTTATTTTTTTGAGTTATTGTCTTATGTGGGGGCTAATTTTTTGCGGGATGAGCTGATGTTTTCATTGGTACCATTTTGGGATACATAAGACTTTTTGATCGCTTGGTATTACACTTTTTGTGAGTCAAGGTGAAAAAAATAGCTGTTTTGGCATGGTTTTTTTAAATTTTTTTTTACAGCATTCACCAGAGAGGGCAAATCATGTGATATTTTTATAGAGCAGGTTGTTACGGACGCGGCGATACCCAATATGTCTAACATTTTTATTTCTGGAAAGTTTTACACATAAGATGCATTTTTGAACAGAATCAAATCTTTTTTTTGTGTTATTTTCAGAGAGCCATATTTTTTTTATTTTTCGGGCAATTGTCTCAGGTAGGGTATCATTTTTGTGGGACAAGATGACGGTTTGATTGGTACCATTTTGGGTTAAATACGCCTGTTTGATCGCCTGCTATTACACTTTTTGTGAGGCAAGAGGGAAAAATTGTTTTTTTTTGGCATAGTTTTTATTTTTTGCAGCATTCACCTGGGGGGCCATCTCATGTAATATTTTTATAGAGCAGGTTGTTACGGACGTGGAAATACCAAATATGTCTAACTTTTTTATTTTTAGAAAATTTTACACAGATTTATTTTTGAACAGAATATTGCTGGCTATGCTGTGCAATTGTGCCTTTTCCTTCTAAAAAAAAAAAAAAAACAGTTACAATTTTGCTACCATATAAAATTGCGCATTTCAATGCATTGTACCATTGTTCGATTTACACTGTGTGCAGAATTATCAGGCAAGTTGTATTTGAGAGGATTATTTTTATTATTAAACAACTATGTTCTCAATCAACCCAAAAGACTCATACATTTCAAAGCTTAATATTTTTGGAAGTTGGAGTGTTTTTTTTTGGATTTGGCTATCTTAGGAGGATATCTGTTTGTGCACGTAACTATTACTGTGCAGAATTATTAGGCAACTTAATGAAAACCAAATATATACCCATCTCACTTGTTTATTTTCACCAGGTAAACCAATATAACAACACAAAATTTAGAAATAAACATTTCTGACATTAAAAACAAAAAAAATAAAAATCAGTGACCAATATACAGCCACCTTTCTTTATGATGACAAAAGCCTTCCATCCATAGATTCTGTCAGTTGCTTGATCTGTTTACGATCAACATTGCGTGCAGCAGCCACCACAGCCTCCCAGACACTGTTCCGAGAGGCGTACTGTTTTTCCTCCCTGTAGATCTCACATTTTCTCTATGGGTTTCAGATCAGGTGAACAAGGGGGCCATGTCATTATTTTTTCTTCTTTTAGACCTTTACTGGCCAGCCACGCTGTGGAATATTTGGATGCATGTGATGGAGCATTGTCCTGCATGAAAATCATGTTTTTCTTGAACGATACCGACTTCTTCCTGTACCACTGCTTGAAGAAGGTGTCTTCCAGAAACTGGCAGTAGGTCTGGGAGTTGAGCTTCACTCCATCCTCAACCCGAAAAGGTCCCACAAGTTGATGTTTCATGATACCAGCCCATACCAGTACCCCACCTCCACCTTGCTGGCGTCTGAGTCGGAGTGGAGCTGTCTGCCCTTTACTGATCCAGCCTCGGGCTCATCCATCTGGCCCATCAAGAGTCACTCTCATTTCATCAGTCCATAAAACCTTAGAAAAATCAGTCTTAAGATATTTCTTGGCCCAGTCTTGACATTTTATCTTGTTCAAAGGTGGTAATTTTTCAGCCTTCCTTACCTTGGCCATGTCCCTGAGTATCGCGCACCTTGTGCTTTTTGATACTCCAGTAACCTTGCAGCTCTGAAATATGGCAAAACTGATGGCAAATGGCATCTTGGCAGCTTCACGCTTGATTTTCCTCAATTCAAGGGCAGTTATTTTGCGTTTCATGGCAAATAGCCTGTTGGCTATTTGCCATGAAACGCTTGATTGTTCGGTGATCACGCTTCAAAAGTTTGGCAATTTCAAGACTGCTGCATCCCTCTGCAAGACATCTCACAATTTTTGACTTTTCAGAGTCCGTCAAATCTCTCTTCTGACCCATTTTGCCAAAGGAAAGGAAGTTGCCTAATAATTAAGCACACCTTATATAGGGTGTTGATGTCATTATACCACACCCCTCCTCATTACAGAGATGCACATCATCTGATTTACTTAATTGGTGGTTGGCTTTCAAGCCTATACAGCATGGAGTAGGACAACATGTATAAAAAGGATGATGTGATCAAAATACTCATTTGCTAATAATTCTGCACACAGTGTATACCAGTTAAATTCAACACATTATACTGCTGTGTTCATGTATCAGTTAGTTGCATTATACAGCCGCATTAGAATACCAGTTAGTTGCATTAGGTTGGTGTGCTAATATTCCAGGAAAATTCTGCGTTAATATAGAAGTTAAATTTAACCCTTTCTACCCCGAAAGTTTTTTCGGTTTTGCGTTTTCGTTTTTTGCTCCTTGCCTTCATACAGCCATAACTTTTTTATTTTTCTGCTCACACAGTTGTATGAGGGATTGCTTTTTGCGGGACAAGTTGTACTTTCAAATGCCACCATTTATTATTGGATATGGTGTAGTGGGAAGCGGGGAAAAAAATTCCAAATTGGGTGAAATTGCAAAAAAACCACTATTCTGCTACAGTTTTCCGGGTTTTTTATTTACGGCGTTCGCTGTTCATTAAAACTGACCAGTTACTTTCATTCTACAGGTTAGTACGAATCCAGCGGTACCTAACATGTATAGTTTTTCTTGTGTTTTGATAGTGATAAAAAAATGATAAAGTTGGTTGTTTTGTTTTTTTTTGGTCGTCATATCTTGACCCCGATAACTTTTTGGTATTTATGTGTACGGAGCTGTATGGGGGGTCATTTTTTGCGGGGCAATCTGAAGTTTTTATTGATACCATTCTGGGGTGTGTCTGACTTTTTGATCGCTTTTTATATAATTTTTTTTAGAAAAAAAAAGTGACAAAAAACGGCAAATCGTCATTTTGACGCTTTTTTCGCCACACAATTCACAATTCACCGTGTTGGAATTTTTTTTTTTTGTTTAAAAGTACGGGCGTTTTCGGTCACGGTGATACCCATGATGTCTATATTTATTGTTATTTAGGTATTTATTTTTTAATTGTACGGAAAGGGCGGCGATTTAAACTTTTATATTTTTTTTTATTTTTTAAATATTTTTTTTTCATTTTTTTTATTTTTTTTTTTAATTATTTGACAGCTCAAATATAAGCTAATATATTGTACTTTTTATTTTTTCACTATGAGCAATCTCTGATTTTTAATCTTGAATTAAAACTCATGATTGCTCATTTCTTATCCTGGCCTGCCATCTAGTGGCCAGAATAAGAATTGCACTTTGAAAGCTGTAATCCTCACCAGCGAGGATTACAGCTTTCATAGCGTGTACAGACGGCCCGATTGGCCAATCGGGTCGTCTGTACATCACCCGGAAGCGCACCGCTACCGGGTACAGACGCCATCGGAAGCCTTAGGAGGGGCCCACAAGAAATGAGAGGCCCATCTGAAGACGCCGCCGATGGCGGTAAGTAGCCGCAAGTCTCTTCTGTTAGAAACAGCAGAGACTTGCCGGCCTTGACGCCCACCACACCCGCGAGCGGGCGTCATGTCCCCGCACCGCCCGAGCGCCGTGTACATGTACGGCGCCGGTCGGGAAGGGTTTAATGCAGTGGACTGCGTCAATATACCATTGTAGATTGTCAATACCAGTGTGCAGTGTGTTTGTAGTAAGGAAGAGACATTTAACAGTGTTCCAGACTAAAAAAAATACCTAGGAGCCATTGGCTCCTGAACTGAAAAATTTAGGAGCCAAATTAAATTTTTAGTCGCCAAATTTAAATACATATAATTATAATTAACCCTTTCAGTCCCGGAGGTTTTTTCGGTTATGCATTTTCGTTTTGCGCTCCCTGCCTTCAAACAGCCATAACTGTTTTATTTTTCTGTTCACATAGCTGTATGAGGGCTTGTTTTTTGCGGGACAAGTTGTACTTTCCAACGCCACCATTTAATATTGCATATGGTGTGGTGGGAAGCGGGAAAAAAATTCCAAATCGGGTGAAATTGCAAAAAAGAAACGCTATTCCGCTACAGTTCTACGGGTTTCTTATTTACAGCGTTCGATGTTCATTAAAACTGACCAGTTACTTTCATTCTACTGGTCAGTACGAATCCGGCAATACCTAATATGTATAGTTTTTCCTGCGTTTTGATAGTGATAAAATAATTAGAAAGTTGCCCTTTTTTTTTTCCTTGTCATATCTTGACCCCTATAACTTTTTGGTATTTATGTGTACGGAGCTGTATGGGGCTCATTTTTTGCAGGGCGATCTGAGGTTTTTAATCACTTTTTATTTAATTTTTTTTAGAAAAAAAAGCGACAAAAAACGGCGAATCGCCATTTGGACGCTTTTTTCCGCCACACAATTCGCCGTATTGGAATTTTTTTTTAATATTTTAAAAGTACGGGCGTTTTCGGTCACGGTGATACCCATGATGTCTATATTTATTGTTATTTAGGTATTTATTTTTTACTTCTACGGAAAGGGGGGTGATTTGAACTTTTATATATTTTTTATATATTTTTTAACATTTTTTTTAACTTTTTTTGTGCTTATTTTAAAGCTCAAATATGCTGATATATTGTGTTTTTTTTTTCTTTATGAGCAATCAGGGATTTACTAGCTTGAGATAAATCCAAGAATTGCTCATTTCTTATCCTGGCCTGCCATCTAGTGGCCAGAATAAGAATTGCACTTTGAAAGCTGTAAACCTCATCAGCGAGGTTTACAGCTTTCAGATCGTGTACAGACACCCCCATTGGCCACACGGGGTGTCTGTACATCACCCGGAAGCGTACGCTTCCGGGTAAAGACGCAACTAGATGCCGGGATCACGTGTGATCACGGCATCTAAAGGCCCAGCAAGACGCCGGCGATCGGGTAAGTAGCGGCAAGTCACTGCCATTAGAAACAGCAGAGACTTGCCGGCCATGACGCCCGCTGCACTTGCGAGCGTGCGCTATGTGCCCGCATCGCCCCAGCACCGTACATGTACGGCGCTGGGAGTCTAAGGGTTAATAAAAAAAAGACTTGGAGGTGACTAAAAAGCCGGAATTAGACTTACCGGTAATTCATTTTCCATGACATCACCACGACGGCACAAGGAGATTGACCCCTGACCTCTGTAGGGGCAGGAAGCAGAGAAGTTTAAAAGGACACCTCCCACCACCAACACCAGTGTATACCAAATCACAGAGCCACACCGGTGACAATTACATGAGAAAATACTTTTTTTTTTTTTTTTGAAAAATGCACGATATTACTTCATACCAAGCAAAAAGAAATAACGGGGAAGGGAAAAAAACCATGCCGTCGTGGTGATGTCATGGAAAATGAATTACCGGTAAGTCTAATTCCGGCTTTCCATCTCCATCACCACGACGGCACAAGGAGATTTACAAAATTACAGTTAAGGGCGGGCAACTGTCTGAAGGACTTTACGTCCAAAAGACAGGTCCTTCGAGCTGAAAAGGTCTAAACGGTAATGTTTAATGAATGTATGGACGGTAGACCAGGTTGCCGCTTTGCATATTTCCTCCAGAGAGGCACCTCCTCTCTCCGCATGTGAAGAAGCCATGGCCCTCGTAGAATGTGCCCTAATACCCCTGGGAATAGGGAGGTCCTGAACCTCATAGCATAGGGAAATAGTATTACGGATCCACCTGGCGAGAGTGGAACTAGAGACCATCTTACCCTTGTTCCTACCAGCAAATTGGAGAAGCAAACAATCGGATTTCCTAATATCCTTGGTAGCCTCCAGATATTTAAGTACTGCACGCCTAACATCTAGTGAGTGAAAAGAACATTCCAACTCATTAGACGGGGCTTCACAAAAGGAAGGGAGAATAATCTCCTGGGATCTGTGGAAATTACTAACGACCTTGGGGAGAAAACACGGATCTAGTCTAATCACTAGCCTGTCGTCTAGAACTCTAAAGTATGGTTCCCTAATGGAAATGGCCTGAATTTCACCCAGGCGTCGAGCCGATGTAATTGCGATAAGAAAAGCCACTTTAAAGGACAGAAACTTGAGCAAACAGTCCCCCAGAGGTTCAAAGGGGGGTAGTGCAAGGCCCTTGAGGACTATATTTAGGTCCCAGGAAGGAACCTTGGATTTGAGAGTAGGATGTAACCTGGAGGCAGCTCTAATAAACCAGTTAATCCACTTGTGACTGGCTAGATCGGCATCAAAGAAACAGCTGAGCGCCGTAATTTGCACTTTTAAGGTAGAGGGACTTAGATGCATATCAAGACCGCTCTGGAGAAACTCCAAAATTTTCTGGATATTTGGGGAAGAAAGATTCGGCGTCGGGTCACCTAGCCAAGAGCAGAATCTTTTCCATGTTTTGAGATAAATAGATCTAGTAACATCTTTCCTACTTGACAGAAGTGTAGAAATAACTTTATCAGAAAGTCCTTGTGCTTTCAAAATTTGGATCTCAGGATCCAAGCTGTTAATTTCAGAAACTCTGGATGGGGATGTACTATGGGTCCCTGAAGAAGAAGGTCTTTCTGAAGTGGTAGGATCCATGGATCGGCGATCGATAGATTCTTTAGGGCCGAGAACCAGCTCCGTTTCGGCCAGAACGGTGCCACAAGGATCATCGTTGTGTCGTCCTGTTGAAGTTTCTGTATTACTCTGGGAATTAATGGCAGAGGAGGAAAAGCGAAACAGAGTCCCAAATTCCAATAAAGAGGCAGGGCATCTATCGCCCAGGGATCGCCCCGGGGATCTAAAGAACAGAATTTCTTGGTCTGTTTGTTCTGTTTTGTCGCAAATAAGTCTATTTCCGGTTTCCCCCACCGTTCTGAAATCCTTGCAAACACTCCCGGATTCAGGGACAATTCTGACTGGTCTAACGTTTGCCTGCTTAAAAAATCTGCCTCGATGTTTAAGGACCCTTTTAAGTGAACAGCCGAGATTGATTCCACATGATCCTCTCCACACGAAAATATTTTGTTTGAGAGGGAAAGAAGAACTGGAGATCTTGTGCCTCCTTGATGAGACAAGTATGCGACCACAGTGGTATTGTCGGATAGCACTTTGAGATGGAGTCCCTGGAGAAGGTCCCCTGCGGCCCTCAGAGTTTCCCAAACTGCCTGAAGCTCCCTGAAGTTTGAAGATTGGTTCGAGATCGCCAGAGGCCATGTGCCTTGATAGTAATATCCTCCAACCTTGCCTCCCCAACCCGTTTTGCTTGCGTCGGTGACTATCTGAATCTGGGGAGACTTCTTCCATAGAATTCCCCTGGACAGATGTCTCGTCTCTGTCCACCAACTCAGGGATCTTTTCACCGAACTCGGGATGAGGACCCGACGGTCCAATGAGATCTGTTTCCGATTCCATACGGAAAGGATCCAGGATTGGAGTGATCGGTAGTGTAATCGGGTCCACTGTACAGCTGGGATGCAGGAGGAGAGCAGACCTAAGAGGCTCATGGCCTCTCGAATTGAGGATATCTTTTTCTTTTGAAAAGACTTGACCTTTTGTTTCAAATTCACAATTTTCTCTTGAGGAAGAGACGTGATCTGCAACTTGGAGTTGAGGAGCACCCCCAGGAATTTGACCGTTGTGGACGGTAGAAGAGAGGATTTCTTTAGGTTCACAATCCACCCTAGAGCATGAAGTGTGGAGAGTAAGATCTTTTGATGGTCTAGAAGCTGTAACCTGGAGTGAGCGATTAACAAGAAGTCGTCCAGGTAGGGTACGATGGATATGTTTTCCTGTCTAAGGAACGCCACCATCTCCACTATCAACTTGGTGAATATTCTGGGAGCGGAGGCGATGCCAAATGGAAGGGCAGAAAACTGGAAATGATGAATGGATCCTTGGCCGTCTCGGAGGGCAAAGCGAAGGTACCTTTGAGATTTTTGATGTATGGGAACGTGGTAATACGCGTCCTTCAGATCTACGGTACACATGAACGCGTTCTGCCCTATTAAGGGAATCACTGCAGATAGAGTTTCCATTCTGAATTTCCTGTATAGTATGAATTTGTTCAGGAATTTGAGATTTATTATTGTGCGATAAGTTCCCTCTTTTTTCTTCACCAGAAAAAGGGACGAGTAGTATCCCCTTCCTTGTTCTGGAATCGGGACTTTGGTGACTACCCGAAAGTCGAGGAGATCCCGGACGCCGTTCCAAATTTTCGCCTGGTTTGAGGTAGACCCCGGATCGGTAATCAGGAACTTGTTTGGAGGCAGAGATAGGAATTCTATTCTGTAACCTGATCTTATTAGGTTTAGTGCCCAGGGGTTGGAGGATATTTTCTCCCAAGCGGAATAGAAGTTCCCCAGTCGTCCTCCACTCTGGCGTCATTGTTTGTCGGCTTGCTTATTTTGGGGGTTGAGGAGGAAGCCTCTTCCCTTTCCCCCCTTGGGGTAACTCCACCGACCCGACTTGCCTTTACCTCTATAAGGTCTATCCTGGGAACCGGAGGAACGAAAGGAAAACCTTTTCCTAAATGGTTTGTCTTCAGGGAACCCCTTTTTATTGTCTGCCGCTTTTTCTAAGATCTTATCCAGAACCGGGCCGAAAACTTAATCACCTGTAAAGGTAATGGAACACAGCTTCATTTTAGACGCTTTGTCCCCCCCCCAGGACTTCATCCATATGGCCCGGCAGGCGGCATTAGATAGGCCCGCATCTCTTGCTGAAAAACGGATGGACTCAGCTGAGGCATCCGCTAAAAAGGCTGTAGCAGACTTCAGAAGGGGAAGAGAATCCAAAATCTCCTCTGCCGGAGTCTTGTTAATGATATGCCTTTCTAATTCACCCATCCAGAGGGTCATAGCCCGGGCCACCGAGGTGGCAGCAATGTTGGTCTTTACATTAACCATGGCAGATTCCCAGGATTTACGTAACAGAGCGTCAGCCTTCCTTTCCATTGGATCACGCAATTGAGAAGCGTTCTCAAAGGGCAAGGAGGTCTTCTTAATAACTTTCGCAACCTGTACATCAATCTTGGGGATGTTGTCAAATAATTTGGAATCAGAGGGGTCATAAAGTAATCTATTTTTGAAGTTCCGCGATATGCCCAGACGTTTTTCTGGGTCTGACCATTCCTCCAAGATCATTTCCTTGATGTTCTCGTTGATAGGAAAGACACGAGCGCGTTTCGCCCTTAAACCTCCAAACAGTTCCTCCTGGATGGAATGAGGTTTCTGAACCTCTTCCACCCCCATAGTGGCGCGGACGGCTTTTAAAAGGTCTTGCATCTCATCATTAGAAAAGAGAAACCTTTTACAACCCTCTGAACCATCAGAATCAGAACGTTGATTTTCGTCTTCAGCGTATCTGGAGGAGGGAGCCTCATCCTCATTGTCCTCTGAATCCGAGGAGGAATAATAGACAGCCATTCTCTGACGTTTGGAAGGGGGGGCTTGGGGAGGAGGCATAGAAACATGGGATAAGGAAGATCTGATCTCCTCCTGCACCATGGATCGAAGTCCCTCCAACAAGGAGGGTTGTTCCTCACGGATCACATCCTGGATACAATCTTTGCAAAGCTTTTTGGAGTAAGCTTCAGGCAGCCTTTTATTGCAAGATAGACATCTTAATAATTTCTTAGTCTTCTTCTGTGCCTCCTTGACCTGAGAGGCGACAGAAGGCCAGAATTAGAGGAGCATGAATTTTAAGTAATAAGCCCCCCCATAGGATGTCACCCTGGTGCAAGAAAACGATTGGAGAGGAAGGAACAAAGTCCTCCTGACCAAGAAAAAAGTGCCCCCGCAATCCCAGCATAGGAAGAACCCAGGGGGACTTACAGAAGGCGGCACTGGGGCGTCATGATCCTTGGGGGAGCGCTGCTCAGTTGAAGACATCTCACCAGACCTCAGATCAGAGAGATTAGCATGGCTTCCCGCTTTATACTTACCAGCGCTCCGGACGCTCGTACCGCCTTCCGACTACTTCCGGTCGCACCGGAAGTGACGTCACACTCGAGCGCATATGGCGCCGGACGCGCAACCCAGCCTAATCCACCGGAGGGAGAGGGAGGGAGATCGCGTCAGGAGCAGGCCCCAGATCAACCAGGACGAGTCCTCCTTCCTCCCCCTGCCCAGCGTTAGTACTAGACCGCGGGCGGGCAGGGGGGCAGGGGGGCAGAGGTAAGTGAGCGCCGTCACCCTCTGCCGGAAACACCTTAAGTCCTTCATCTCCCAGTCGGCACTAGGAGACCTTTCTCCGCTGCTGGCCTCTGTAGGGACAGGAAACACTGGTGTTGGTGGTGGGAGGTGTCCTTTTAAACTTCTCTGCTTCCTGCCCCTACAGAGGTCAGGGGTCAATCTCCTTGTGTCGTCGTGGTGATGGAGATGGAAAATGGCGATATTTTTATATTCACCGCATAGGAGATTTTTTAAATATTTTAATAGTTTGGACTTTTCGGACGTGCGATATGTAAAATGTCTATTTATTGTTAATATATTTTATATGTAAAATTGGGAAAGAGGGTAATTAAGGGGCGGTTCAGACAGACGTAGTATTGCACATCCGCTCCGCAATACCACGGATGCCACCCGGCGTGTGTTCCACAATTTGCGGAACACACGGCCGGGCGCCCCGTTCAATATGCCTATTCTTGTCCGCTGTTGCGGACAAGAATAGTACATGTTCTGTCATTTCTTGCGGAGCCGCGGCAAATTTGCACGCCGCCCACTGAAGTGAATGCGGCCGCATCTATTCTGCAAAATTGCGGAATAGATGCGGGTGCATTCACACAGTCATGCTGTCCTGGGCTTTTTGCACACGGCAGCAGGGAGCTTACCATGGCAGCCAGGACTTCAGTAGTGCCCTGGTTGCCATGGTAACCGATCCGAGCGATTACACTGCTGGGGCTCTATTCAAATCTACCACTGCCACCAATGAAGAGGGGGCGGGGGGGGGGGTTGGGACCAATTGGTGGGGGCGCCACCAATGAGACTAGTAACTGGGGGGGGGGGGGGGAAGGGCGCCACCAATGAATATAAAGCACATTAAATCAAGTATAGGAGGCAGTGGTATAACATACCCAGCCTCAGTAGCAGGGTGTGTGATCCACAGCAATTAACCCCTCAGGTGCCGCACCTGAGGGGTTAATTGCCACGTTGCCCTGTTATTGAGACCAGGTAGGTTATAACGCTGCCTCCTATACTTGAACTAATGTGCTTTACATTCATTGTTTGTTTTTTTAAAACTTTTTATTTAACCCCTTCCCGACCAGCGTCGTACATGTACGGCGCTGGTGCGGTGCGGGGACATGACGCCCGCTCGCCCGTGAGGCGGGCATCATGGCCGGCAAGTCTCTGCTGTTTCTAACAGCAGAGAGTTGCCACTACTTACCGCCATCGGCGGCGTCTTCCTGGGCCTTCTGACGCCGTGATCACAGCATCAGGATGCGTCTGAACCCGGAAGCATACCTGGAGTGGCCAATCGGGGTGTCTGTACACCATATGAAAACTGTAATCCTCGCTGGTGAGGATTACAGTTTTCAAACTGCAATTCTTATTCTGGCCACTAGATGGCAGGCCAGGATAAGAAATGAGCAATTTTTGGATGTATCTCCATCTAGTAAATCCCTGATTGCTCATAAAGAAAAAAAAAACACAATATATTAGCTCATATTTGAGCTTTAAAATAATCACAAAAAAATTAAAAAAAATGTTAAAAAATATATAAAAGTTCAAATCACCCCCCTTTCCGTATAATTAAAAAATAAATACCTAAATAACAATAAATATAGACATCATGGGTATCACCGTGACCGAAACGCCCGTACTTTTAAAATATAAAAAAAAATTCCAATACGGCGAATTGTGTGGCAGAAAAAAGCGTCCAAATGGCGATTCGCAGTTTTTTGTCGCTTTTTTTCTAAAAAAAAATTAAATAAAAAGTGATCAAAAAGTCATACACACCCCAGAATGGTATCAATAAAAACTTCAGATCGCCCCGCAAAAAAAGAGCCCCCATACAGCTCCGTACACAAACACCAAAAAGTTATAGGGGTCAAGATATGACAAAAAAAAAAAGGCCTACTTTATAATTATTTTATCACTATCAAAACGCAGGAAAAACTATACATATTAGGTATCGCCGGATTCGTACTGACCAGTAGAATGAAAGTAACTGGTCAGTTTTAATGAACATCGAACGCCGTAAATAAAAAAACCAGGAAAACTGTAGCGGAATTGTGCTTTTTTTGCAATTTCACCCGATTTGGAATTTTTTTCCCCGCTTCCCACTACATCATATGCAATATTAAATGGTGACGTTTGAAAGTACAACTTGCCCCGCAAAAAACAAGCGCTCATACAGCTATGTGAACAGAAAAATAAAAAAGTTATGGCAGTATGAAGGCAAGGAGCGCAAAACGAAAACGCAAAAACGAAAAAACCTCCGCGGGTGAAAGGGTTAATCAATTTTAGCCCCCTAGGGGCTAGAACCTGGGATCTTTTAATTCCTTGTTCTATTCACCCTAATAGAGCTCTATTAGGGTGAATAGGACTTCACAAGCTCCCTGCTGCCCTGTGCTTTGTGCACATGGCAGCAGGGAGCTCACCATGGCAGCCAGGACTTCAGTAGCGTCCTGGTTGCCATGGTAACCGATCGGAGCCCAGCGATTACACTGCTGGGGCTCCGATCGGAAGTGCCACTGCCACCAATGAAGGGGGGGGGACCCTGTGGCCACTGCCACCAATGTTTATTATACTGGGTGTATAGTATGGGTAAATGCCGGATCTAGGCGCAAATGGCGACAAGACTAAAAAGTCTTGTCGCCATTTTCAATTTCTGAGCCGCATTGGCGACCATTTTGGTCGCCATCTGGAGCCGTTTAATTGTGCCTCTGTCTATTATTATGGAAAAAAACTCAACTTTTCTACTGGTTTTCTACTGTTTAATAATCAGTGTACCAAACCTGTGTCATTGGTGAAACAAGCCTCATAATAAAATGTCTGGTAAACAACAGAGTGGAACACGAAAGACCTGTGGGCTTGTCATTCACAAGTGAAAATGTCAGTGGCTGTAGTGGTGCAGCACCTGTGGCAGCACTAGCCATCCAGCCAGTAGTAGTAGAAAAAGCAGTAAGTCCTATTTCTCAACTTTCTTCCAATATACGGCGTATTATTATTGAGGACAAAGAGGATGACATAGTATTGGTTGATTTGCCATTTAATCACATTGCCTACCTTTGCACACATTTTTATGATCTCTCATAACCCCCATAATATTTAAGCACACAGAAGGATTGATTCTGGAAATTCCTGTGCAATTATAGTTACATTATAAAAAAAATAACAGGCGCAAAAATAATAACATGAATTAATAAATTATACAAGGTGGATTTCTCACCTCTTCCTCTACCCCCTCTGGAATTTGTAAGATATGTCGACTGTATTTTGGTGGGGGGGACTGTGTTGACTCTAGAGTTAACTGTCTGAAAGCAAAACAAAAATTAAACATGAAATGTATTGACTACACAGAATTCAACACTGAAGAGAATGAATGAATAAGGGCGAAAAAGACATGCAGCAGCAAAAAGTTGCAGTCTAGAAATACCTTTTCCTTTTCGGCGCCATAACAATATTTCCCTTCATTAAGCTCATGATGAACTGAAGCACCTAGAAAATGATCCAAAAATTTAAAAGATTAAGTACTGTATAAAGTGAATACTGTGATACTATAAACCTTATTTAAGAAAAGATGATTGACCTCAGGGAGATCAACCATCATCACCACAGAGACACCATCACGAGTCTCAACGTTGGTGAATCTAAAACAAGGCTCCCTGGGAAAAGCAATATGCAAATAAAAGAAAACCACAGAGACACCATCACATGTCTCAACGACGGTCAAAACTAGCCAGGCCTTTCACCGGGAAGGAACAACCAAGGGAAGGGCAGTCTCCAAAAGGAAACCACCTATGCCAAAACATGGTATCCATCCACAGACAGCTGTTTCGGGGTATTTGCCCCTCATCAGTGTGGAGTAGGAATCTGGCTAGTGGGAGCAATGCCTAGTAAAAGGTTATTTAAGAAAAGATGATTGACCTCAGGGAGATCAACCATCATCACCACAGAGACACCATCACGAGTCTCAACGTTGGTGAATCTAAAACAAGGCTCCCTGAGGTCAATCATCTTTTCTTAAATAACCTTTTACTAGGCATTGCTCCCACTAGCCAGATTCCTACTCCACACTGATGAGGGGCAAATACCCCGAAACAGCTGTCTGTGGATGGATACCATGTTTTGGCATAGGTGGTTTCCTTTTGGAGACTGCCCTTCCCTTGGTTGTTCCTTCCCGGTGAAAGGCCTGGCTAGTTTTGACCGTCGTTGAGACATGTGATGGTGTCTCCGTGGTTTTCTTTTATTTGCATACTATAAACCTTGTGATACTTAATAAAAAATAAGTATTAGGGTTGCACCAGGTATTGAATTCTTGATACCCAGTTGATACTTTTGTCCCGGTATCGATACGATACCGGGATTTGCCTGTTACCGATACTAGGCTGTGCTACATCGCAGCCTAGTATCAGAGAACATTGAGCGCGCTGAGAGCACCTGAGGGGTTAACTGCAGCATATCGCAGCTCCCTGTTATGTGTGCCGGCTATGTGACTTTGCGCCAGCACCCGCTCCTGCACTTCTATTAAATGATAGTAAAGTTCATTGGTAGCGCAGTGCGCCCTCCCCCCACCTACTCCCCAGTATTAAATCACTGGTGGTGGAGTGCGCCCTCCCCCCCAACCCCCCAGTATAATAAACATTGGTGGCAGTGGCCACAGGCGCCCACCCCCTTCCCCTCTTCATTGGTGGTGCAGTGGTAGATTCCGATCGGCGCCCCAGCAGTGTAATCGCGGGGCTCCGGTCGGTTACCATGGCAACCAGGACGCTACTGAAGTCTTGGCTGCCATTGTAAGCTCCCTGCTGCCCTGTGCACAAAGCATAGGGCAGCAGGGAGAGTGTAAGTCCTATGCACCCTAATAGAGCTCTATTAGGGTGTATAGGACAAGGGTTCTAGCCCCTAAGGGGGCTAAGAGGAAATAAAAAGGTAAAAAAAAAAGTTAAAAAACAAACACCAAAATATTAAGTTTAAATTCCCCCTTCCCAATTTTACATATAAAATATATAAACAATAAATAAACAAACATATTAGGTATCGCCCCGTCCGAAAAGTCCAAAGTATTAAAATATTTAAAAATATCTCCTATGCGGTAAACGCCATAATAGAATAAATAAAAACTGCACGATTCGCCATTTTTTTGTCACCTTGTCCCCCCCAAAAAATAGGATAGGACTGTTCTATTATGGGCTGGACGTATTATAAAATGCGGAATACATGCGCCTTTTTTAGATGTTTTTATTTTTTCGCGTGGTATCGAGTATCGCAATACTTTTTTATGGTATCGAAACCGAATCAAAATTTTGGTATTGTGGCAACCCTAATAAGTATGCAGTTACATAGTTAGTAAGTTAAAAAGATATAAAGGGAACCGGTCATCTCCGAAACACCCCCTGAACTAGAGTAAGCGGTGTATAGTGTAAGTGGTGCTGAATCTGAATATGTAGTTTTATCTTCATACTCACTTCCATTCCGACACTGTGCTCCCACAAACCAGCAGTAAAATGCATTGAGAGGACTTGTCTGAGTCCTCTCCATTATGTGAGTGAGCACTGGAGTCCACTGAGTGCATTTTACTGCTGGTTTGTGGAAGCACAGCGTCGGAATGGAAGTGAGTATGAAGATGAAACGTACATATTCTGATTCAGCATCACTTACACTATACAACGCTTACTCTAGTTCAGGGGGTGTTTCGGAGATGACAGGTTCCCTTTAAAGAGGCATTCTAGTCAGTGAAACTTAGGCGATAAAGTTTGATCGCTCTGACCCATGTGCAGCCCCCTGAATGGACGGAGTGGAGGGCCAGAAATGCACGCAGCTGCTCCGTCCATTTCTATGGGAGCACCAGGGATAGCGTGACTATGTACTTATCCATCTCCAGCAGTCCGACAAAATTTACCAGCTGCTCTGTCCATTTCAGAGGGGCTTCAGGGGGGAAGGGGTCCCGTTCTTGTGATCGGTGGGGTTCCAGCTATCCACCTATCTAATAATTACCCCTATCCTGTGGAAAAGGGATAACTGTCTCTAAACAGAATAACTCTTTAAATCTATCACACTGTAAAAAAAAAAAACATTCTTTAAATCTTTATGACTGAAATTTCTACCTGACCCTGGCAATACTAGCAATCCGACAGATCCCTGGATCATCATTTTACATTAAAGGGGTTTTATGGGAGTTAACTACTGATGACCTATCCTCAGGATAGGTCATCAGTATCTGATCGGTGGGGGTCCGACACCAAGGCCCCCCACCAATCAGCTGTTTGAGAAGGTACCGGCACTCCTGTGAGCACTGAGGCCTTCTCTCAGCTCACCAAGCACAGCGGCTGTGCTTGGTATCGCGCTCAGCCCCATTCATGTGGCCATGTGATCAATGAACATGACATCACTGGCCTAGGAAAAGCTGAGAGAAGACCCCCACTGATCAGATACCTATCCTGAGGATAGGTCATCAATAGTTAACTCCCGGAAAACCCCTTTAATACCAGCAGCTCTGTATATTGTGCTTCTGAAGGAAAATGACTAACCCTTTCTCAATAACTCTCTATACCTGCCATGCCTTCCATAGCAGGTGTCAGCTGTACTATACAACTTAAAACCCTGCTGCAAAAAGTTGTCCAGTGACTTTTTTCAGAAATGCTGGGAGCCCTTAAAAGGCTATATTCTCTTCCTGGGGGCATTTTTATTATTATTGCATTGCACTTTTTTTTAAAGTAAATTAATTTTTTCAATTTATTATAAATTTGGAGCCCTTTTCTCTGTACATGGCTGATTTTCTCTCTGTTCCATCAGTTTCAATCTACACTGGTCACATGACACCTGTCGCAGCCAGGATCGTCGAGTTGCGGGGATCCCTTAGAAATTAATGGGATCGCCGTGGCAGTCGCAAGAAATCCAACATGGCTGAACTTGCGACTGCCGCGGCGATATCATTCATTTCTATGAGATCCCCGCTACTCAGCGATCCTGGCCGCAACAGGTGTCACGTGACCAGTGTCTATCTTTAACCTAGGTGAGAAATCCTAACATATAAAAAATCTTGGCATCAATGTCACCTTGCTGATCCACTCTATATCAGTTGAATTACCTTACAGGGTCAAATGGCAGCCCTCCTGATTCTTACCCTAAGGCTTCATTCACACGACCGTATGTGTTTTACGGTCCGCAAATTGTGGATCCGCAAAAAAAACGGATGACGTTCCGTATGGCATCCGTGTTTCCGTTTTTTTTGCGGATCCATTGTAACAATGCCTATCCTTGTCAGCAAAACGGACAAGAATAGGACATGTTCTAACTTTTTTGCGGAACGGAAATACGGACATACGGAAACGGAATGCACACGGAGTACCTTCCGTTTTTTTTGCGGACCCATTGAAATGAATGGTTCCGCATACAGTCCGCAAAAAAAAACGGAACGGAAACGGAAATAAAATACGGTCGTGTGAATGAAGCCTTAATAAACTAGCGTACTTTTTTAACACGTTACCAATATCTCTTCTTCGCTCCTTTTTCAATAAATGCACTAAACCACTAAATTCTTTTATTTGGCCAAATAGGAGGCCACAGACACCTACTAAACTGATAACTAAACATCGGGCCTTTGATGGCCTAAGTGGTCCCAATATTTATGACTACTACTTGGCGACAAAGTCAAATTTAAATGGTTAAAGTTTCTTAGCTTTTTAATGGTGACTGCCTTTATTTCCATACCCCCTCGACACATATTCCAAATAAAGACTTTCATAAATACTTGAGGATTAGAAACCTTTTACAGACAAATCCCCACTATACACCAGTTGCTAACTCAGATGTATTTAATCTTTGGTCGCGTCCTCCTCTCCTTAGATCATCTCTAAGACATTTGGAAATCATGCTTAGCTGCAAGGAGACCTTTGTGAAATCCGCCCCATTCCTTGCATGGAAGAAAGAAATGATGATAACTCTGAGGTGGCACAATACTCCAGATAGATTATGCCACATGTTTCTGTGTGCATCACATCTTTGTTGAAGGAACTGTGGTAGTAGGGGTACTCTATATCATATCTTGTATTTACGCCCACTGCACCGAAACTTAATGAATAAGGTGTTCAAATTGGCTTTGGAACAGATTGTTTCACTTTAGATCCATCCCCTTCTTTAGCCCTTCTGTTTTTTAATATTGATGGTATACCAGCCAAGCATAGAACAGTGTTAGCCAATTTAGTCGACAGAAGCAAATGCACCAACAATAAAAAACTGGAAAAGCCCTAACATCCCTTTAAATACGCAAAATCCATAGAAGGCTAAACGTTCTTATGAAGTAATTTTGGCCCTCACTGCTCATTCCCACCCCCACATTCCCTTGTCAAGACAAGTTGACTAGTCTTATTAATTAAAGGGGTCAACCAGGATGCACTACGATCCTGTGCTGCCACCACCTCCAGGATCACTAGCCCAACACTAGGCACATGATCCCAAGCCTGGGGTTATAACCCGCAGCACATGCATGAGTCTGAACCTCACGCAAGTGCTTTGGAGAGTAAATCAGACTCATGTCTGCGCTGTGGGTTGTAAGCCCAGGCTGTGATCCAGTGCCCAATGTATGGAGCGTGATCCCGGAAGTGGGCGGTCACATGGGATCGAGGTGCATCTTAGATAACCTCTTTAAAACTATGCTCACCTGGAATCTTATGTTAGTTTAACATGTCTGGTGTTGGTTAAGAAATGTATGTTGCATTGTCATACTTTGTATACCTTCTAAACTAATAACAAATTCAGGAATATTATATAGTTCTCAGGGCAGAAACAGATAATAAATCCGTATTACCATGGAGATCAGTAATTCGTTTTCCTAATGGGATCCAAGAATTCAACTGGAGATCTGGGATACATCTCTCCAAAGCTTCCAGTGGTATATTTGACAAAGGAACTGTGATAGTGTTCAATTTCGTGGTCAATAAATTCCACAATTCAAGTGCCACATCCATAGTAGGGGGAACATTTAATACTAGGGAATAGTTTTAATAAGGTATGAGTAAGAAAACAAAGTGTGTATTACTTTAGGGAGGAAGTGGTAGCATCTGATCAAGTTAACCCCTTATTGACCAGCCTGTTTTGGGCCTTACTGACCAAGCGTTTTTCTACCTTTTTTCATTGTCGCGTTCCAAGAGCTAAAATAGCTATATAGCTTTATGAGGGCTTGTTTTTTTGCGGGACAAGTTGTAGTTTTTAATGGTGCCATTTTGGAGTGCATACAACTTTCTGATTAACTTTTATTAATTCTTTCTTGGAGGGAGATGGGGAAAACAGCAATACTGCTACTGCGTTTTTACGTTATAAATTTGACAGCGTTGAGTTTTCAGTATAAATAACATAATATCTTTATTCTCTGGGTCAGTACGATTACAGTGATACCAAATACTTTTTTTTTTACGTTTTACTACTTTTTTTTTTAAACAAAACCCCTTTTTTAAAAAAGAAATTTTTTTTGCATTGCCGCTTCCCAAGACCTATAACTTTTGTATTTTTCTTTCAATGGAGTTGTGTGAGAGCTTGATTTTTGTGGGACGACTTGTATTTTTTATTGGTATCATTTTGGAGTAAATTACTCTATTTGATCGCTTGTTATTATTATTTTTCGGTGGCAACTAAGAATAAATTAGCAATTCTATCTTTTTTTTAATTTTATTTTATGGTGTTCAATGTAGGGGATAATTTATGTGATATTTATGTAGTCCGGGTCGTTACGGACACGGCAATACCAAACATATGGGGGAAATTTTTTTTTTTTTGCAATTTTTTCATTGAAAAGCGTATTTTCAGTGGAAAAAAAAGCGTAATTTTTTTAATGGTATTTTGTTATTGAATAAATGTGTTTTTTATTTTTCTACTTAATAGTCCCACAAGGGGACTATAACATACAGCTTTTTGATTGATTTTAAAATGCAATCCATTATCCCTATAGTGCACTGCATTTTAATGTCAGTGCTATTCAGACATTGACCAAAGAGGTGCAGCCTGCTGGAAACTAATCAAGGCGGGCTTGGGGCCTTCATAGAATCCAGCCAGCCTTCTCACACACCGGCACCCCACAATCGCATTTGAGGGGTGCCAATGGGAGAAAGAGGGAGACTGCACCATTGCCTGCGGCATGTAAAGCGTTAAACAGCCAGGATTGGCACTCCTGCCAGTTGGGGCTGTTAGAGCAGGGCCACGGCTCTCATGTGAGAGCCAGGCATCCGCTCCCCGCGGGACCCGTGCAGCACTTAGACTGGGCTGCCTTAAAAAAAAAGCAGTGGCCCAGCCTAAGGCCCCTTAGAGACTGCTGTAAAAAGGCGTATGGGTGGTCACTAAAGGGTTAAAATAACGTAATCTACAAATCCAATTTTATGGTCAATGTCACCTATTTTGATACCTGTAATGGATGTGTGGTATCTAATTTTATCTGCAAGGGTTTCCTTCATCAGTGCAAAAATTAGAGGAGAGAGTGGACACACTTGTCCCATTGCTGATAAAGAATTGATCAGACATCATTCCATTTAACAGAGAGTTTTGAATAAAGTATGGAAATTTACACTGAGTATTTGTACAGTGGCTCACCAAACTAAAATACAAGAATGGGAGGTGCTCTCACCTTCGATCCAACCCAAATCGTGTAGTCTATATAAATTAAAGTAAAGATAGGTGGAGCACACTCTCATTTGGTGTTTTTTATATAACAAGGGATTGTTGATATATATATATATATATATATATATATATATATATATATATATATATAGATATCTAGACCAGTGCATGTATGATGTAACAATGCTCAAATGTTGCTTAATTCGTGTGGTATACAATACTCATAACGATATTTTACATTAAAAAATAGTATTTTATTATCCATTTAAAACTTATTGTTTAAAACTCATTCAGGGCCCAGGAAACTATATTGTCTGTTTTATAATTATAACCATATATGAATTGCAATTAAGAAGTCATAAAAATGCTATCGATGCAGAATAAAAATATAGAAAAAAATATATAATGAAAAAGATGAAAAAAAAGAAAAAGATATATGAAAAAATGGCAACAATTAAAAAATAAAAATAAATGTCATCAAATGAGTCACCATATAAGGTTGTATTGCTTTTGTTAACTGGAATCCTTGGGGAAAATACAGTCTTGGAGGGGACTCTGTTTATCAAATGTATCAATGTTCCATCAGGTAGTTTGTATCAGAATTGCATATATCGATATATAATTACAAGTTTGTGCACATTTGCATATTTCATATGCGCATCACTCGATTGTTGTTTTGATGGGTACTTTACCCCTTCTAGCAGCTTTGTCCACTTCAGCGGTTGCTCTCTGTGTTCAATCCAGCGTGCTATGTGCTCACAGTCTGGCAGCACGAACGGAGTCCAAGCGCGCGCTTTTTGATGTGTGGCTGGCGTCCCACGTGGCGTCCCACCTGGGTGTTTGTTTGCTCTGTTTGCGCTTGTCCTGCTGGTGTTATGGATTGATCGTGTAAATCTATGCCGCTCCAATTGTGTGGATCACGCTCTTATAAGCATAAAGATGCGTGTCTTTGATAATCTTTGCAGTTTTTCTATAGATGAGGGGTTAATATTGTATGTAGTAACGGTCCTCCTGAGTACCAAACGCGTTTCGGGGGTCTGGACTGCCCCCTTTCTCAATGGTTAACCAAGCTGGATTGAACACAGAGAGCAACCGCTGAAGTTGACAAAGCTGCTAGAAGGGGCAAAGTACCCATCAAAACAACAATCGAGTGATGCGCATATGAAATATGCAAATGTGCACAAACTTGTAACTATACATCGATATATGCAATTCTGATACAAACTACCTGATGGAACAGACTGTATTTTCCCCAAGGATTCCAGTTAACAAAAGCAATACAACCTTATATGGTGACTCATTTGATGACATTTATTTTTATTTTTTAACTGTTGCCATTTTTTCATATATCTTTTTCATTTTTTTCATTATATATTTTTTTCTATATTTTTATTCTGCATCAATAGCATTTTTATGACTTCTTAATTGCAATTCATATATGGTTATAATTATAAAACAGACAATATAGTTTCTTGGGCCCTGAATAAGTTTTAAACAATAAGTTTTAAATGGATAATAAAACACTTTTTTTTAATGCAAAATATCGTTATGAGTATTGTATACCACACGAATTAAGCAACCTTTGAGCATTGTTACATCATACATGCACTGGTCTAGATATCTATATATATATATCATCAATCCCTTGTTATATAAAAAACACCAAATGAGAGTGTGCTCCACCTATGTTTACTTTAATTTAAAGTATGGAAATTGCATATTTCCCATAAAGCCAAATTTAGACAGCAACTTTGTGTATATACCTCCAATGTACCAGTTGAACGATTTCTCTGCATCCAGAGAAAGGAGCAGAAACAACATCTGACTGGATCTCACCACATGAATGAGGTTAATAAATCACCTAGTACTATCAAACGTTTGTACTGACCTCACAAATACCAGATGACATAATATGCAAGAGCCGACATAATGTCAGACAGACTATTCGCTAACAATTTGACAGATTTTTAAGAACATTTCAAACTTTGTGTGCTGCTTTGTAATCTTGCAGGCTTCGGAGCTAACGCCATGTCATGCCTAGCACCGCATCTGGCCACGCCACCCAGGATGCAGCCAAGGAGGGGCTGGTCACAGAAAGGAGTGGAGCTTAGGTGCAACAAGAGCAATGGCGTTGCCCTCATTGCACCCAAGCCCTGATTTAAAAAAAACAAAAAACATTTCAACTCAGGAAAGGAGCCTTGGATCAATAAAAGGAAACCAGCATTTTAAACAAGTGAACTACAGCTAAGTATCTATGCAAACAGTTTGATAGGGAAGTCACTGGTGACTGGTGATTCTCTTTAACCCTTTCACAACAAGAGAGCAGAGCCTCTATGCAACTAACCCCCGTTGCACACAGAGGCTTGTTGGCATACACTAAAACATAATTTTTCTCAGCAATGCGGCCACATGAAAATGGGACCAAGAAAGATGCCTTCAACAGCCAGGTGCAAATGCAACAGGTCAGCCAGTTTTATAGCTACAAATCTGCTGCCATACAGTACATGACAATATTTTTCTAAAAACCTACAACCAGCCCTGTACCTTATATGGATCTGGAGATCTCCTCATTCATTGCTCTGCTAGATTTATTCAAGCTGGCAAATCAAAGGGAGTGTACTTTCTCAGGGAGTGTGTGTCTTTCTTCAGTAGCTCTCTCCCTATCGCAGCTCAGGATAGAGTTGAAGGATGGAACTGAGCCTGTGAGGCCTTTTCAGTAAGTAGCACAAATAAATACATAAAAAACAGACAGCCGGTGGCGCTATACAGATACATTATACTGAATAACTCAGTAGCTATACTTAATGTTAAATTACTCAGTTACAAAGAACTGGTTTGAAAACTGTAGAATATTTTTGGTGGGACAACCCCTTTAAGTACTGGAAAACCTCTACAGGAAAGCAAGACCATAAAACCTGAAAGCTGCTCAATAACTTCATACTTTGCCATGCTTTGTAGCAGCTGGCATCAGTAAGGCTACTTTCTCACTAGCGTTTTTTGTGCATCCGTCATGGATCTGCAAAAAACGCTTCCCTTGCAATAATACAACCACATGCATCCGTCACGGATCTGCAAAAACGCTTCCGTTGCAATAATACAACCACATGCATCCGTCACGGATGTGCAAAAACGCTTCCGTTGCAATAATACAACCACATGCATCCGTTATGAACGGATCCGGTAGTATCATGTCTTTTATAGCCATGACGGATGAACACCACTGAAAGTCAATGGGGGACGGATCTGTTTTCTATTGTGTCAGAGAAAATGGATCCGTCCTCGTTGACTTACCTTATGTGTCATAACGGATCTGTCCGCGATGGGAGTGCAACCAAACGGAACGGAATGCATTTTGATGCATTCCATTTCATTCAGATTTGTCCCCATTGACAATAAATGGGGACAAAACTAAAGCGTCTTCATCCGCTGTTGAGGTCCTATGATGGATCTGAATAGCGGGATTGAAAACACTAGTGTGAAAGTAGCCTAAGAAAGCTGTGTAACTCACCTTTGACAGAAGTTTCTGCTGTTGAGTGTGTCTTCGTCTGAGTGAAGACACTTCTTTCCAGAGAGCTTTATTTTCCCTATAAACAAACATTATGTTATTCTATTATTTTATTCATGAAATAGTATTTTAGTTGGCATTGTGAATTGATCACCAATCCAGATGTAAGCAAGAACAGCATTAGATTTCAACAGGCTACAGACATCAGTTATGAGCAATTTAACCTAACTACAGGCTCATGCACACAACTGCATTTCTTCTGGACCACACACGGACCTATTCATTTCTGTGGGACTGCAAGAAAAAACAGACAGCAAACATTCCACCAATTATAGCACATCCTATTTATCCATATTGTGGACAAGAATAGTCATTTCTAGTAATGGGAGTGAGAAAAATGAGAATTGTACACGGAAGGTTTCCATATGTTGAGGATCTGTGGTTTGCAGACTGTAATACTGATATGGTTGAGTGCACAAGGCCTAAGGCTGTGCAGTTAATGCTCAGTTCACATCTATATAATCATAAAGGTCGGCTCATTGGTACATTGAGTATTTATTAAACTGTACCTCATATTACCAATATACATTAACACCTTGACGACCTAGGACGAGAATGCTCATCCTAATATGGCGTTACTTAACGCCCTAGGACGAGCATTCTCGTCCTAGGGTTAAGGTGCTGCTGCTGCCCGCTGCCGCAATCTGCAGCAGGGGCCCGGCTGATACTAACAGCCGGGCCTCTGCTGTATCTGCCAGCACCGGTGATTACACCGATGCCGGCAGATTAACCCCTTGTTGCTGACCGCGGCATACAAGGCAATTGCGGCAGCTTTTAAAGCCATCGGGTCCCCGTGAGGCGTGGGAGGGGGGGGCCCGGATGGCTGAGATGGAAGCCCCGATGCCTTGCCCAGAGGCATAGGGACTCCCATCTACGGAAGCCCAGGAGACCCAGCCACAGCGCTGGGTCTCCTAGGCAACGGTCAGCGTCTCACAGTGTGAGACGCTGACAGTTGAATGCAGCACAATACAGATGCAGATACAGATCATTATCCCAGTATCTCAAACAGGGAATAACACCTGCAACAGATTTAAAGAGCATAGAATTTGACTCCCAATGGGAATGTTTCTTTAAGCTACAATCCACTGCACTAGTAGAACTGGTGATACAAAGGAGAAATCAGATCATTGGGGAACTAGAACAACAAATAAATGAAATTAAAATTAAAATAGACGAATTTAAAAAGGATGAACAGTTTGAAGACTACAAAATGATCTCTTTATCAAACTTGATAATATAGAACAGGAGATAATACAAAAAAAGACAACAAAATTCTCTATAACATTAAATAAAATACGGAACAATAAAAATGAAAATATACAGAAAAACCAAACAGAGTATATAAATATACCAACACAAAACAGATTCCAAGGTTTGTCTAATCCTTTTTTAGGCAAATCCCAACCAAACAGATATGGCAGACAATTACAGAAAAATCCCCCAAAAAATCCTATGACGGATATGAAAATTCAAAACAAACAACATTTAGAGCACACACAGTCACATCAAAAGAAAAATTTGTTTTCACTCTCTCCGCAGAAACGGACACCTCAATTAACAATACCGAGCACATTCACATTCACCAAACAAATTCCTCAAACACTCACATCACAACCAATTCAGCAGCACAACAGGAACAACATTGTTACGTTGGCACAAGTTCACACAATGAGGGACCAAACACCAAACAAAAAAAGAGAATACGAAGGAGAATGCCCAAACTAGGGTCCAGAAGCAAAAATATGGAACACAACGGAGAAAACATTATAAATCTAAGTTCAAAAACTTTTAATGATGCACAAAAAAAATCTACTGGGAAAAGGGTTAAAATTTGCACCAAGTGCACCACTAAGTAAATTTGAGATATATAAGTATAGAGAAATATATAAAAAAAATTATGTTGTAAAAAATATTTTTTTTTAAAAAATCAACAATGATGTCCAATGTAATGAATGATACATATAAACATGTGGATCTGAAAATTAAATCGAAAATGTATCTCAGGCAGGAATTGAGCAAAGAAATTTTGGCATTTAGGGGAGCAGTGGAGAAAGATATAAGAAGGATTAGTAGTAATAAAAGAACAAATTACAATATTACGCAACAAGAAGCCCAGGCCATTAAAGATCTACAACAGGATATCCAGATCACTATTCGTCCCGCCGACAAAGGCGGGGCAATAGTGATTCAGGATACTGTGAATTATCAAAAAGAATGCCTGAGCCAATTGTCAAATGGGAAAACGTATGAAAAATTAAAAGAAGACCCAACTGAAAAATACAGTAAAGAACTAATAGAAATATGTAATAGAGCCAAAGAAAAGGGTATACTAAACAAATCCGAATACGATTTTATTGTGGGAACTCAGAAAAAATTGCCTATATTTTATTGCATCCCGAAGGTGCATAAAGAAAATAATCCTCTGGGAAGGCCCATAGTATCGAGGATAGGATCATTAACATCTAACCTATCCCAGTACTTGGACAGTTTTTTACAACCATATGTAAAAGAAACTCCCTCTTATCTGAAGGACACATCTTCAGTAGTACATCTGTTTGAAAATCTTAAACCTAAACCAGATTGGATAATGGCCACACAGGATGTAAGTACATTGTACACATGTATAGAACATGGACAGGGCAAACAAGCGGTATTAAATTTAATAAAACAAAAGGCAGAATTAAAAATTGAGCAACTTGATTTTATCTTGGAAGGTATAGACTTCGTGCTCCCGCATAATTATTTTTATTTTGAGTCTGAATATTATTTACAGTTGGTGGACACCGCCATGGGCACCAGATTCACCTCCAGTTATGCTAATCTCTTTATGGGATCATGGGAACAAGATTACATCACGCCCAGACTGGGGGCGGGTCTGGTGCTCTGGCGGCGATACATCAACGATATTATTTTAGTTTGGGAAAATACATATGATGAATTATTAGAATTCATCAAAGGGCTCAACAATAATACCTGTAATCTAAAATTTACAGAAAACATAGGCACGAGATCTATACAATTCTTAGATTATAATATGGAACTGAAAAATGGATCATTTGTCTGTAGCACCTACCAAAAAGAAGTCGCTAGAAATAGTTTTATCCTCAACACTAGTTGCCATCTTCCACATTGGCTCCTTAATGTACCATTCAGCCAATTCAGGCGTTTAAAGAGAAATTGCACTAATAAAGAACAATTCAAATTTAAAGCACAAGCCCTGAAAAAACAGTTCTTAGAAAAACCGTACTCTCCCACCAAACTGGATGATGCCCTACATAGGGCGATGTTATTAGATAGAAGGGATTTTTTTCAAGAAAAACAATCAAAAGAGGTACATAACCAAATTCAAGAAAATCAGGCAAAACTAATACTGCCGTTTAACACAGAATAAAGAATGGTGGCAAAAATCATTAACAAATATTGGCACTTAATACAAGAAGACAAAGTTCTCACAACATCTATACCAAACAAGCCCCCAATTGTCTATACAAAGGATGCAAATCTGGGGCTAAAAATAGCTCCCACAATTAGACAAGGTATGAGAAGGCAACAAAAAAGCCCATGGGAACATCTTAGGCCTCTTTCACATTAGTGGCAGCACGGATCCGGCAGGTGAAGGGTGCTGCCGGATCCGTGCTGCCGCAGGGACATGTGTGGGGCCGGAACCACGCTCCGGCCCCACCTGTCACACAGTAGATACACACAGACATATACACATACAAATACATACTTACATGCTCCCGGCAGGTCTCCACAGCACAGTACAGGAGCAGGACGGCGCGCACATAGGACGATTCCCCACAGCGCCTTGTGCTGGGCGCCGGGTGGAATCGTCCTATGTGTGCGCCGTCCTGCTCCTCCTGCGCTATGGTGACCTGCCAGGAGCATGTAAGTATGTATGTGCATATGTCTGTGTATGCTTATGTGCATCTCTGTATATGTGTATGTCTGTATATGTGTACAGTACAGACCAAAAGTTTGGACACATCTTCTCATTCAAAGAGTTTTCTGTATTTTCATGATTATGAAAATTGTAGATTCACACTAAAGGCATCAAAACTCAATTAACACATGTGGAATTATATACTTAACAAAAAAGTGTGAAACAACTGAAAATATGTCTTATATTCTAGGTTCTTCAAAGTAGCCACCTTTTGCTTTGATTACTGATTTGCACACTCTTGGCATTCTCTTGATGAGCTTCAAGAGGTAGTCACCTGAAATGGTTTTCACTTCACAGGTGTGCCCTGTCAGGTTTAATAAGTGGGATTTCTTGCCTTATAAATGGGGTTGGGACCATGAGTTGTGTTGGGCAGAAGTCAGGTGGATACACAGCTGATAGTCCTACTGAATAGACTGTTAGAATTTGTATTATGGCAAGAAAAAAACAGCTAAGTAAAGAAAAACGAGTGGCCATCATTACTTTAAGAAATGAAGGTCAGTCAGTCCGAAAAATTGGGAAAACTTTGAACGTGTCCCCAAGTGCAGTCACAAAAACCATCAAGCGCTACAAAGAAACTGGCTCACATGAGGACCGCCCCAGGAAAGGAAGACCAAGAGTCACCTCTGCTGCGGAGGATAAGTTCATCCGAGTCACCAGCCTCAGAAATCGCAGGTTAACAGCAGCTCAGATTAGAGACCAGGTCAATGCCACACAGAGTTCTAGCAGCAGACACATCTCTACAACAACTGTTAAGAGGAGACTGTGTGCAGCAGGCCTACATGGTAAAATAGCTGCTAGGAAACCACTGCTAAGGACAGGCAACAAGCAGAAGAGACTTGTTTGGGCTAAAGAACACAAGGAATGGACATTAGACCAGTGGAAATCTGTGCTTTGGTCTGATGAGTCCAAATGTGAGATCTTTGGTTCCAACCACCGTGCCTTTGTGCGACGCAGAAAAGGTGAACGGATGGACTCTACATGCCTGGTTCCCACTGTGAAGCATGGAGGAGGAGGTGTGATGGTGTGGGGGTGCTTTGCTGGTGACACTGTTGGGGATTTATTCAAAATTAAAGGCATACTGAACCAGCATGGCTACCACAGCATCTTGCAGTGGCATGTTATTCCATCCGGTTTGCGTTTAGTTGGACCATCATTTATTTATCAACAGGACAATGACCCCAAACACACCTCCAGGCTGTGTAAGGGCTATTTGACCAAGAAGGAGAGTGATGGGGTGCTACGCCAGATGACCTGGCCTCCACAGTCACCAGACCTGAACCCAATCGAGATGGTTTGGGGAGATCTGGACAATCAAGAGAATGCCAAGAGTGTGCAAAGCAGTAATCAAAGCAAAAGGTGGCTACTTTGAAGAACCTAGAATATAAGACATATTTTCAGTTGTTGACGGATCCGTCATGAACTCCATTGAAAGTCAATGGAGGACAGATCCGTTCACCATTGTATCACAGCAAACGGATCCGTCCCCATTGACTTTTATTGGGGGTCATTCCAGATCAGTCCTGGTGCGGATGCCTGGACCGGAGAGCAAACCGCAGCATGCTGCGATTTGCTCTCCGGTCTTTAGACGGAACGGAATGCTTCTAGGAGCATTCCGTTGTCTTGAGTTCAGTTTTGCCCCCATTGACAATGAATGGGGACAAAACTGAAGCGTTTTATTCCGGTATTGAGCCCCTATGACGGAACTCAATACCGGAATTATAAAACGCTAGTGTGAAAGTAGCCTTAAGGGCTTTTATAGGTGTGGTCAGTGCATAAGTTGCACAACAACCAGTTTTAGTAGAAAAACGACTAATATTACATCAAGGGTAAACACATTTGAATGGGAAATCAAAGAAATATTGACAAGCAAGAGCGAAGCAGTGATATACATTTTAGAGTGCCCGTGCACTAAACAATATATAGGGAGGACTGGAAGGGCACTACAAATTAGAATCGCAGAACATCTAAATAATATCAAAAAGGGCTACGACGAACATAGTGTATCACAACATTTCAAAATTCACCATATTAGTGACCCCAGTAAACTCAAGTTTGCTGCACTACAGACAGTAAAAAAGATTGGAGGGGAGGTGATTTTATAGCAAAGATGTCAAGAACAGAATCGAATATGATTTATGAATTTGGGTCTTTGGCACCTTCGGGATTAAATGCCGAGCTGGAAGTGTTTGGCTTCCTGTGAATGGGGTCTGCCGGGGACTGTGCACGGTGCGTCGCTGCCAGGCTGTTTATCAGCGCAGTGACGCCCCCTGCACCTCCCCACCAGCCCCCTATATCCACTGGAAGACACACAAATGCAAACACTGACTAAATATCGTCGGCTGATTTAAATTTAAACAGAGAGATGTAAAAATGTACTGTTGACAACACTGCCCCATGTGAACACTGTTCAATGTCTGCTATGCGTATGGCCATATCAAAATAGATCTCTATATAATATGGCATACATCAATAAAAGTCACATATGAGAATGTAAACATCATAATGTGAACACAGTCCAACATGTTGCTGGCGATATTATCCAGTGTGAACATGGTTTAATGTTTACCATAAGAATTGCCATTGATTTCTATATGATGTAGCACACACCATTAAAAGACACATATAGGAGTGTTTTATAACTGAGGGAAAGGGAGGGAGAAAAAAGGAAAGGAGAAAGGAAAAGAGAAATAATTTAAATTTTTTTTGTCTCTTTTTCTTATTTTACCATTCTTCAATGTCTGTTATGCGTATTGTCATATTAAAATAGATCTGTATAAGATGTAGTATACATCAATAAAAGTTGCATATGTGAATGTAAATATTATAATGTGAATACAGTCCAACGTGTTGCTGGCGACATTGTCCAGTGTGAACATGGTTTAATGTCTGCCATAAGAATTACCATTGATCCCTATACGATGCAGCACACACCATTAAAAGACACATATGAGAAAGTTTTAAATCTAAGATTTTTTTTTCCATATATTGTGCAATAGGATTGTTTATAAAGGTTTTTGTTGGGGTTCAGATCAGGTGAACAAGGGGGCCATGTCATTATTTTTTCTTCTTTTAGACCTTTACTGGCCAGCCACGCTGTGGAGTATTTGGATGCATGTGATGGAGCATTGTCCTGCATGAAAATCATGTTTTTCTTGAACAATACCGACTTCTTCCTGTACCACTGCTTGAAGAAGGTGTCTTCCAGAAACTGGCAGTAGGTCTGGGAGTTGAGCTTCACTCCATCCTCAACCCGAAAAGTTCATGTTTGATGATAGCAGCCCATACCAGTACCCCACCTCCACCTTGCTGGCGTCTGAGTCGGAGTGGAGCTGTCTGCCCTTTACTGATCCAGCCTCGGGCCCATCCATCTGGCCCATCAAGAGTCACTCTCATTTCATCAGTCCATAAAACCTTAGAAAAATCAGTCTTAAGATATTTCTTGGCCCAGTCTTGACGTTTTATCTTATGTTTCTTGTTCAAAGGTGGTCGTTTGTCAGCCTTCCTTACCTTGGCCATGTCCCTGAGTATCGCACACCTTGTGCTTTTTGATACTCCAGTAACCTTGCAGCTCTGAAATATGGCAAAACTGATGGCAAATGGCATCTTGGCAGCTTCACGCTTGATTTTCCTCAATTCATGGGCAGTTATTTTGCTCTTTTTTTTTTTCAACACGCTTCTTGCAACCCTGTTGGCTATTTGCCATGAAACGCTTGTTTGTTTGGTGATCATGCTTCAAAAGTTTGGCAATTTCAAGACTGCTGCATCCCTCTGCAAGACATCTCACAATTTTTGACTTTTCAGAGTCCGTCAAATCTCTCTTCTGACCCATTTTGCCAAAGGAAAGGAAGTTGCCTAATAATTAAGCACACGTTATATAGGGTGTTCATGGAATTAAACCACACCCCTCCTCATTACAGAGATGCACATCACCTGATTTACTTAATTGGTAGTTGGCTTTCAAGCCTATACAGCATGGAGTAGGACAACATGTATAAAAAGGATGATGTGATCAAAATACTCATTTGCCTAAAAATTCTGCACACAGTGTACTCATTGTACCAAAATGAGCCGACCTTTATGATTATATCTTGTGAATTTTAGCTAATTGGTTTGCTTGGCAGTCGTGCTAGACCCGTGTGAGCGCTCCTCTATTTGTTATTTATTCAGTTGACATCTAGTTTTTACACTACACTACAACAGGGGCCTACCTTTTGTCTTTTCTGTATTTTCATGACTATGAAAATTGTAGATTCACACTGAAGGCATCAAAACTATGAATTAACACATGTGGAATTATATACTTAACAAAAAAGTGTGAAACTACTGAAAATATGCCTTATATTCTAGGTTCTTCAAAGTAGCCACCTTTTGCTTTGATTACTGCTTTGCACACTCTTGGCATTCTCTTAATGAACTTCAAGAGGTAGTCACCTGAAATGGTATTCCAACAGTCTTGAAGGAGTTCCCAGAGATGCTTAGCACTTGTTAGCCCTTTTGCCTTCACTCTGCGGTCCAGCTCACCCCAAACCATCTCGATTGGGTTCAGGTCTGGTGACTGTGGAGGCCAGGTCATCTGGCGTAGCACCCCATCACTCTCCTTCTTGGTCAAATAGCCCTTACACAGCCCTTACTCATTGTCCTGTTGATAAATAAATGATGGACCAACTAAACGCAAACCGGATGGAATAGCATGCCGCTGCAAGATGCATGCTGGTTCAGTATGCCTTCAATTTTGAATAAATCCCCAACAGTGTCACCAGCAAAGCACCCCCACACCATCACACCTCCTTCTCCATGCTTCATGGTGGGAACCAGGCATGTAGAGTCCATCCGTTCACCTTTTCTGCGTCGCACAAAGACACGGTGGTTGGAACCAAAGATCTCCAATTTGACTCATCAGACCAAAGCACAGATTTCCACTGGTCTAATGTCCATTCCTTGTGTTCTTTAGCCCAAACAAGTCTCTTCTGCTTTTTACCTGTCCTTAGAAGTGGTTTCCTAGCAGCTATTTTACCATGAAGGCCTGCTGCACACAGTCTCCTCTTAACAGTTGTTGCAGAGATGTGTCTGCTGCTAGAACTCTGTGTGGCATTGACCTGGTCTCTAATCTGAGCTGCTGTTAACCTGCGATTTCTGAGGCTGGTGACTCGAATGAACTTATTCTCCGCAGCAGAGGTGACTCTTGGTCTTCATTTCCTGGGGCGGTCCTCATGTGAGCCAGTTTCTTTGTAGCGCTTGATGGTTTTTGCAACTGCACTTGGGGACACTTTCAAAGTTTTCCCAATTTTTCGGACTGACTGACCTTCATTTCTTAAAGTAATGATGGACACTCGTTTTTCTTTACTTAGAATTTGTATTATGGCAAGAAAAAAGCAGCTAACAGTCTATTCAGTAGGAATATCAGCTGTGTATCCACCTGACTTCTGCCCAACACAACTCATGGTCCCAACCCCATTTATAAGGCAAGAAATCCCACTTATTAAACCTGACAGGGCACACCTGTGAAGTGAAAACCATTTCAGATGACTACCTCTTGAAGCTCATCAAGAGAATGCCAAGAGTGTGCAAAGCAGTAATCAAAGCAAAAGGTGGCTACTTTGAAGAACCTAGAATATAAGATATATTTTCAGTTGTTTCACACTTTTTTGTTAAGTATATAATTCCACGTGTTAATTCATAGTTTTGATGCCTTCAGTGTGAATCTACAATCTTCATAGTCATGAAAATACAGAAAACTCTTTGAATGAGAAGGGGTGTCCAAACTTTTGGTATGTACTGTGTATATATATATATATATATATATATATATATATATATATATTTTTTTTTTTTTTTTTTGTAACCTTTCAGCAAATGCCAGATGTTGTATGTAAGTATGGCTATCCAGTGGCATGTCAGCAGAATACATGAGGAATATTCCCAACAAATACCTCTGATGTATGTATGTATGTATTGTAAGGGATCGTACACGCTCAGGGGGTCACATCACACAATTTCTTCATAAATACGAGGTTTCCATGTCCAAATTTATTTTATTGGTACCAGCAATCAACACAAAACAAATCATAAACTATAATTCCTGCCCGGCTAGGCTCTGGCTAGACATAGGTTTCCCGATCTCACCTTTAATAAGACGCTGTTCACAAGTAGCTTTTGTTGCGGCTTCCCTCAGCCACCTGGGTCAGCCACTTCCGGGCCATGACCTCCACACAAATTCAGTCCCAGGAGAGATCTGGCTATACGTAGCCTGTGGTCCCCTTCAGCCCACCTGGCTGAGACCACACCAAGCCTCACTGGGTTCACCCTCTCTCAGGGTCAGTGCCTCTCCCCAGACTGACACACTGGAGGATTACTTATCCCTCCCAGATTACACCAGCTGGCCTCACCTGGGATCTCCTCAGGCCAGAGAAAAGACATGCCCTGGAATTGGGTGGGTTGGAAAGGTCCCACTGCCGACCTACCTTCCCAACCCAAATAAAATCCAGCCCAGCTATTACTATCAAAATAGCTCCAGCAACTAAGTTTGCTGAAGCCAGCACCGTCTACCTGGATTTTATTCATCTCACCCAGTTGAGGAACCTGAGTGAGATACACACCCCTTCCAGCTTTCCAGTACACATCACCACAGCATGCATTAGGCTAAAAGGGAAAACTCAATGGTAAATTAGGTCATGCAGGGCAGACATATAAACGGATTAGTGGAATACAGGAGTTTTTAGGTTCTGAATAAAGCTTTGCCACTTCACGAATACCATTCCGATGCTTCCTAGGTTTCCACTAGTCTCTCCACATGCAGGAAAGTACTGGCTGAGCAGTCAACAGTTTTATTCAACCGATCATCTATCACTTTGCTTCCTTGCTTTTCCTCTTGGCTTGAGATATCCTGAGTGTCGAGATGATCAACTTTGAAGAAAAAATATTTGCATTACTCTGTAGGGCACTGCGAGTAATCTAAGATTATTTTCAAACCTAGTCATCTTGTGCCGCTCATCTTGGGATATCTCTAACCAAGAAAAAAGGATACATTGAGAAAGGGTAAGGAGGACAGCCCCTCAAATAACAGAGCAGCTTCAGCTGTTTTGTTCAACTTAGCTGACAAACTCAACTGCTGGGGATTGAACTGGTGGTCACTTTGCGCCTCACTACCAAGATCAAGAGGCAAGGCTCTTTTCACACTGCATCGAGTGTCCATATAAGCTCCTGGCACATGGCGATATCTATCTATCTCTATACATCCACATACTTTAACGGTGCATACAATACTCAAGATACAAAATGTAAGAAAGCATTAAGAGTGCAAAGTCCAATGAAGTACTACAGACTCTACCCTCCAGCCTCAGTGCAGCAGACTCTGAGGGCATCCATTCAAGATGTGGTGAAATTACATGAAGATCCTTTTTTCCTGACCTAGCTAGTAGTTTCTCCCTTTTTAGTCTTCTTGGATCTGGTCATGTGATAATGTGAAGTTTCTGACATGACAGTATCTCACTCTCTGGCCTCCATAAAGCCTTTTGCTTAACTATATAAGCCTTAAATTGGGGAAGAGAGGGGGCACCAAAGTGAATCTTTTCCCAAGAAAACCTACATAAAAAAATCTTGCTGAGGAGACCGCTGCTTTTACATGCAACAATCTACTCAGCAAAATGGGAATGAGTGGTCGCTATGCCATTGCTCGTCCCCAAGCTGTATAGTGGTCATAATTAGATCATAATTAGACAGCGCAATCTACTTCTGGCAAATCCTGATTGGTTGCTCGTTCAAAGTGCAATCGGCAGAAGTATTATACTGCAATATGATCGTTAACGAGCATTCATATGAATGCTCATTAGCGATCATCGGGCAGATAATCTGCCCGTCCAATGACGATCTTTACAGCTAGGTCCAGAAATGTTTGAACAGGGAACAGTGACACAATGTTTGAACAGGGACACAATCCCTGCATGCCACCAAATTGGATTTGAAATGAAACAACTGAGATGCAATTGAAGTGTAGACTTTCGGGTTTAATTTAAGTTGGTTAAACAAAAATATCCTGTGAAGCATTGCAACCATTTTTCGACAAATCATTATTTCAGGGGCTCAAAAGTAATTTGCAAATTAACATTACCAAAGAATAAAATGTTCATTTTAATACATTGTAAAGAATCCTTTGCAAGCAACGACTGCCTGAAGTCTAGAACCCATGCACATCACCAAACGCTGGGTCTCCTCCTTTGTGGTGCTTTTCCAGCCCTTAACTGCAGTTGTCTTCAGTTGTTACTTGTTTTAAGTCTTTCTGTCTTAAATAGGTTGTCTTACTTCATTGTCACTGTCCATATTGCTTTCTTTGCTGGCTACATTCATTTTTCCATCGCATTATACAATGCTCGTTTCTATAGTTACGACCACCCTGCAATCCACTAGTGTTGATCATGATAGCATACTATAGGAAAAAGCATTGGTCTCTTTGGTGGCCAGGACCGTGGGAGTACACATAGGCTAGTGTTTTTTCCTACAGTGTACAAGTACGGCCACCCCTGCTGGATTGCAGGGTGGTCGTAACCACAGAAACTAGTAGTATAATGTGATAGAAAAATAAATCCAAAAAGTAAAGGAAGTAATATTGACAATCACAATACATTAGTATCTTGTATTACCTTTCTCTATATTATAAATGCTATTTGCTGATATGAGTCAAACCCTTTAAGTTTTTGTCCTAAGCAGGTGAAATGCATGCTTGGTCGGGTCGAGATCTGGTGATTAAACCATAAATTCAAATTAGAGGACCCTATCTGGGTATTGGTGTATTACATATTCCTTATACCAAAAGCCCAAAGGGCCAATAAACCAAAAATTCACCCAGATACTTATATAAGTGATAATAAAAAATAACTTTTATTTAATCTGCTATAAAAGCCATGAGTGTCTGCTGTCACACTTTTATTGTGCTTGAAACCAGAATATAAAGCAGTTTGAACACAGAGTGTGATATTTTTATAGAGCAGGTTTTTACAGACGCGGTGATACCTAATATGTCTACTTTTTATAATGTATTTTAGTTTTACACAATAAAATAATTTTAAAAAAAATCATGTTTGGGCAAAATTTTCCGAAAGCTATATATTTTTTTTTATTTTTTTTGGCGATTATCTTATGTAAGGGTTCATCTTTTGCAGGAAGAGATGGCTGTTTGATTGGTACCATTTTGGGGTGTGTATGACTTTTTGATCGCTTGTTATAACAGTTTTTGTGATGAAAGGTGACAAAAAAATTGCATTTTTTGCAGTTTTTATTTTTATTTTTTATGGTGTTTACCTTAGGGGGTAAGTCATATAATATTTTTATAGAGGAAGTCATTACGGACGTGGAGATACCTAATATGTCTACTTTTTTTTACATTTATTTGTTTCATACAATAATAGCTTTTTTGACGAAAACAAAATCATGTTTTAGTGTCTCCATTTTTTGAAAGCCATATTTTTTTATCTTTTTGGAGATTTTCTTAGGTAGGGTCTCATTTCTTGCGGGAAGAGATGACGGCTTTATTGGTACTATTTTGGGGTACATATATTGTTTTGATCGCTTAGAATTTCACTTTTAGTGATGAAGGTGACAAAAAAAAAATTGCATTTTTTTTTTTCTTACAGCGTTCACCTGAGGGCATAGATCATTTGATATTTTTATAGAGCAGGTTATTACGGACGCGGTGATACCTAACATGTATACTTTTTTTACTTTTTTTTTAGTTTTACACAATAAAAGCATTTTTGAAGGGAAAAAAAAAATCAGGTTTTAGTGTCTCCATATTTTGAAAGCCATATTTTTTTAATCTTTTGGGCGATTGTCTTAGGTAGGGTGTTGTTTTTTGCGGGAAGAGATGACTGTTCTATTGGCACTATTTTGGTGTACATACATCTTTTTGTTCGCTTGGAATTACACATTTTGTGATGTAAGGTCACCAAAAAATGGCACCTGAGGTGGGAGATCATGTGGTATTTTTATAGATCAGTTTGTGACGGACGCGGCGATACCTTATATGTGTGTTTTTTACTTTTTATTTTTTTTAAACATGCGTTTTTTCTTTTTTTTTTTACTTGAAACTTTTTTTTTTTAATTAAAAAAAAAAAAACACTTTTTTTTCACTTTTATTTACTTTTTACATTTGTCCCACTATGGGACTTCACATTTTAAGGGTTTGATCCCTGTTTCAATTCAGTACAATACATTTTGTATTGTACTGAATGGAACTGTCAGCGTCTCACTGTGTCTCACTGTGTGAGACGCTGACAGGTTGCCTAGGAGACCCAGCGCTCAGGCTGGATCCCCTCGGCTTCCGTACATGGCAGCTCCGATGCCTGTGTGACGCATCGGAGTTGCCATGGCAACCATCAGCCCCCTGCCAGCGCAGTGCGGGGGGCCGATGGGATCAGAGGGAGCTCCCTCCCTCACTCAGACCCCTCACATGCCGCGGTCATCGGTGATCGGTGATCGCGGCGTGTGAGGGGTTAATCCGCCGGCATCACCGCGGACAGCGATGCCGGCGGATGCAGCAGGGCCCCAGCTATTAGTAACAGCCTGCCCGTGCTGCTGATCGGGCGGGTGCAGCTTCTGCACCCGCCCGATCCTATCACATACATGCACGTGAGGATGCGGCAAGGAGCCGCATTTCCTCACGTACATGTACGTGAAAATGGGTGAAGGGGTTAATCACTGACTGACGCCACAGCCAGGTAACAGCAATACCCTGTGCATGGTAGTCATATTATTATAGACCCTTTGAAACAGCCTCACAGATAGTGAGGTGCTGCTCGTGATCCCCACCTGGAAGGGACAGAAAAACAAGGAGGAGGAGCTGGAGGAGGGCCAAATTTATTCTTCATGTCGCTACCTGGTAGGAGGGAGGTCATCCCAAAGTAAGTGCCGTTGTGGTGGATGATAGAAATAATTCAGTAAAACAGGTCATTTATACATTTATTTCTCTGTTTTTTTCTAACTGATAGTGTCACAGAGTTTTCAAAAAAGTTTGCACATTGGCTAAGCTTCTTTGTACAACCAAAACTGTGAAGTAACATGTCTTTTTTGGGCTTCCCTGATGTCTTTTTCGGCCTAATTATTCCCCTTGTCAGCTGCATAACTAGATGCATTTCTCTCACAAGCAGTGGGTGTCTCCGTTCTGTGGATTCTGTATTGCTTTGATGTCCTTTCCCTTACATCCCACTGTTTGTTTTCAGCTCCAGAGCTCACAGAACACCTTCCAGATAAAGAGAAATGAACACACTTACAGAAAAGCATGGCGCTCCTGTGACATTCAGAAGCAGCTCTTTTATTAGGCTCATCATTTCAGATAACTCTGACACTCCTCCACTTCCTCTCATCTTCTGTATCTATGTTGCTAGGGATGGATCTTGCCTGACTTTAGACAGTGGACTTTAAATTAGGTGGAAGTGAGACCCCCCCCAAAATGGCCATGACTTTACAGCTTTTTCCTGGTGAATGCAGGCATATTTTTAATGAATTAGTAGAAGTTTGTTATTACACCATTCTCTATTAAACGAAATGAAATTGTGTTAAAGTTCAGGGACTCTTTAAGACCACCAGAATAAATAGCTCTCAGTATAAGTAGCAGGTGACTGATAGCATTCCTGGTGTATATACAGAGATAGTTGTCAGTCACTGAGAATTGTGCAAAGGGGTGGTCTTAATTTAAGAAAAGACAGAGATATAAATATATAAATTACAAGTTTGGCTGAATCTTTTCCCATAAAATTGCACTGTATTTTGTGGCAACAGGTCCTCTTTAAATCATAGCTCACTATCAATATATGATGTTATGGAGCGCCGCCTCCTCGTCTAACAGCTTACGGATAGGTAATCAATATAAATCGATGCACCAACCCCTTTAGAATCTGCCAAAAATTAGTAATCTACTGGTGACAGCAGGCACCACAAAATACAGAAACTTTAGAACTAATCAATCCACTGGTGACTGAATTGTATAAATTATCTCTTTTAGCTAGACCAGCAAGTACCTTCTCATATTTTCCAACTTTGTATCCATGTCACTTTGTACGTCTTTCAGATCTTTCAACTCTGTAACTACTTTCTGCAAATCTTCCTGTGTCACATGAGGATTTTCTGACTTCACTGTAGACATCTGTAATGCAAACAAGTCAAGCTCTATTAACTCACTTACCATGGCTAGAAGCTTGGCATAGTAATAATGTAGGTTAAACAAAGATGGGAAAAAACGCTTCTTCATAGAACAATTATGCTGCATTTTTTTCAGCAGAAAGCAATTATTTTTGCCAGAAACCCGACGTATCCCATAAGGGTGAATGGGGATTTGGTGGACTTGGCACTGTCCAGCTATACCGAAAATAATAATTCCAGTAGTCTGCTCCTGTGCCGTAAAAGACTACTGGATTTACTGAATGTGGATGTAGCCTAAGCTAGCCTTCGACAAAAAGGTTGAAGTAAATTTGAGTTTGCACCCTCAGTCTCCCGGTGATTCCACACTTCTCAATATGACAGTAGGGAAACTGGTCTGGGGTAGTGGGGGAGGTTATCTGCCTCAAGGACAGGGCAAAGATCACCACAGGAAGAGCAGCAGAGGCCATCTTAGGAAGATGCTGAAATAGAGGCACAGAGAAATAGGGTTGCTAAAGGCTGAATACAGACATCAAAAAGGTAAAATTAACTGAAAAATACAGCTTCATGAATATCTTCCCTTCAGCATCACATATTAGGAATTTCATTTTTGGTACTGAAATGGCAGTTACACTGTAATTAGTCATTTAAGTACCTTCACTATGGATGTAGATGAAGTGTGGATGTAATTATGTAATTAGTATTTATGTATTGTGTTGTATCTAACCTTTATTCTTTGTAAGTTTTCTAATCTTTGTATTTACTTAATTTGTTAAAAAAAGGACATGCATTTTCCCAATTATCACTATTACCTTAATAAATTTACTTAAATATTTTACTATTCATAAAGTGGTGTATGTAGTTTCTCTTTAACCTCTTTGATATCGGTGTTGGTTTTGTTTTTGCGTTCTCATTTTTCTTCCTTGAGCCCTAACTTTTTTATTATACTGTTCATATAGCCGTATACGGGCAAATATTTTGCAGGACAAGTTGTACTTTCTAGAGCCATTTAATATAGCACCTAATGTAGTAGGAAGCAAAATGGCATTGAATTGGAAAAAAAAAAAAAACAACCTCATTCCATTTGTGGCAAAACTAACTATTACGATTACGATTTTTTATGTCTAAATAGTGTAAAAATAAAATTCAAAACGACCGCTATGGTGATTTTTTTTTTTATTGTTATATCTACTGAGCTGTCTGTGGGACTCGTTTTTTTGCGGGACCATCTGTAATTTCTATTGATATCATTTTCGAGTGTGTGTGACTTTTTTTTTTTTTTTAGTCTATAGAAAGGGAGGGATTTTTTCATTTTTACTTTTTTTATGGTTTTGTTGCTCATTTTTGAGGCTACAAGACTCAATATTTTTTTTTAATTCTGTATTATTTTTCATAAAGATCTATAATGATACTAGAATTGCACATTTCTTATGTTTGCCTGCCACCTGCTGGACAAAATAAAAATTGCAGCTCTAATACCCTGGGTCTCTTCAGAGAGACTCAGCATATTGAAACCAATTACTCTGTAGCCAATTAGGATGCCGATAAAAAGCCCGGAAGCTCAAAATGGTGATTTTTTTTTTTATTGTTATATCTACTGAGCTGTCTGTGGGACTCGTTTTTTTGCGGGACCATCTGTAATTTCTATTGATATCATTTTCGAGTGTGTGTGACTTTTTTTTTTTTTTAGTCTATAGAAAGGGAGGGATTTTTTCATTTTTACTTTTTTTATGGTTTTGTTGCTCATTTTTGAGGCTACAAGACTCAATATTTTTTTTTAATTCTGTATTATTTTTCATAAAGATCTATAATGATACTAGAATTGCACATTTCTTATGTTTGCCTGCCACCTGCTGGACAAAATAAAAATTGCAGCTCTAATACCCTGGGTCTCTTCAGAGAGACTCAGCATATTGAAACCAATTACTCTGTAGCCAATTAGGATGCCGATAAAAAGCCCGGAAGCTCAAGCTTCCAGGTTTTTTAGCTTTTAGATGTGATCACCCATTGGCCATGACACCCTCTTCACGCATAAGCGAGCGCCATGTTTACCCATCAAAAGGGTTAAAGAGTATCTGCACCTGAAATTGTGTATTTGATAGCAATACATTAATTGGAGCTGTAAACAGGATACTCAGAGGGAGTGATATTTTGTGAAAATGATGCCCTTATTTGAGCAAAAATGTGTTTTTGTTGTGTCAGCAATTGTTCCAGAGTGGGAGAAAGCTCTGTACAATATTATGGCCACTGAGTGGTCGTTTGTGCTAGTTTTTGTAAACATTGGGAGTCTTGTAAACCCCTTCGCGCCCAGCGCTGTACATGTACGGCGCTGGGGCGATGCGGGCACATGGCGCCCGCTCGCAGGTGCGGCGGGCATCATGGCCGGCAAGTCTCTGCTGTTTCGGCGGCGTCTTCCTGGTTGATTAGATGCCGTGATCACGGCATCTAGTTGCGTTTCAACCCGGAAGCATTCGCTTCCGGGTGGTGTACAGACACCCCGTGTGGCCAATCGGGGTGTCTGTACACCATATGAAAACTGTAATCCTCGCTGGTGAGGATTACAGTTTTCAAAGTGCAATTCTTATTCTGGCCACTAGATGGCAGGCCAGGATAAGAAATGAGCAATCCATGGATTTCTGAGTCTATAAAATCCATAATTGCTCATAAAGAAAAAAAAAAAAGCCACAATATATAAGCCCATATTTGAGCTTTCTAATAGTAAAAAAAAAAAATTAAAAAAAAAATGTTAAAAAATATATAAAAAATAAAAAAGATGTAAAAGTTCAAATCACCCCCCTTTCCGTATAAGTAAAAAATAAATACCTAAATAACAATAAATATAGACATCATGGGTATCATCGTGACCGAAAACGCCCGTACTTTTAAAATATAAAAAAAAAAAATTCCAATACAGTGAATTGTGTGTCGGAAAAAAGCGTCCAAATGGCGATTTGCCGTTTTTTGTCACTTTTTTTTCCTAAAAAAAATTAAATAAAAAGTGATCAAAAAGTCATACACACCCCAGAATGGTATCAATAAAAACTTCAGATCGTCCCGCAAAAAATGAGCCCCCATACAGCTCTGTACACATAAATACCAAAAAGTTATAGGGGTCAAGATTTGACAAGGAAAAAAAAAAAAAAAAAAAAAAAAAAAAGGGCAACTTTCTAATTATTTTATCACTATGAAAACGCAGGAAAAACTATACATATTAGGTACTGCCGGATTCGTACTGACCAGTAGAATGAAAGTAACGGATCAGTTTTAATGCACATCGAACGCTGTAAGTAAGAAACCCGTAGAACTGTAGCGGAATAGCGTTTTCTTTACAATTCCACCCGGTTTGGAATTTTTTTCCCGCTTCCCACTACACCGTATGCAATATTAAATGGTGGCGTTGGAAAGCACAACTTGTCCCGCAAAAAACAAGCCCTCATACAGCTATGTGAACAGAAAAATAAAAGAGTTATGGCTGTTTGAAGGCAGGGAGAGCAAAACGAAAATGCAGAACCAAAAAAAGCTCCGGGTGCGAAAGGGTTAAGAAATATACAGAAGTATACAGAGATTGATAAGTTGGATGGTGATGTGTGGGATTCCAGAATCAGAAGCTAAAGTTAAAGGGATATTCTATAAATATAACATGTTTTGGACTAATTCATCATCAATAATTACCTAATATAATGTCAATTTCACATATTTACCGTTCAGTAGTTATAAAAGTACTGCTACCCACTGAGTTTCCTCATAAATTCTGAGCCTTTGTTAGGTCGAGCATGCTCAGTGTGTTGCTATCAATTCTCTAGCTAAATGTTAGTGTGCTGGTAATTACTGACTAGAGGGGGCGTGACTGGACTGGAATATCAAGCAGCCAATGAATAAACATCAACACTCAGGAACAAGCCCAAACTCACAGCAGGAAAGCTAGGGATTGCGGGGATTGTAGGTTTGTGAGGGAAGATCAGGAGCCATGATGCTCTCAGTGTGTTGCAGCCTCACACAGGAGCTAGACAAATGGATTGCAAGGTAAAATGAAGCTCTGATTATATGTATAGGTATGGGTTCTGGTTGGGTCACAGCTTGCAGCCTTAATGCAGTTTTTCAAAAATTAAGTTACTTTACCGGAATACCCCGTTAAATGATTTTTTGATCAGAAACTTGGTGAGAATTTTTTTTAACATGGTTGCTACTATTGTACAAAGTTGGGAGTAGTGAATAATCATAAATAGCATAAGGCTACTTTCACACTAGCGCTTTTGCTGCAACCGGCAGGGTTCAGCAAAAACACTTCCGTTACTGATAACACAACTATCTGCATCCATTCTGAACAGATCTGACTGTATTATCTTTAACAGCCAAGACAGATCCGTCGTTAATGCCACTGAAAGTCAATGAATGACGGATCAGTTTTCTATGGTGCCAGATTATGTCAGAGAAAACTGATCCGTCTTGCTCCGTATCCCAGGATTGAAAGCAAACTACAACATGTTGCGGTTTGCTCTCCGGTCTGGGAGTGCAACTAAACGGAACAGAATGCATTTTGGAGCATTCCGTTCTGTTCAGTTCAGTTTTGTCCCATTGACAATGAATGGGGACAAAACAGAAGCGTTTTTCCCGGTATTGAGCCCCTATGATGGAACTCAATACCGGAAAACTCTAAGGCTAGTGTGAAAGTAGCCTTAGAGTGTTAAGTAAAGTGTATAGAATGTTGATTTAGCTCTTTCCATTATGTGTTGGAAAGGGTTAATTTGACTTGGAGGGGGGGGGGGAGCAGTAGTACTGTGATCTACTAAGTGATTTGAGATATAGAAGGTGTTAATTTTTTCTTGTTACAAGACACAGAAGAATGAAGATCAATTAATAATTATTCTTTCTTCTCTTCCAAGCAGCTGTCATGTGTGAACCCAGCATTAAAGAAAAAATCTTATGTATGTGCACCAGCAATTGATTATGACCATGTAGTGATTTGTTGCTCTGTGTCTGCACTTTGCTTTAGTTATAACTGTTTTAACCCTTTCGCTACCAGTGCCACACAATAATGCCGATCGCGGTAATTAAAGCCTTTAGATGCCATGATCAAGGGACATCACAGCATCTAAAATGTCAAAAACCCAGAAGCTTGTGCTTCCAGGCTTATCGGCATCCTCTGTGGCCAATGAGGATGCCGGTAATTGATTTAAATGTGCTCAGCCTCACAGAAGAGGCGGAGGGCATTCATGCTGCAATTCTTATTTTGGCCACCAGATGGCAGGCCAACATAAGAAATGGGCATGATTGCTCAAAATTTAAAAAAAAAAAAATCATTTTGTACGCTCATATATGAGCTTCAAAATCATTGCAAAAAAAGTTTAAAAAAATATATAAATTTTTTTTTAAAAAAATATTAAAGTTCAAATCGCCTTTTTTTTCCAATTCCATCCCATTTGGATTTTTTTTTCCACTACATTCCACTACATTTTTTTTTACGCTTTCCACTACATTGTATGCCATAATTAATGGTGGCATTAGAAAGTACAACTTGTCCTGCAAAAAATAAGCCCTCATAGAGCTATGTGAACGCAAATATAAAAAAAAAAGTTATGGCTCAAGGAAGATAGGGAAGAAGCCTCCACAACGGCACTAGAATATATAGTTGGTCGGCACTCCTGAGCTGTGGTTGGTGCTCAGTGGTATGATTGTACAAAGAAGTAATAGAGTAACCACGGCACTCAAATAATTAATTTGTAGCTTTTAGTAATTTATTTTATCCATCCAAAGTTACATCTGTGGACATCGGTCAACGTTTCGATCTAGACACAGACCTTGATCACAGCCTAATTTATACAAAAGGTAAGTTTTAATCATAAGGTACAGAAATCAAAGTATAAACAATGGAAGGTAGAACGTCAGCGGTAGTAACAACAAGAATGTCACGTTACATAAGGTATACTGAGAACATCCAACAAGGTGTAGGCATATAAACAGAAAACCAGTAGGATAAGGACCATGGATATGCAGCAGTATAGGGTTGCACGATATATCGAAAACTCGGTACGGTTTCGGTACCTAGTGCGGTACCGAAGCTCGATACCGAGTTTTCTTGCAGTCCGATACTTAGAACATGGCGCACGCATCACTTTAATGCGTTGCCCCATGTTCTAATATCTGCCTGCCGCGCTGCCAGGGCCCCCGCACCCCCCTCAGATCAGCCCACCCAGGTCCCAGCCACTTAAAAAAAAAAATCATACTTACCTGTTCTGGCCGCCGCTGTCCTCACTGGTTCCGCGCTCCCCCGTCTTCCCTGGCGCGCACTATGACCTGACGCAGCGTCAGGTCATAGTGAGCGCCGGCAGGCAAGAGAGTGGAGCGGGGAACCTGAGGACAGCGGCAGCCAGAACAGGTAAGTATGATTTTTTTAAAGTGGCTGGGTGGGCTGATCTGAGGTCTGAGGGGGGCACAAGACACTGACCTGAGGTCTGAGGGGGGCACAAGACACTGACCTGAGGTCTGAAGGGGGGCACAACTCGCTGGTCTGATGGGGGCACAAGAGGCTGGTCTGATGGGGGCACAAGAGGCTGGTCTGATGGGGGCACAAGAGGCTGGTCTGATGGGGGCACAAGAGGCTGACCTGAGGTCTGATGGGGGCACAAGAGGCTGACCTGAGGTCTGATGGGGGCACAAGAGGCTGACCTGAGGTCTGATGGGGGCACAAGAGGCTGACCTGAGGTCTGATGGGGGCACAAGAGGCTGACCTGAGGTCTGATGGGGGCACAAGACGCTGACCTGAGGTCTGATGGGGGCACAAGACGCTGACCTGAGCTCTGATAGGGGCACAAGACGCTGACCTGAGCTTTGATGGGGGCACATTGTGTTGATCTGAGGTCTGATGGGGGCACAAGACGCTGACCTGAGGTCTGATGGGGGCACAAGACGCTGACCTGAGGTCTGATGGGGGCACAATGTGTTGATCTGAGATTTATTATCCCTGTACTGTGACATCACTGTGTTTATTATCCCTGTACAGTGACATCGCTGTGTGTATTATCCCTGTACTGTGACATCACTGTGTTTATTATCCCTGTACCGTGACATCGCTGTGTGTATTATCCCAGTGCAGGAAGAGGTAAGTGGTCCGTGTTTGTGTGTTTGTTTTCTATTTTTCAGGGTCGTGAATGCAGAGGACTACGTCGGATTCGGTGGACTACGTCGGACCAGCTTTTTTTTTTTTTTAATAAAATGGTCAAACGCGTCTGGGGGAGTGTTTATTTCAATAAAATGTTTTATATTTTTGGGTGTGTATTTTTTTTTTTTTTACAATACTACAGTTTTAGTAATTACGGCTATCTACAGACGGCCCTGATTACTAATACTGGGCTTAGTGCTTGCCGGTATGGCAGGCCAGCACTAACCCCAACATCTATTACCTCGGCACCCACCGCCACCAGGGGTGCCGGGAAGAGCCGGGTACCCGCAGGACCGGACCTTCTAAATTGAGGGTCTGGCTCTGGGGCGGCTGCAGGCTGGTACCATTAGGCTGGGAAGGGCCAATAACCGTGTCCCTTCCCACCCTGGTAGTGCCAGGCTGCCGCTGCTGGTTGTATCTGGCTGGTGAAGGAAAAAAGGGGGGGACCCCATGCCATTTTTTTTTTCAAAAATGTCATTATTTTTAAAAAAAATGGCGTGGGGTCCCCCACTTTTTTCCTTCACCAGCCAGATACAACCAGCAGCGGTAATAAACACAGGGATAATAAACACAGTGATGTCCCAGTACAGGGATAATAAACACATTGATGTCACCGTACAGGGATAATAAACACAGAGATGTCACTTTACAGCGATAATAAACACAGTGATGTCACTGTACAGGGATAATAAACACAGTGATGTCACAGTACAGAGATAATAAACACAGTGATGTCACAGTCCAGGGATAATAAGCACAGTGATGTCACAGTACAGAGATAATAAACACAGTGATGTCACAGTACAGAGATAATAAACACAGTGATGTCACAGTACACCTGTGCAAACAAGGCCTGGGGGACCAAGGCTAGGGGCTACACTGAAAAGGGCCAGTGGCGCACAGATAAGGGGTAAGGGGCAGGGTCACAAGCAAGGTCCTGGGGGGAAGGGGGGGGGTGAGGGGTGCACAGATAAGGGCCAGGGTGGCGCACACAGGGGGCAGCAGAGACGACAACCAGAGAGGCACAGACAAAGAGGGAGTGGGGCACAGATAAGGGCCCAGGGGCGCAGACCAGGAAGAGGCGTACAAAGACAAGGGCCAGATCCCAGGGGTGCAGACAGGGGCCAGGTAGGCACAGCCAAAGGGGCGCAGATAAGAGCCAGGGGCTGCATTGAAAGGGCCAGGGTGGTGCACAGAGCAGGGTCAAAAGCAAGGTCTGGGGGGGGGGGGGGGGGGCGCACACAGATAAGGGCCAGGGTGGCATTAATAGGTTCTTCTTTATTTTGGCGAGGTATCGTATCAGTATCGAGTATCGTGATACTTTTGTACGTATCGGTATCGAACTCAAAATTCTGGTATCGTGACAACCCTACAGCAGTACTTCATGTAGCAGTTGGCTCGGTATAATTGAGAACATCAAGATGATCCTAGCAGGACATAGCATCAAAGTATATTATGACTCATTTTATGTATATATACAAAATAAGATGCATCACTTATTAGCAGTTATGCAGTAAAATATCAAGGTCGGGAGATGGGACAGTTAATAGCAGGGAAGTGAAGAGAAAGCACCCCAAGTGTCTAAGTTGTACATTATATATCTGGCTACAGTAAAATAGACTGTAGGCACCTTATAGAAGCATTGGTGGTAGTGGGACTTACCTATAACACATCCAGCATCCTGGGTTCAATGGAGGATGCTGGCGTGGGAACAGTAGACTCGGGCATATGTAGCGCTGGCTGCCCGACATCACGTCCGGGCGGCGCATGCGCACTGTATCTGAGGCCAGTCTGGGTACTGGCAAGCTAAATAGATAGCGCAGGCGCCCTGGGAGACTAACTCTTGCAAGGGAGGGCAGCGAGAGATAGACAAGCGGTATGGTATAGAGAGCTAAGATACAGAAATGAAGTACATAGAATGAAATAAGTAAGTAAATAAATAAATAAATGGAGAAGGGAAGTGGGTTAGAGCATGCAAATAGTGGTCTTATTGTATTAATGGCATGCAGGATTAGTACAAAAATATATTTCATAGTCATATATTTAACAAATGTCTAATGCTCTGTTGTTGCTAATTGCTAATTTTTTATTTTTTTGGGGGGGAAACCCCAGTGCCGTTGTGGAGGCTTCGGGGAAATCAAATTACCGGTAAGAGTAATTGTCATCTTTCCCTAACGCCTCCACACCGGCACTGACAGGAGGAATATCAGAGGATATTTAGGGAGGGACCACAGCAGAAAGGACTTTGCGCCCAAATGCTAGATGCTGGTTAGACATGATATCCAGTTTATAGTTTTTAAAAAAGGTCATGGGGTTAGACCAAGTAGCTGCCTTGCATATCTGATCTATAGAAGCCGCATCTCGTTCTGCCCACAAGGCGGACAAGGCTCTGGTGGAATGTGCTTTTAATCCTACTGGGGAAGACACTTTCATTTCCTTATAACATAAACTTATGGTAGACTTAATCCAACGGGCTATAGAGGCTTTCGATGCCCCTATACCCTTGTTTTTTCCCTGAAACCTTAAGAGGAGATGGTCAGACTTCCTGAAAGATTCCGTAACCTCAAGAGATTTTAAAAGGCATCTCCTCACATCAAGATTATAAAACATTTTTTCTTGTTGAGAAGAGGGAGAGACACAGAAGAAAGGTAGCACAATGTCCTGTTAACATTTTGAAAACATCTTGGGGAGAAAAGCAGGGGAGTGCCTAAGGATAATCCTGTCATCTAGGACCGAAAGATAAGGCTGCTGGCATGAGGGCTGCTGGCATGAGAAGGCCTGGATCTCCCCCACCCTTCTAGCTGTGGTAATGGCAATAAGGAATGTAGTTTTGAATGTCAGTAACCTTATAGATAGAGCAGAAATAGGTTCAAATGGTTGCGTCATTAGGGCCAAGAGGACCACACTCATATCCCAAGGAGGTACATATACAAAGTAAGGAGGTCGCAATCTACTTGTACCCTTGAGAAACTAATAACTAACGGATTCTTGGCCAGTTTGATATCCATAAAAGCACGAAGAGCCGACACTTGGACTTTCAAAGTGCTAGTTCTTAAACCTTTGTCAAAACCTGTTTGTAAAAAATCTAACACTAGCCCTAAGTCTAGAGGCTGAAGTGGGTCCCATCTAGTACCTGCATAAGTTAGAAAGGCTTTCCAGGAGCGCAAATATATTTTTGAGGTAATTTGCTTCCTACTGTGTAACAGTGTGGAAATAACGCACTCTGAAAACCCTTTCTTTTTTAGGAGTCCCCACTCAATCTCCATGCTGCCAGATGAAGTTGATGAATGTTGGGATGAAGAGCTGGTCCCTGATGTAGGTCTGGGATTGTGGGCAACATCCAATGTTCTTCTATTCAGAGGATCTGCAGTAGGGGAAACCAGGCCCTCTTTGGCCAATATGGAGCAATTAGAATAACATGAGCCTTTTCTTTCCTCACTTTCATTAGAGTCCACAGAATCAAGGAGAAAGGAGGGAAAGTGTAAAGTAGCCCCTTGGGCCATGGTAGCATGGTATACGGTCTGAGCTGTCCTGGTGGGAGATGGAGAAGAAATTCCTCACCTTCTTGTTCTGTTGGGAGGCAAACAGGTCCCATATAGTCCCCACCTTTCCGTAATTTGCGAAAAGACTTTTTGATTCAGGGACCATTCGTGTTCTTTTAGTGTCTGCCTGCTGAGAAAGTCCGCCAGGGTGTTTTCTGCTACTTTTAGATGCAGGGGTGATATTGATTTTAGATTTTTCTCCGCCTATTCGAATATCATCCTGGAGACTGCTGAAAGGGACCTGCTCCTTTTCCCCCCCTGGCGATTTAGTTGCATTGTCGGAGAGCACCTTGACATGGTGGCCTAGAATAATGGGTTTTAATTCCCGAAAGGCTTCCCACACCACCGTAAGTTCCCTTTTGATTCGAGGAGGAAGAAGCCATCTTGGGGCTCCAGATGCCTTGAACCATCTTGTGTAGGGCATGGGCACCCCACCCCCGGCTGCTTGCATCCATGGTGACTGTCACTAGGTTTTCCGGTCGCCAATGTACTCCCGACTGTAGGTGTCTCCTTACTATCCACCAGCTTAGTGACCTCTTTACTCGTAGCGGAATATTCATTCTCTTCTCTAGCAAGGTTTGCTTTTTGTCCCAGGCAGATAAGAGGAAGGCTTGTACTATCCTGGTATGAGCCTGGGCCCAGTTCACCGAAGGTATAGTTGATGTTAGGAGGCCCAGGAGCCACATCACCTCGTGTATGGAGGCTGTTTTTTTGGCACAGAATTGTCTTACCACAGACACCAAGTTCAACTGGTGAGAATCTAAGAGGACCCCCAGAAAGATTCTTTGTTGGCTAGGAAACGGGTTAGATTTTTCTAAATTTAGGATCCACCCTAATGACTGAAGGATCTGCCTTAATATCTCAAGATGACTCATGAGGCGTTCGAAGGAGTCCACTGCTAACAACAGGTCGTCCAGATATGCAATAACTAGGATGCCTTTTTCATGGAGAGAACCTACCACCTCTGCCATGACTTTTGAGAATATACGAGGAGCGCTGGAGAGGCCGAAAGAAAGTGCCTAGTACTGAAAATGGCATAACTGACCTTTCATGTATACTGCAAATCTCAGGAACTTCTGGCTGTCGCAGTGGATTGGAACATGGCAGTATGCATCCGCTAGATCTATCGTTACCATGTAAAAGTCCTGGAAGAGAAGATTTACTGCAGACCTCACTGTTTCCATCTTGAATCTTCTGTAAAGAACGCATTGGTTCAGATATTTTAGGTTGAATACAGTCCTGAACTTCCCGCTTGTTTTTTTTTTTTATCAGGAAGAGAGAACAATAAACACCTTGACCCTGCTGCTCCACTGGAACCATAGATATAACCTGTTTCTCTAGTAAGCCAGCCACTTCTGATTCTATTGCCTGCTGCTTGAAAGGATGTGACAGAAACCTGTTTATTATGAATCTTTCCGGAGGAACGGAATTCTATTTTGAATCCTGAAATAAGTTGATTTAAAACCCAGGGGGAGGTCCCTATAGAAACCCAGGCCTATGGAAATGAACCAGCCTGCCCCCTACTGGAATTCTGGCGTCATTGGGACTTTTTGGAAGAGGCTTCGGAATTAAACAGAAAGCCTCTTCCCCTGCCTCTGGAAGATTGCCACTTAGAGGATTCTCTTTTCTTGGGATCCTGTCTAAATTTGTTTTGAGGACGAAAATTCTTTCGCTGCTGAAAAACTTAAATTACGTACCGGTAATTTATTTTCCTTGAGCCTATGACAGCACCCCTGGAGAGACGTCTCCCACTCCTCAGGACAGGAAACGGCCAAAGTCCTTTGCATAAAAGGTAGCTCCACCTCATAACCTCCAGTCTTTTGCAAGTATTCTAAGGAGCTAAAAATATGTTAACAAGTCCAACACAAATCTTACTTTTCACATAATGACCCTTATGAGCAAAGATGGAAGAAGTTTCCTCACTATCTTCCTAAGTATAGAATTCGTATCTATATAAAAAAATAATCGGTAAAGTTATAGAATAGTTCTAGTCTAATTAGCCAGGGTGGGATGCTGCGGGTGCTGTCATAGGCTCAAGGAAAAGAAATTACCGGTACGTAATTTAAGTTTTCCCCCCTCGCCATATGACAGCACCCCTGGAGAATAGACTAGGATAGAAGCATCAGGGGGGGGACAACGGCCTGCAAGACCTTCCTGCCAAAGGAAAGGTCCTCCTCAGGTACTAGCTGTAGCCTATAATGCCTAAAAAACGTATGAGGATTACTCCAGGTGGCTGCTCTACAGATTTGGTCTATAGACGCAGAAGCTCGTTCTGCCCAGGAAGTTGAAATAGCTCTTGTTGAGTGAGCTCCAAAGGGACCCGGAGTATCTCTTCCTGACGAGGAATAGGCTAGGATGATAGATTGTCTAATCCAACCTGCAACAGTCTTAGAGGAAGCTGCTCCTCCCCTATTCTTCCCCTGAAAAAGAAGGAATAACTGCTGGCTGTTCCTAAACCCCTCTGTAACCTCTAAGTACCTAAGAAGACATCTTCTGACATCTAAGCAATGAAATTTTAACTCCTTCTCATTTTTTGCATGTTCACAAAATGATGGGAGTACCACCTCCTGGGACCGGTGGAAGTCAGAAACCACCTTTGGTAGGAACGCAGGATCAGGGGACAAAACTACTCTGTCTTCTCTGACAGACATATAGGGACTATTGATGGAAAAAGCTGTAATTTCCCCAACCCTTCTTGCCGAGGTAATGGCGATTAAGAAAGCCAGCTTCCAGGAAAGGATTTTAATATGTAAATCTGGCAAAGGCTCAAAAGGAGGGGAAGTTAGAGCCGTCAGGACCAGATTTAGATCCCACGGAGGTGATCTTTTGGATAACGAGGGATATAGTCTACATGCCGCCCTGACAAATCTACTAACCCAGGGATGGTCCGCAAGCTTGACATCATACAAAGCACTCAGGGCAGAAATCTGAACTTTGATAGTGCTAGGTCTAAGACCCTTTTTCAAACCTGCCTGCAAGAAATCTAGAACCAGAGAGATATTTGGAGGAGCAAAGGTATCCACTGGAGAACCTACAAACCTGCAGAAAGCTCTCCAGGTTCTGTGGTAGATCTGACACGTTACTGGCTTACGACTGGCCATCAGCGTCTCTACCACGTCAGCAGATAGACCCTTTTGAGTTAGGAGCTGCCTCTCAATCTCCATGCCGTGAGATGAAGACCCTGTACCGCCAGATGAACTACTGGGCCCTGGGACAGGAGATTCTGGACCGGAAGAACCCAAGGATCCTGTACTGAAAGGATCTGGAGCCAAGAAAACCAAACCCTTCTGGGCCAAAGGGGAGCCACCAGCACAACTTCTGCTCTGTCTTCCCTTATCTTCCTTAGAACTCTGGGTAATAATCTTATTGGGGGAAAGGCATACATTAGTCCCCCCCCTCCCCAGAACTGGGAAAATGCATCCACCCCCGATGGGAAATCCAGGGGACTTAGAGAAAAGAATCTGTCCACTTTCTTGTTGTGTTTGTTGGAAAAAAGGTCTATCAAAGGAACCCCCCAAAGCTTCGTTATTTTGGTGAATATCTCCTGATTTAATACCCACTCCCCCTGTGACAGGTGGTGACGGCTGAGGAAGTCTGCTTCCACGTTCTCTATCCCCCTTAGATGTAGGGCTGACAGAGAACGTAGATTCAGCTCCGCAAGGTGTAGGAGAAAATGTGACATCCTCATCAGGGAACCTGATCTCGTACCCCCCTGGTGATTTATATATGCTACTACAGTGGCATTGTCTGTCCTTATCATAACATCTTTCCCCATTATCTGAGGAAGTGCCTGAAAAGAGCATAAAAAACTGCCGTCAGCTCTCTCATATTTTGGGACCTCTGACTCTCCTCTGGAGACCAACAGCCCTGTAGCAGTAGACCTTCCGCATGGGCCCCCCAACCTATAGGACTGGCATCTGTTGTCAAAGTAAATACATCCAGGGGAGCCCAGGGAACTCCCCTCCTTAAGTTGTGATGATCCATCCACCAACCTAGGGATCTTATTGTCGGTGGAGAGAGAGAGAGGGGGATGTCCAAAGAAGAATTTTTTCTGTCCCATTCTGCCAGGATCTGCTGCTGAAGAACTCTCGAGTGGTATTGGGCCCACATTACTGCGGGAATACATGAGGTCAAAAGGCCCAGGAGAGACATAGCTTCTCTTAGGGTAGTAACCCTTTTCAGCAGCAGATCTTGGACCCTGTTTTGAATCAGAGTTATCCTGGAACTGGGAAGATGACAAATCTGCTTTCCTGAGTCTATCTGGACTCCTAAAAAAGTACAGGTCTGACTGGGGATCAGGGAGGACTTCTCTAGGTTCACCTCCAGGCCAAGGTTGTGCAGAATCTCCCGAACCCTGGCCAGATGGTATAGGAGCTCTTCCCTGGAGTTGGCTACAAGGAGGAAGTCGTCCAGGTATGGTACTATCACCACCTTCTTCTCTCTGACATGGGCCATAACCTCTGCTATTATTTTTGTAAAGGCCCTGGGCGCCTGGGATAGGCCAAAGGGGAGTGCTCGATACTGGTAGTGTTCTATCTGTCCCTGAATAACCACCGCCATTCTCAAGAATCGCTGATGGTCCGGAAAGATTGGTACATGGTAATACGCATCTTTCAGGTCTAGCGTAACCATGTAACAGTCCCTCTGAAGGTCCAGGATGGCAGATTTTATAGATTCCATCCTGAATCTTTCGTACACCAAGGATTTGTTGAGGAGTTTCAGGTTTATAATAGTACGAAAGGTTGAATCCGGTTTCTTCACTAGAAAGAGGGTTGAGTAAAATCCCATCCCTCTTTCCTGTACGGGGACCTGAATTAGAACACACTTTTGAATCAGGGAATGGACTTCTGACTCTAGTGCTTTCTGCCTGTGGGAGTCCGATCTTAAGTCCGTCACTATAAACCTTTGAACGGGAAGACACCTGAATTTTATTTTCAAACCGTGCTTTATTGTGTCTAACACCCAACCGCTTGCGGATAGCTTCTCCCAAGCGTCCGTATGTAGTGACAGACGACCTCCCACAGGGGAAATGGCGTCATTGTGCAGCCTTCTTGGAGGAATCAGGAGGGTTGAAGAGAATACCTCTTCTTTTATTTTGTCCCCTCCACCTTCCCCTTTTCGACTCAGGCTGGGAATCCCTCCTACCCCTGCCACGAAAGGGCCTCCTAATCCCTGGAGTAAGGGAGGGAAACCCCTTTTTCCTATCGGATGTATTATCTAAAATCGAGTCCAGGGCAGGACCAAACAAAAATTCACCTTCGCAAGGCAATGCACAGCACTTTGATCTTGAGGCCAGGTCTCCTTTCCACTCTTTGATCCAAAGGGATCTACGTGCCGAGTTGGAGAGGGCCGCAGTACGGGCAGAAAGGCGTAAGGCATCAGCTGATGCATCAAACAGAAAGTCTGTTGCTCCAAACAAGGTGGGCAAAGACGCGACTATGTCTTCCCTAGGAGTACCTGCCTTCAAGTGAGCCTCCAGTTGCTGAAGCCAGGTCTTCAGGGATCTAGCAACTGAGGTCGCTGCAATATTCTGTTTCATGGAAGCCGTGGATGCCTCCCAAGCCTTCTTAAGAAACCCATCAGCTTTTTTATCAAGGGGGTCCTTAAGAACACCTAGGTCCTCAAATGATAGGGCCCCCTTTCTGGTAATCTTGGCAATAGCCGGATCCAGTTTTGGAGCCCTATCCCAATGTAAGGAATCTGACTCGTCAAAGGGGTATTTTCGCTTCAAATGTCTGGGCACGAAAAATCTACGGTCAGGGTTATTCCATTCCTTCTGCACCAACCCCTTTATGCTGCTATGTAATGGAAAACCATTCCTTTTTTTAACAATTAAAGTCTCGTACATCTTGTCCTGGACAGATTCAGTTACTGGGGTATCCTCCATATTCATAGTTGATCTCACCGCAGAAACCAGTGAATCAACATTCTCCGTGCTAAACAATTGGTTTGAAGATAAATCCTCTGGCCCCAAATCATCTTCCACCTCCCCCTCTTCCTGGGAACCTCTATCCTCATCCCCTGTATCATGAGATAGAGAGGGACCTGGACGGGGTATCAACACCGGAGCCTCAGTAGAAGTTCCAGGGATTTCCAACGCTGAATGTTCTCTTAAGGCTCTGAATTCCTCTCTCAACATACTACGCATATCCGCCACCAGGACCGGAGAAGCGTCTTTAACGACTTTCCGAATACATTGGACGCAAACATTCTTCTCAGACCCGTATAATTTTCTCTTGCACAGAGCACAAAGCCTGGGCCTGTCTTTCTTGTGGACCTCAACCTAAAACGATATATATATATATATATATATATATATATATATATATAATTTTAATAACTTATTCTTTGAATGGGGAACTTCCCCTCTTACCCCACCAGGAATACCGGTGCAGGAGTATCAGCAGTCTCCACCGCCTCAGCGCGCTTTTCCATCTTGCTGGAGATGCAGACACCACAGACAAGGAGTGGTGTCTTCAACCCTCTGAAGCCGGCAATCTCCCCCTCCCGGCGCGCTTTTTTTTTTTTTTTTTTTTTTTTTTTTTTTAAAACCACCAGCGTGACCCTCCTCCCTTAATTGGTGGTCCAATGGGAACCCTGCAGCAAGGTGCAGGGTTATCCCTTCCCCCCTCCATGAGCCCCCCCCACACCGCCAGCCTCCCGGTCCCTGCACGTTTAGTCAGAGGCGCCACCCGGAAGTGACCCGCCTGACGTCATGACCCGGCGCAGCAAACACCTCCATGCGCCGCACGGTCCCACGCCCGCTCCGCCGTGATGGGATAACGAGAGGAAGCTTTCCGTCTGCTACCGCAGACCGGCAGACCCGACGGGGAGCCCACAGGAGGAGGAAAAAAGAGAGGAGGTCCGCGTCTCTCCAGGGGTGCTGTCATATGGCGAGGGGGGGAAAATCTAATTTCTGCAGGAAAGCCTTTCTTTTTATCAGAGGCTTTATCTAATATGTTGTCTAATGTGGAACCAAAGAGCCTATTCCCCTCACAGGGAATAGAACAGAGACGGCTCTTTGATCCCACATCACCCGACCAGGACCTTAGCCAGATGGCCCTACGGGTGGCATTGGAAAGGGCTGTAGACCTCGCAGAAAGCTTTACTAAATCTGCAGAGGCATCTGCTAAAAAGTTTGAAGCTTGTTTTAGAACTGGGAGGGAGGAAATGATCTCATCTCTAGGGGTACCTGCCGCTAAATTGTTCTCAAGCTGGTTAAGCCATAAGGACAGGAATCTAGCTCAGGGGCGGACATATCGCCTGTGCAGCTGGTTCAGCTGCACAGGGGCCCAGCGTGTGAGGGGGGCCCATTCATACTAGCGAGCGCTTCTGGAAGCGCTCGCTAGTACGTATGCAAGAGAGAATACTTACTCCGGCCTCCACTTCCTCCCTGGTCTCCTCCAGCCCGACTGCGTACAGCGCGCACTATGACCTGACGCTGTACGCAGTCAGATCACGTGACTGTGCAGCGCGGGCTGTTGGAGATGAGCAGGGCAGGGACTCCCTTTAAGACATGGAGAGCAGTGGAGCAGGAGAGGCAAGTTTTATTTATTTATTATTTATTTATTTTTAGTTTGATCTGAGGTCTGATGGGGGTCTGTCGGTCACACAACATGGATATGGGGGGCCTGTATGAGCAAATTGTGGGGGGGGGGCACAACTGACATATGGGGGGCTGAATAAATAAAATAAATTGATAATTAACATCTGATATTAGGGGGGGGGGTCCTGAGCAACTGACATATGGGGGGGGGGGTCCTGAATGAGCATATAGGAGTGGGGTCTTGAGCAACTGACATATGGGGGGGGGGGCGCAATAAATAAACAACTGATATTAGGGGGCGGGGTGGTACTCCTGAGCAAGTGATCTGGGTGGTGGTCCTGAGCAAGTGGCACATTTTTTTGGGGGGGGAGGGGATCCTGAGCAAGTGGCATATGGGGGGGGCCTGAGCAACTGACATATGGGGGGGGGGGGTTGGGGCCAGGCACATTCTTTGCACAGGGGCCCACTGCTGTCTGTGTCCGCCGCTGATCTAGCTGTACAGGTGGCCGCAATAGCCGGCCGAAACATAGCTGCCCCCGACTCCCAGGATTTTTTCAGGAGCCCCTCACATTTTTTATCTATGGGGTCCTTTAACAGCCCCATATCTTCGAATGGGAGGGAGGATTTTTTAGAAATTCTCGCTACCGGGGCGCCAATTCTTGCGGTCTTATCCCATATGTCACACTCGGATTCAGCAAACGGATACTTACACTTAAAGCGGGTCTCTTTTCTGGATCTTTCCACTCCCTGGCGATAATTTTCTTAATATTTTCGTGAACAGGAAAAACGCGTTTTTTCTTTTCTCCTAGTCCCTGGAACATTTGGTCTTGAACAGATATAGGTTCCTTAATATCCTCTAACTTCATGGTTGCTCTCACAGTTTTTAACAAGGATTCAGTGTCGTCCGGGGTACATAACGCACGTCCTGAACCATCGTCAGAGGAGTCGGAGTCATCATCGGAATAGATTTCTCCCCCATCTAATTCAAAAACATCAGGTGGGGGTTCCATCGATTTTGAGGATGATGGGCGGGGAGACACAGGCGATATGCGTTGTTCAATGGCAGAATTGACTTTCTCTCTAATGAGTGATCTAAGATTGTCCAAAAAAGGAGATTCTTCCGCCACCACTTTCTCCGTGCATTTTTGACATAACGCTTTTTTACATGCATGGGGAAGAGTCTTCCTGCACATGGCACATTTTTTCCTTGCTGATTCACCACCTGAAGCTTTTGCAGGCCTAGACTCTCTTACCTAAGAGAGATAGCCAGAAAAAAAATTGAAAGCAACCATAAGCACAGGGCCAACACCAACACCCAGGTGGTGAACCAGGACCCCAATCCCACAGAGGAGGTCACTTACCGGGCTGAGGGCTTTACAGGGATCCGCAGGCCTGCGTGGAGCATCCGCTTCTGTGGAGGACATCCTGGATGAAAGGGGGTGCACAAATGACACCTCCAGCCGGGGCAACAGCGGCATTTTTAAACCCTGTGCCCCGGTCCTCAACAGGCTCCGCCCCCACGCTGCTCCCGAGCGCGCAACGCGGGATCCTCCTGCCCACAGAGGATTCCCTCCTGCCAAATGACATGCGCTGATCCCCTCCGCCAAAGCGGGACAGCCCGGGGATGCCACCAAACGGGGACTTACTCCAGAGGGACAGAGAAGGAGAGCCCACGCTCCACCCGGATCCTCCGTCCCCTACCCAGCCCTCCAGAAAGGGTAAGAATCCAAGGCTGGGTGCACAAATGAAGAGCCAGAGCACTGGCAGGGCTTCCACTTCGTCCAGAGGGACAGGAAGCAACAACTGAAGTAGGTTGGAGGAGGTGTCCTTTTTATTTGGGCTTCCACTGTTGTTTCCTGTCCTCTGGAGGCGGGTTCAAGCTCCTGTCAGTGCCGGTGCGGAGGCGTTAGGGAAAAACCTCCAGTATCCCAAGGGCTAACTAACTTGATGTTTTGTAGGAGTAAAGATACGAAGACAATAGGCATTGATATTACTCACCAGCAATTCAGTTATTAATGAATGTTTCTGTTTACCAGGACAGAATGGTTTTCTGGGCGTGTGCATGTGTTTTCAGGAAAGCTGGGTGGATGAATGTTCCAGAGATAACAGGCAGTGGGGGTTGTTGAGTGTGTGATGCTACATTGCAAGGAATGCGATTGGCCACACAACGGGATAAGTGTGGCTATGAGCAGTTTGTCACTGTGAGCAAACTGTGTGTAAAGTTTCACCATATGGCCATGAGCTGTGTGTTATATACGAATGTATGAGGCTGCAGCAAGAAATGAAAATGTGATATGAGACTGCGGGAAGAAATGAAAACATGTAGGGTGTTTGACTTTTTTTTTAGTAATGCGCATTGGTGATTTTTAACATTTTTATATGGAAGATTTTAGTTTTTTTATTTTTATGGTGCCAACATTTTTATGAGTTCAGTGGAACTCATATGTTTATGCGTATTGTCAGGTTTGTGTCCATGTTTGTATTGTTATATGCTGTAGAAGGAAGTGTGGGCGCCGCCTACAATATATGCATATACCCATATGTATATGCATATATGGGTGGCCCCAAATTGAGGGTCTGTGGCCCCATGGCCACGAAGGCCTGAAGCCCTGGTGGATGTGGTTATCCACCAGGGGCTCTAACTGTAGGAATATATATATAGGGAACAATAGGTTTCCCTGTCTATGCATGGCGCGTACCTCCGGCGCTTGTGATTACAAGCGCCGGAGATACAGTGCGCTCCCCGGGCGGAGGATCAAAGAAATCCTCCGCCCGGGAAACAGCGCGCGTCGGCGTGGTGACGTCATAGCACCGCGCCGGCGCTTGTGCACACGGCTGCCGGCGCGCTCGCTCGCCGGCAGCGCGGGAGCACGGGAGCGAGCGCGACCGGGTTTAAATAACCCGATCGCGCTGCGCTCAGCAGTTGAGCCGTGCCTCCCCAGCAAGAAGAATCATCCCCTGGACAACGAGCAGAAGAATCTCCCCCTTGGACGAACGAGCAAGGACCCCTGGAGACGAGCCCCCTTGGATGGCTGAGTACCCCCTGAACCACCAATGATTTTAACCCCTTCATTAACCCCTGGTGTCCCCTGAACACCCCCTGAACCACCAATGATTTTAACCCCTTCATTAACCCCTGGTGTCCCCTGAACACCCCCTGAACCACCAATGCCCTATTTTCCCTGCCTTGCATTTAACCCCTGATATAACCCCTACCAGACCCCTGCCAGTACACCATTTAACCCCTGCCTTGCCGACCACCAACGACCCCTGCTCCAGACCCCTGCATCCCTATATTAACCCCTGACTGCCCTGATCCTGCCCTGCCCTGCTACCCCTGGATTTATCCCTGCCCTGCAACCCCTGGAACCCCTGATTGGACGCCTGTATCCCCTGCAGCACCAACGACCCCTGTTAACCCCTGTACCCCTGCTGTCCAGACCCCTGGTACCCTGCCACAACCTGTATTGTAATTTAACCCTTTTACTTCCCAGGGACAGTAATTAGATTAGGCTGGGGAGGGCTGCTTTATATGTGTGAGTGTGTATTGTTTAGTTAGTATAGCGGTTGGATTTAACGGGATTGTGTAGTGTAGTTAGGAATTATTACTGTATTGTTAATAATAAATATTGTTATTATTTATAATACAGTGTACAGTGTTTATTGTTTTGTAACGTGTATTTTGAGTCCCTTTTAGGTTGTATGAAAGGCAATAGAGTAGCACTTAGGCATAAATAGGCGGAACTAGCGGAAGCAGGTTTTTGCCTATTTATGAATATTAATTATTGGTACGCCCCAAAATACCAATAATTAATATCTCCTTTTACATATGCTAACCCTTTTGCTACCTGGAACAATGGGTAAACATGGCATCCGCTCGCATGTGCATTGGACAATATGGCCGGTGGATCTATACTGTTTGAAAAACCTTCCGGGCTTCTTACTGGCATCTTCTGCAGCCAATCAGGATGACATTAATTGGTTCACTGAGGAGACCCAGGGTATTCAAGTTGCAATTCTTATTTTGATCAGCAGGTGGTAGGCCAATATAAGAAATGGGCAATTCTGCTCTCAACCATGATCGTTCAGAATTAAAAAAAATAATGAGTTTTGTAGCCTCAAAAATGAGCTACAATACCATGAAAAAAAACAAAAAAACTTAAAAATATATAAAAATTAAACATAAAAATAAATCATATCCCTTTCCATAGAATAAAAAAAATAAATACATAAAATATAAATATCATGGGCACCACCGCACCAGAAAATACCTGTACTATTAAAATATAAAAATATCTCCCCAATACGACGAATGGCGTAATGACAAAAAAAGGTCAAAATGACTCGCCATCTTTTGAACTCTTCTCTTTTGGATGTAATAAAATGTGATCAAAAAGTTACACACTCTCCAGAATGATATCAATAAAAACTACAGATCGTCCCGCAAAAAATGAGCCCCCAAACAGCTCAGTAGATAACTATAAAAAAGTTATGGGGGTCAAAATATGGTGATGTAAAAAAAAAAAAAAAAAAAGTTCTTCCAAGGTTTTAATTTATTTTTACTATTTAGACATTAAAAAATCCCTAAACATATGTGGTATTGTTGTAATTGTAATGCAAAGGAAAAAACCCGTAAAACGGAGGAATTGCTTACCCCACCCAATTCCACCCTAATTGTTTGCCACTACATATTAAATGGTGGCACAACTTGTCCAGCAAAAAATAAGCCCTCATACGGCTATGTGAAGAGTATAATAAAAAAGTTATGGTTCAAGGAAGATATGGAAGAAAAATATAAATGCAAAAATGAAAAAACCTTAGGTATCCAAGGGGCTAAAGAGAGACTACACTAAGTTATAATCTATGTTTACACAATAATTTAATTTACACATAAAAAACCTATACATGTGGTATCATTGTAATCGTACTGACCCAGAAAATAAAAGGCACAGCTCAGTTTTGCCGCAAATGGTTGAGGAATTGTTTTTTTTCCCAATTCCACCCCATTTGGAATTTTTTTCCAGCTTCCCACTACATTGTATGCTATATTATATGGTGGCATTAGAAGGTACAACTTGTCCCGCAGAAAAAAATAAGCCCTCACATGGATATGTGAACAGAAAAATAAAAAAAATTATGACTGTGGTAAGATAGGGAAGAAAAATGAAAATGCAAAAACAAAAAAACTGGTATCCTAAGGGTTAAATGTTGAATGTTTAACATTAAAGGGGTTGTCCGGGTTCAGAGAAGAACCCGGACATACCTGCAATTTCACCCAGGCAGCCCGCCTGAAGAGGGCATCGGAGCATCCTATGCTCCGATGCCCTCCTTTGCCCTGCGCTAATTAGCGCAGGGCAAAGGAATTTCGCCGGGTTCCGGTGACGTACCGGTCCCTGCCGGGCAGAGGCTTCCGCCCGGCAGTGAGTCGGTGACGTCATCGGCGCTGATGGACAGGCTTCAGCGCTGCCCTAGCCAGTAAAACGGCTAGGGCAGCGCTAAAGCCGGCCCATTAAGGCCGGTGACGTCACCGAACTCACTGCCGGGCGGAAGTACCCGCCCGGCAGCGAGTATTTTCAAAACAAGAGACCTTGCCCTGCGCGATCTAGCGCAGGGCAAGGGGGGGGCATCGGAGCATGAGATGCTCCGATGTCCTCTTCAGGCAGGCTGCCTGGGTGAAATTGCAGGTATGTCCGGGTTCTTCTCTGAACCCGGACAACCCCTTTAAGGATATGACCTCGGGAATGACTAAGGACAGATTGATTAATAGAGGGAGGATCACAGACTTAGACCAAAGGGGGTGGACCTAGATAGACAGAGGTGAGCGATTAGACAAGGGTGGATGTTACAGATACTAAGACAGCCCCTTTTGCTTATCCTTTAATTACAAGACACCCACATGAAAGGAAACAAGAGAAGTCCTTGAGATTTAAAAAAGGGAAGTTTTTAAAAAAAAAAAAATAATAGGATGAATTTTTTATATATGCTTTTCACCCCAGAAGGTGCATTTTCCCCCCCAAAAGTGGGGGAAAAACTTCCCTGCGTCTTATGGGGTGAATACTAATGAGCACTTCCATTATGGAAGCGCTCATTAGTACTGGAGGACCGGGAAGCAGTGAAAGCTCTAGAGACACCGCTTCCTGGTCCTCGACTGTGCTATGGCTAGGATATGCCCCTATTGTCTGATAGGTGTGGGTCCCACCTCTGGGACCCACACCTACACAGAGAACGGAGCGGGGAAGGTGGTGGCCAGAGGACCCTGGGTTTTCTGGGGTCCGGCCATCGCCAAATGCTCTCACCATAGAATTGAATGGGAGCACACCTCACTTGTGCAGCCACCGCTCCCATTCATTTCTATGGGGCTGACGGAAATACACATTTGAAATGCACCCTCCAGAACTTTCAGGGATCCATTTTCAATGTAGGTGCAGGTCCCAGAGCGATATGCCCCCATTGTCTGAGATGGCAATACCTCTTTAAAGGACATCCATTTGTTTTCGTTAAAGGAGTTGTTTCATCTCACTGTTAATAAGGCGAGATGAGACACAGTTCCGACCACCTCTCATCTAGCCTTAGTAACGGAGAGACAAGACATCCCCTTTAAATCCACCTGATGCGAGGATGGTGAGAAGATAAACCATCAACAGCTCATCCTGCAATAGACTGGGTGATTCTGGACAGAGTTAAAATCCATGAACTGAGCTTACTGAACTGAATTTATTGTAAACCCAGTTATTTCTTCTAGAATATGTGGAACTGCTCAAGTTAATCTGCAATTATATTCTCCCTAAGCACAAGCTGTATCAGCTGTTTAGCAGAGCCAGGACTAACAGCCTCAACAGTGCCCAGGTGCTGCCCAAGTAAACAACACTAGGTATGGTAAGATGCAGCTCATGGTGGCCTGTGCCACCCAACAAGAAAGGACTTTGCATATTGGTCTGCCATCCAGAAAAGCCTTTCCTTGCTGCTTGCACTTCTGTTGTCCAATGATTGATCTGCAAGTTAATTGTACTGCAGGAAACCATGGGCAGACATCAACAAACAAGCAGGGCTGAAGACTTTGTAAAAGGACCAGTAAAAGCAGTGAGGGGGCCACAGTGTCCTTCAAGAGAGGAGGTACTGAAACCTGCTGTATCCCCTCAGACATCAACACAGGAAGGAGCGGTTAGAGGCTGATCTACACTGAGGGGTAGATTTATCAAACTAGTGCAAAGTAAAACTGGCTTTGTTGCCCATAGAAACCAATCAGATTCCTCCTTTCATTTTCCAAAGGACCTGTGAAAAATGAAAGGTGGAATCTGATAGGTTGCTATGGGCAACTAAGCCAGGTCTACTTTACACCAGTTTGACAAAACTCCCCCTGAGATTTTATATGAAAGGAAGATTCCAAAGTCAAGACCAAGTGTCTTTAAGAAGATCAGAAGATGAAAGAAACACGTTAGTCCGACATTAGGGTTGATAGGCTTTTTGGACACCTATATGGAATATATAGCATTTCTATTGCCATTGTTTTATTGATAGCTATGTTGTTGTATTCAATGTATTTCCTCTTTATATAAAGGGGTTTTCTGGGATTTTGATACTGATGATCTATCCTCAGGAGAGGTCATCAGTATCTGATCGGTGGGGGTCTGCTGTTTTCTCGCTCAGTCCCACAGAAGTTAATGGGACTGAGCACGATACCAATCACAGCGGCTATACAATGTATGGCGATGTGCTTGGCAAGCACAGAGAAAGCTGAGGCACTCACAGGAGCGCCAGTGACTTCTTAAACAGCTGATCGGTTGTCAGACCCCCAGCAATCAGATGGCCTATCCTGAGGATAGATTATCAGTATCAAAATACTAGAAAGCCCCTATAAGCTTTTAACACCAAAGGCGTCCAAAATGGTACCTTTGAGTTACCAAATGTATTCCAAATAACGAAAGATGAATGGAAAAGTGAATATGGAGTCTCTGATCATCTGCAATTTATGGTGTCTGATTAAACTATCCTCTCCTATAAATGAACTGAAGACTGTCTTAACCCCTTAAGGACCTCCGCTGTACATGTACGGCGAAAGTCTGGTGCATAAACATTTAAATCCCCTTGAGATGCCGTGGTCAGCATCTGAGCAGCGCGGAAGCCACGTACTTCCGTTCCGGTAACAGCGTTCCCCGGCTGAGATCGGGGAACCTGTTACATTGATGGAATAGTCTGAAGCCTCAAGCAGGCTTCGGAATTTATTCCAAGAATATACCAATAACGGCCACTAGGTGGCAACACTGTATTGTTATATTGCAACTTAACCCCTTCACCCCAGGAGGTTTTTTCGGTTATGCATTTTCGTTTTGCGCTCCCTGCCTTCAAACAGCCATAACTGTTTTATTTTTCTGTTCACATAGCTGTATGAGGGCTTGTTTTTTGCGGGACAAGTTGTACTTTCCAACGCCACCATTTATTATTGCATATGGGATATATAAGTGGGAAGCGGGAAAAAAATTCCAAATCGGGTGAAATTGCAAAAAAAAGCGCTATTCCGCTACAGTTCTACGGGTTTCTTATTTACAGCGTTCGATGTGCATTAAAACTGACCAGTTACTTTCATTCTACTGGTCAGTACGAATCCGGCAATACCTAATATGTATAGTTTTTCCTGCGTTTTGATAGTGATAAAATAATTAGAAAGTTGCCCTTTTTTTTTTCCTTGTCATATCCTGACCCCTATAACTTTTTGGTATTTATGTGTACGGAGCTGTATGGGGGCTCATTTTTTGCGGGGCGATCTTAAGTTTTTATTGATACCATTCTGGGGTGTGTGTGACTTTTTGATCACTTTTTATTTAATTTTTTTAGAAAAAAAAAAGCGACAAAAAACGGCGAATCGCCATTTGGACGCTTTTTTCCGCCACACAATTCGCCGTATTGGAATTTTTTTTTTTTATATTTTAAAATAAGGGGGCATTTTCGGTCACGGTGATACCCATGATGTCTATATTTATTGTTATTTAGGTATTGATTTTTTCATTATACGGAAAGGGGGGTGATTTGAACTTTTATATATTTTTTATTTTTTATATATTTTTTAACATTTTTTAAAATTTTTTCTGACTATTTTTAAGCTCAAATATGAGCTGATATATTATGTTTTTTTTTCTTTTTTTCTTTATGAGCAATCAGGGATTTACTAGACTGAGATAAATCCAAGAATTGCTCATTTCTTATCCTGGCCTGCCATCTAGTGGCCACAATAAGAATTGCACTTTGAAAACTGTAATCCTCACCAGCGAGGATTACAGTTTTCATATGGTGTACAGACACCCCGATTGGCCACTCGCCGTACGCTTCCAGGTTCAGACGCATCCTGATGCCGTGATCACGGCATCATAAGGCCCTAGAAGACGCTGCCGATGGCGGTAAGTAGCGGCAAGTCTCTGCTGTTAGAAACAGCAGAGACTTGCCGGCCATGACGCCCGCCGCACCCGCAAGCGGACGTCATGTCCCCGCACCGCACCAGCGCCGTACATGTACGGTGCTGGTCGGGAAGGAGTTAAAGAGGACCTTTCACCACTCCTGACATGCCTGTTTTAATAGCTTCATGCATTCCCCAGGTAATAACAATTCTGGAACATCTATTCTTATGTCTGTATGTTGTGCCATTCCTTTATTATTTGCACTAGAAGTTATGAATGAATTGCTATTTGTCTTCAGTAAGGGAACAGAGGGGAGGTGACCAGTTGGGGGTGTGTATCTGCACAGTCTCAACATGGCAGCACTAATTGGATAGAGTCAGACTGTGCAGGTACACACCCAAACTGGTCACCTCCCCTTTGTTCCTTTACTGATGGCAAATAGCAATTCATTCATAACTTCTAGTGCAAATAATAAAGGAATGGCACAACATAGGGACACAAGAATAGATGTTCCAGAATTGTTAATTAAGCTAACATTTGAAATTCTGATAATCTGTAGTTCAGTTAAGGCTACTTTCACACTTGCGTTTTGGAATTTCGGTACTGAGTTCCGTCATAGGGGCTCAATACCGGAATAAAACGCTTCAGTTTTGCCCCCATTCATTGTCAATGGGGACAAAACTGAACTGTAGACAACGGAATGCTCCACGGTTTGCTCTCCGTACTGTTTATCCGCACCAAGACAGATCCGGAATGACCCCCAACGGAAGTCAATGGGGACGGATCCGTTTGGTGTGACACGCTCAGTAAACGGATACATCCTCCATTGACTTTCAATAAAGTGCATGACGGATCCATCCACAGCACACCACACATGACAGACACATACACACAGACATACTTACATGCTCCCAGCAGCTCGGCACATCAAAGGAGAAGGAGAATTGCGCGCACATAGGAAGATTCTCACTCCAGCAGAGGGCGCTGTGGGGAATCTTCCTATGTGCGTGCCGTCCTCCTCCTCCTGTGCTGTGCGGAGCTGCTCGGAGCATGTAAGTATGTCTGTGTATGTGTATGTCTGTGTGTATGTCTATGTGTATGTCTGTGTGTGTATGTGACACGTGTGGGGCCGGATCACTACTCCAGCTCCTCACGTGTACCTGCGGCAGCACGGATCCGGCGGCACCCTTCACCCACCGGATCCATGCTGCCGCTAATGTGAAAGTGGCCTTAGAGTCTCTCTTTAAAGGGGTTCTCCGGGAATTAAGAATATGAAAATACTTAAATATTAATTCATTATAAATATATTCACAAATACCTTACATTAACAATGGCTCGTTTTGTCTGGGGAGCAATCATCAGGGGAAATAAAATGGCCGCCGTCCTATTAGCACACAAAAAAACTGTCCTCATCAGGAGGACAAGTTACTTCACATCAGTGAGATAAAGAGCTGCCTCATTCTCCTCTCTAATTGTCAGGGATTACGATCCTGAATACAGATGATAAGATCGTTATCTGAATCTCTGAAGGCATGGAGTCCATGAGCAGATGTGGATAATGAGCAGCAGCACTTGTATGCAGTCTCCATTACCACAGTCTGTTCTGTCCGTCCTCTATTTACTTTGTCTCCTCATGAACTCCACTCCTACAAAGATTCAGCTAAATATCATATTAAACTGATCATAATCCCTGACAAATAGAGAGGAGGATGAGGCAGCTCTTTACCTCAGTGTTGTGAAGTAACTTATCCTGCTGTATGCTCCCTAGACAAAACAAGCCATTATAACTAATGAAAGGTATTTGGGAATATATTTATAATAAAATAATATTTGTGTATTTTCATAATTCCCGGAGAACCCCTTTAAAGAGTATCCGAACCTGAAGTCTTGCTCTTATCAGCAAAACAAAACCCTTGTCCAAAAACTAAACAAAAAGATCTGTTTGAAAATGTGTTTGTAAGAGAGTTTTCTATTGTCTGCCAAGGTTATCCCGGGATTCTGAATTCTTGTGGATCTGAGATTTGGCCACTCCAAGATCCAAAATAATAACAGATAAACAAGATATACACAAGGACCATTATGGATTACATAAGCTTGCTGACTAGATGGACCAGGTGGTCTTTTTCTGCCGTCAATCTTCTATGTTTCTATTCCATTATGGGGGAAGCTCTTGAGTTCACCCATGGGAGAGACGTCTCAGAGTAGAAAAATTGGAGTTTTCCCAATCAAGTCTCTGTAGTCAGGAATCTAGATGAAGTGTGAACATAATTATGTTTTATCTAACCCTTATTTTTTGTAAGTTTTCTATTGTGTTTACTAAATTTGTTAAAATTAGCTCCTGATAATTTTTTATCCTTAAAGGAAATCTGTCACATGATGAGTGTATTAACCTAAAAGTATGGCTATGTTCAATAAAGTACCTTGTGTCCAGCTGTAGTCTTTATTCTGAATTCGGACTTTTGGTTTTATTTTAATTCTCGTTTTTCTAATATGCAAATTTTAAGTGAAGGAGCCCAGAGGGCCGTTACTATCGATAAAAAGAGCCCAGTAACGCCCCCCCTCCTGTGCCCAGCCCGCCTTCTTACTTGTATAAAGAGCTCCTCTTCAGGGCAGGAGCAACGCCCACATTTGCATTCTTGGCCGCCTCCCCCCCTCAGCATCGGCACGGCAGCTCTAGAAACCACACCTCCAGCTGCCTGCCGCTCTCCTCCGAAGCGGGCGGTAGTGCGCCTGCGTGAGAATTCAGAGGAGAGCGGCAGGCAGCTGGATGTGTGGTTTCTAGAGCTGCCGTGCCGATGCTGAGGGGGGGGAGGCGGCCAAGAATGCAAATGTGGGCATTGCTCCTGCCCTGAAGAGGAGCGCTTTATACAAGTAAGAAGGCGGGCTGGGCACAGGAGGGGGGCGTTACTGGGCTCCGTTTATCGATAGTAACGCCCCTCTGGGCTCCTTCACTTAAAATTTGCATATTAGAAAAACGAGAATTAAAATAAAACCAAAAGTCCGAATTCAGAAAAAAGACTACAGCTGGACACAAGGTACTTTATTGAACATAGCCATACTTTTAGGTTAATACACTCATATCATGTGACAGAATTCCTTTAATGGGCGAGCACTGTGCTCCTGGTGTGAATCTGTAGTGGGCACTTCTGGGATCACGTGCCCATTGCCGCAACTGAGCAACTCTGATAGATGATGGGACTCCAGGTAAACAGAAACGGATAGTTTGCAGATACTCAACCCCTGTAGGACAAGAGTTTTTTTATAAATACCTATTGAAAAATCACATGTACCTTTCGTTTGATTTTTTCCAAAAGTTCTGCCTTTCCCTTTTTAAAAAATGGATGCTGAAATTCAATGCAGGAGCCACGATCAGATTTTAGAAGTCCACTCTCCAGACTCATCACTTTCCTGAAGCCATCTGTAAGGATATAAATTAAATGAGTATTACACTCACCGGTAATCCGGTTTCCTGGAAGTCTGCATGACAGCACATCCTGAGATTGACTCTCCTCTGATAGGACAGCAAAAACACAGAGAGGTTTATATTCCCTCCCCTTCCTTCCACTACCAGTGTATTTTCAACGGACACCAGGATAAAAAGGTAATCACATATGTACATAAAAGATAATATTTTAAGGCAAGGAAATTAACAAAAAAAAGGGTGGGATGTATGTGCGGTCATGGAGACTTCCAGAAAATCGTATTAACGGTGAGTGTAATACTCATTTCCCCAGTCGTCTCCATGACAGCACATCCTGAGAATTATCAACGAAAAGCTCATTAGGGAGGGACTACAGCACATAGGACTTTATGTCCAAAGGCCATATCCTTGTTAGCAAAAACGTCCACTTTGTAATGTTTTGTGAAGGTATGTATTCTCTTCCAGGTTGCGGCCCTACAGATCTGGTGTAGGGAAGCTTCGGATTTATGGCCCAAGAGGTCGCTAAGGCTCTGGTTGAATGGGCTCTAAGAGAGGCAGGTGCCTCTTTCCGAGAAGCCTTATAAGCTTCAGCAATAGCTAACCTGATCCATCGTGAAATAGAACTCTTCGCTGCTCTTTTCCCCTTATTCAGCCCACAGAATTGGATAAAAAGATTACTATCTTTTCTCCAATCTTTTGTAACCTCAATATAGTGTAAAACAGCGCGTCTGACATCTAGATTATGGTAGACCTCTTCTTGGGCATTTTTTGGGTTTGTACAGAAGGATGGTATCACAATATCCTGTGACCTGTGGAAAGTTGAGACCACCTTGGGTAAAAAACTAGGGTCTAGTTTGAAAACCAACTTGTCCAGAATTCTTAAGAATGGTTGTTGAATGGAAAGCGCCTGCAGTTCACAGACCCTTCTGGCTGATGATATAGCCACTAAAAAGATGGTTTTGAGCGTTAGCCATCTTATAGATAATGAGGTAAGGGGTTCGAACGGGCAGGATGACATTGCCGAAATAACCGTATTTAAAGGGGTATTGCCATCTCACAAATGTAGTTTGTATAGTTAGATATAGCCATACCAATATTATTACTAATAGAATGTATTTATATAAAATGTACTGTTTAGAAGATTTTCCTATTTCCTATTATCCCACACACATCAGTCAGGCTGTTGCCCCTAGTTACGACCACCGCGGCCATGTAGTAGTGGTGGCCAGCTTGCTCTTGTTCAAACCCGCTCTGAGGTAACTGCTGTATTGTGAACGCACATTGCATGAGCATGCGGAGACACATCTTAGGGTACTTTCACATTTGCGTTTTGGATGCTACCAGTCCAAAATACAATGGTCAGGATACGTCCAAAACGCAGACTTTAGAAACAGATCCTGCTCCAAAGAGATAAAATGAACTTGGAACAGGATCCATTTCTCTGCGTTTTGGAAGCTAAATGCTTAAAAGACAAAAATGCTACAACCCTAAGATGTGTCTCCGCATGCTCATGTAATGTGCATTTACAATACAGCAGTTACCTCAGAGCGGGTTTGAACAAGAGCAAGCCGGCCACCACTACTACGTGGCCGTAACTAGGCGCAACGGCCTGACTGATGTGTGTGGGACAATGGAAATACAAATAGGTAAATCTTCTAAACGGTACAGATTATATAAATACATTCTATTATGTAATAATATTGGTATGGCTATATCTAACTATACAAACTACATTTCTGAGATGGGAATACCCCTTTAAGTTCCAAGGGGTGACTAGATTTTTTATCCTAAGTCTTATCCTATCAGCTGCCTTCAAAAACCTGGATATCCAAGGAACCTCAGTGAGACAAGTATTGTATAAGGAACCTAGGGCTGAAATCTGACTTTAAGTGTATTTGGCGCTAAACCCAGATCCAGACCATCTTGCAAAAATTCTAAGATTAGGGGTATATCAGGGGATGTCTGACAAAACTTGTTCCCACACCAAGAGGCAAACTTTTTCCACACTTTTAAGTATGCTTTTGAAGTATTACTCTTTCTGCTAAGTAAAAGAGTCTTTACTACCCTTTCGGATAATCCTAATTTAAGTAGTATGGTTTCCTCAGAATCCACGCCGATAGGTTTAATATCCTGAGATGAGGATGGGCGATATCCCCTGGGTCAACAAGTTTTGGCTCTGAGGATGAAATATTGGATCTTCTTTGCTCAGTGATTTCAGCAACCCGAACCAGCCCCTTCTGGGCCAATATGGAACCACTAGGATTAGGTTGCATTTTTCTGTTAAGAATTTCTGTAGGACCCTGGGAATGAGCAGGAATGGGGGAAATGCTTATACTAGATTCTCTGGCCAATGTTGAATGAACGCATCCACCGCCATCGGGCAATCTCTCGGATTGAGGGAGAAGAAGGCCGGGACTTTGTGGTTTCTCTTTGAAGCAAAAAGATCCAGAACCGGGGTTCCCCATTTGGTCGTGATTTTCTGGAAGACCTCTCGTGAGAGGGACCATTCTCCCGGATCGATTCTTTGTCTGCTGAGGAAGTCGGCTTTTGAATTTAGTACCCCCTTCAGATAAACAGCCGACAGGGATAGAACATTCCTTTCTGCCCATACCAAGATTTGGCCGGCCAGATGTAAGAGACTGTGTCTTGTTCCTCCCCATTCCGAATGAACGCTACCGCGGTGGCATTGTCTGCATGTATCAGGACATGTCGATTTTTTAGTTAACTCTTTGACGCTTTTAAGGTGTCCCCCCATTCTTGTTGTCTGCAATAATTAATAGATCGTCCAGATATGGAATAATCTGGATTCCTTGATGCCTGAGGTTTATCACCACTTCCGCTATTATTTTTGTGAACACCGTGGGGGCAGACGAGATCCCGAAGGGTAGGCATTTGAACTGAAAGTGATGGGTGTGTTTGTTCAGAACTACTGCAAACCGTAGGAGACTTCTGGATTCGGGATGGATCGGAATGTGGTAATAGGCGTCTCGTAAGTCTAGTGTGGCCATAACCACATCTTTTTTGATTAGTCTTACCGCCCCTTTTATTGTCTCCATTTTGAATTTCTGATATACGACAAACCTGTTCAGTGGTTTTAGGTTTATAATAGTTCTCAATTTTCCGTTTGTTTTTTTATCATAAACAACCTGGAATAGTGGCCCCTGCTCTGTTCTGCAAAAGGGATGGGTTCTATTGCTTCCAATTGTAGGAGATCTGAGACACTTGATGTTAGAGCTGACTGTTGAGCCTGAGGGAGAATTGTTTTTATGAACTTTTGAGGGGGGGGGGGATAAGAGTTCTATTTGATAACCCTTCCTTATCACACTGATTACCCAAGGGTTTGATGTTATCTGCTCCCAGGCATGTATAAAGGAGCTGAGTCTCCCCCCGACCTGGACACCGTCATTGTCTGCCCTTTCCCCCTTTTGTATAGCTCCACCTCCCTGACTTTCCTTTCCTATCCAGGTCCGGACCAAACACGTACTGACCATGGAAAGGTAAGGAAATCAATTTACTTTTAGCCACAGTACTCTACGGATGGTATTTGAGAGCACTGCAGTACGAGCTGATAGGCAAACGGATTCCGCCGAGGCATCCTCCAAAAAACTAGTAGCCATCTTAAGTAGAGGAAGGCTATTCAGAATCTGATCTCTCCGGGTTTTATTTATTAGGTGGTGTTCTAGCTGATCTAGCCAGATGTTTAAAGTACGTGCTACTGAGGTTGCCGCTACCTCCTGTTTTAACAGTGCTGCTGTAGCCTCCCATGTTCTTTTTAAAAGGCTTTCCGCTTTTCTATCCATGGGGTCTTTTAATTTGGACGAATCTTCAAAAAGTAACACTCTACGTTTTGCTACCTTCGCCACTGGCGCATCTACCTTGGGAATGGTTCCCCAGTCTGCACAGTCTTCCTCGTCAAAGGGGTAACGTCTCTTAATACCCCTAGGGATAAAGGAACCCTTTTTGCAGTTTTTGCCATTCTGCTATTATCAGCTTCTGGACGTTTTCCGGAACTGGGAAAACCAACCTAGGCCTTTCCCCCAGACCCCCAAAAATTTCTTCCTGCACTGATCTGGATTTCCATTTGAATAGTTGCTCTGATTGCCCTGATCAACTCTTCAATATCGTCCGGATTAAACAGAAATATTTTATATTCGTTGTCTTCATCTGAGTCGAAAGATCTAGACTCAGATAGATCTATCTATCGGGAAAGACAGAATCCGAATTGCTATCCGCAGTGAAAAAGATTCTTTATACACCTGCGGAGGTGGGGGCCTGGGGGAGGCAGAAGACAATGCTGACCGTACTTCTTTTACGAAAAGCCGTATATCTTCTAAAAAACTAGAAGATTCCCCCTTTACTATATTTGCTGTGCACTCTTTACAAAGGGGCTTGGACCCAGATGAAGGCAACCGCTTTGCACACACTCCACATTTCCTAGGCTTAAGTTTAATAGAAGAGGATGACTCCTTTTCTCCCTGGAATATAAGGGAGAGAAGGGTCAGCCACAACAGGCCATAACAGTAATACCGATGCCTGGAGTCAGGCTACTCACTGTTCCCTGTATAGTGGCAGGCTCTTGTCCTGAGCCTGGCGTGGTAGGGGCACTCATTATGGAAGTCCCGTCCACACCTGTAGGTCTGCTGCTGCTGCTGCCTCTGTTGCTCCACACTGGGAGTCGGGTGCTGAGACCGGATGCCATCTCTGCAGGCCCCGCGCTTTAACTGCGAGGCTACTTCCCGGTCCGGGACGCCGGCCCTGACGTCAGGACGTTTTGGCCACACCTCCTGCGTCCGACGTCATCACCCAGCGGCCGGAGGGAATCGCGTCTTAGCGTCGCTCCGGGCGCTCCATACCTCTGTGCATTGAACCCACCTGGGCCGCCGCAGCAGGGAACTTCACCGGGGACCCTGCTAATTCGGGTCCCGGGCACAGGCTTCCGATGGAGGGAGGGAGAGCCAGACCCTGGAACCGACCCTCAGCCTGAATACAACCCAGGTAGGTTGTTAAACAAAAAAAAGGGAAAAAAAAAAATTATATATATATATATATATATATATATATATATATATATATATATATATATATATATATATATATATACACACACACACATACACACACATTTCAGGCTTCAAAAAAAAAGATATAACATTTTAAATTTTTGGTGAAGAATCAACAACATTTACTTTCAGTTCAGAAAACTCACTCCAGAAGTTCATTGAGGCTCTCTGAATGATCCAATGTTGTCCTAAATGACTGATGAAGATACATAGAATCCACCTGTGTGTAATCAAGTCTCCGTATAAATGCACCTGCTCTATGATAGTCTCAGGATTCTGCATCATGAAGACCAAGGAACACACCAGGCAGGTCCATGATACTGTTGTGGAGAAGTTTAAAGGGGTTGTCTCAACTCAGCAGTTCAGGGCTGGTGCTGTTCCCCGGCCCTGAACTAACTGCTGCCTGTTGGGGGAGGATACTTCACTTTGATTGATGGCACAGGCAAACCTGTGCCTGCGCATTCCCACAGCTAGTCGTTCGTGTGCAAGTGCACACTGTTATCTCTATATTTGCATAGAGATAACTGTGCTCCCGAGGGACCCCCGATAATGGTAGCCGCGATCATTGTACCTTGCTGAGTAATAAACTTTTAGGGCTAAAACGCAAGCCCTGCAAGTTTATTACTTGTCATCAGTCACGTGATGACAGCTTGCTATATCCAGAGCGAGTGCGGGACCTCTGTGAGCAGCTAACAGCTGCGGGAAAGTAGCTGTGTAGAAAAGCTTAGGGCTACTGCGCATGCCCTGAAGCAGTTCTACACAGAATATCAGCGTTGATGTGAGGTGGCCGGGACGGGAGCTGGTGTATCTGAGTGCCTATGCGTGATCCCGGCCACCACAGAGGACGGAGGCATGTCTGGCGCTGCGCAAGCGCGGCCTCCGCAGCTAGATTGCAGCGGTGGCCGTAACCCCTGACAACGAGCAATGAATAAAGGGGTAGAATAATGAAGAATTTAGCCAAAAGAAGGACGTTTGGCTAAAGGACCTATATTAGGAAGTGGCTTCTATTGACAAGTTGGGCATTCTGGGAGCCATTTTGTAAGGTGAGACAACCCCTTTAAAGCTGGATTTGGATACCAAAAGATTGCCCAAGCTTTAAACATCCCAAGGAGCACTGTGCAAGCGATCATATTGTAATGGAAGGAGTATGAGACCACTGCAAATCTACCAAGACCCGGCCGTCCCTCTAAACTTTTGTCTCAAACAAGGAGAAGACTGATCAGAGATGCAGCCAAGAGGCCCATGATCACTCTGGATGAACTGCAGAGATCTACAGCTGAGGTGGGAGAATCTGTCCATAGGACAACAATCAGTCGAACACTTCACAAATCTGGCCTTTATGGAATAGTGGCAAGAAGAAAGCCATTTCTCAAAGATATCCATAAAAAGTCTTGTTTACAGTTTGCCACAAGCCACCTGGGAGACACACCAGACATGTGGAAGAAGGTGCTCTGGTCAGATGAAACCAAAATCAAACTTTTTGGAAACAATGCAAAATGATATGTTTGGCGTAAAAGCAACACAGCTCATCACCCTGAACACACCATCCCCACTGTCAAACATGGTGGTGGCAGCATCATGGTTTGGGCCTGCTTTTCATCAGCAGGGACAGGGAAGATGGTTAAAATTGATGGGAAGATGGATGGAGCCAAATACAGGACCATTCTGGATGAAAACCTGTTGGAGTCTGCAAAAGACCTGAGAGTAGGACGGAGATTTATCTTCCAACAAGACAATGATCCCAAACATAAAGCAAAATCTACAATGGAATGGTTCAAAAATAAACGTATCCAGGTCTTAGAATGGCCAAGTCAAAGTCCAGACCTGAATCCAATTGAGAATATGTGGAAAGAGCTGAAAACTGCTGTTCACAAACGCTCTCCATCCAACCTCAAAGAGCTCAAGCTGTTTTGCAAGGAAAAATGGGCAAGAATTTCAGTCTCTAGATGTGCAAAACTGATAGAGACATACCCCAAGCGACTTGCAGCTGTAATCGCTGCAAAAGGTGGCGCAACAAAGTATTAATGCAAGGGGGCGAATAATTTTGCACGCCCCACTTTTCAGTTTTATTATTACAAAAAAAGTTTAAATGATCCAATACATTTCGTTCCACTTCACAATTGTGACCCACTTGTTGTTGATTCGTCACCAAAAATTTAAAATGTTATATCTTTTTGTTTGAAGCCTGAAATGAGGGAAAAGGTTGAAAAGTTCCAGGGGGCTGAATACTTTCGCAGGGCACTGTATATAACTGCCAGGAAAACCTCCAGAGGTCTTCCAGCACCTCTCTGAGCTTCCATCCTGTGGCAGGACAGGAAAAACACTGGTGGTGGAAGGAAGGGGAGGGAATTTAAACCTCTCTGTGTTTTTCCTGTCCTATCAGAGGAGAGTCAATCTCAGGATGTGCTGTCATGGAGACGACTGGGGAAAGTAAATTACATGGGTACAAAAATTGGAAAGTATTTAGACATTTACAGATGATTATTTACAACATTTGATACTGTGAGGTTAATATATATGTATATATTGCTTATTTGGCTACTCCCATGAGTCCCATAAAGTTGGAATGGGGCAGCAGAGCACTTACTTGCCCACCACTCCATTCCAACTCCTCCTCACCATAGATGTGGGGTGAGAAGGAATGAATGATACTGCTCATCTAAATGACACAAGCTGAACGTTTAGTGCGCCGCTCATTTCTTCATGTCTGGTTAGGCAGACATATATGGGGTTCAGAAAAGAACAGTCATCATGAGCTGCGCTCCTTTGAAAAGAACAGTTCTATTCCAGAACTTTATGAATTGCATTTTTAAAAAGGAATGTGGACGCAAATTAGAAAACAGACATCATACGTACACATGTTGAGCTGGCGAATGAAGCTGGACAGGTTGTTGTGCTTGAAATACTTGGGTAGAATCTCTTTAGAGAACCTCTGTTCATCCAGGATACAAAAGTTCTGCCCAGTCTGTAAAAGAAACAGACATATAAGGCTACTTTCACACCAGTGGTTTTGCTGGATCCGTCATGGATCAGCAAAAACGCTTCCGTCATGATAATACAACCGTCTGCATCCATTCTTTTTTTTTTTTTTTTTTTAATTTCATCATACAAATAATTAAAATAACATACATTTATAGTCATCATATAATTCCCTCCCATCCCTCCCTCGCTCTGATGGAGATATAATAATCAATACACAATTATTCTAAATAATACTTTACACTTTCTTTCCAAACCATTAACTTAGGAGTTTTTTCACTCATCCAATTTTTAGTTATAAGATATCTAGCTAGGAACAACAATTGAAATACTTTCCTTTTGATCTTTTTTGGAGCTCTAACTCCCGAATCCTCTCCGAGGAGTATTAATTTCAAATCCCAATCCACATCATATTGTACCATTTTAATTATTTCCTCACAAACTTCTCTCCAAAATCTTTCCACTTTGGAACATTGCCAAATTAAATGTAGAAAATCCACATTCGTCTGTCTACACCTAGGGCAGTCAGAGGAGTTTCTCAGTCCCCATTTATTTAATTGCCTTGGAGTGTAGTAAATCCTATGAATCCAGCTATGTTGGATTAATCTGAATCTATTACTCCTTGAAACATATCTAATATTCATATATATCCGGTTCCATTGATCTTGTGATATATCCCCAATCTCTTCATTCCATTTTCTAATATTCCTAAATGGCCTCTTTTTTACTTGCTCCTCCATCAACTCTTTATAAATCTTTGCAAGACCATTCTTTCTTATTTCTTTAGTTTGAATTTTAATTACCAATCCTTTGGGGTCTATATACTCTATTTGTTTCTCATTTTTTATAGCATGTCTAAGTTGCATATATTCATATTTATATCTTTCTGGAATCTCAAACCTTTCCTTTATCTCCTCCCATCCTATCATCTGGTTACCTTTGAGGACATCACTAACTTTTCTAATCCCTTTTCCTTTTAAAGTCCTTAATGTTGGAATTTTCTTTATTTCAGGGAATTTATTATTGTTCCAGATTGGGGCAAATGAAAAAATATTATTCTGCCCAGTTAGTATCTTTACCTCCTTCCATGTCTTAATCATAGCTTTAACACTTATTAACTTTCCCACTTCTAAATCTTCAAGTCCCCCGATTTCAAGTAGTTCCCAAATATCCTGGAAAAATGCGTTCCCTCTTTTAATAATATATTTCCAATAGGAGTCGTCCCTCCAATGCATCAATATATTCAGTTGGGAAGCTAAAAAATAGGTTCTAAAATCTGGGACCGCCAATCCACCTTTCTCCCTAGGGAGGCATACATTATCAAGTTTTATCCGAACACGTCTGTGGCCCCAGATTAGTTCATTTAATAATGTTTTAATCTTTTTAAATGTACTTTCATCCGGCCAAAATGGCGAGGATGCAAATACATACAAAATCTTCGGCTGAATGACTGTTTTAACCAAGCATATCCTGTCAGCCCTTGAGATCGGTAATCCCGACCAGACCCTTATTTTCTGTTCTATTTCTCTAAGAATTTGGAAGGTGTTAATTTTATGAAAATCTGCTATATCAGCAGAAATATTTATTCCTAAATATTTAAAATTATCCTTCCTTTCCAGTATTTTAATATTACCATAGTTCCCAATTAATCTATTTCCCAATGGGAGGAGGACAGATTTCCCCCAATTTACCGAGTATCCTGAAACACTTCCAAATTCCTCAATAATTTCCATTAAAGGCTTGATCCCTTTCCCTGGATCCTCCAAAAATAACAAAACATCATCTGCATACATGGTGATCTTGTCCTCTCTCCCCCCTCCTCCAAACCCAACAATCCTCTTATCTTCTCTAATTTTAATCGCCAGGGGTTCTATTACTAATGCAAAAAGGAGAGGGGAGAGAGGACAACCCTGCCTCGTCCCTCTACCTAAAAGAAAGGTCTTAGAGGGTGAATCCCCTATCAACACAGACGCCTTTGCTCCCCTATATAAGATCTTTATCATTTCAATGAATTTTCTTCCTATCCCGAACAATTTCATTACTCCCCACAAATACTCCCACTCCACCCTGTCAAAGGCTTTCTCAGCATCCAGTGACAGGATGGAGTGGGACCCCTCCCCTGCTCCAAGTTGAATGTTTCCCAAAACTCTCTGTATACTCAGCCTTGTTGATCTATCTGGAACAAAACCGTTTTGATCTTTATGTATCAACTTCGGAATATACTTAATAAGTCTATTTGCTAATATTTTTGAAAAGAGTTTTGCGTCCGTGTTAATAAGGGATATAGGGCGGTACGACTGTACCTCCAAGGGATCCTTCCCCTCTTTTAAAATTAAAGCTATCCTTACCTCTTTCATTGATTCTGGTATTTGACCCTCACTACATGATGAATTTATTATTCTAATTAGGGCTGACAAAAGGATATCATGATATGTTCTATACACTTCATATGGCAACCCATCCATGCCTGGGGATGAGTTACCCCTTGTTTGTTTCAAAGCCAGTCTTAGTTCCTGAATAGTAATAGGGGCATCTAGTTTTACTCTCTCTTCTTCTGATAATTTTGGAACATTTTTAAGATCCTTCAAATACCCTCCAATCTCTGAGGCCTTCTTAGTAGACTCCGACCTATATAATTGTGAGTAAAACTTTATAAATTCTTCTTTAATTTGTTCCTCTCTTATCTCAATCTTACTTGAGGGCTTTCTTACTGCCATAATCTTATTATGTTCTTTTTGATTTTCAATCAGCTTCATTAGAAATCTATTAGGAGTCCCATCTTCCAGAAATCTTTCCCTTCCTCTAAATATTGCTTTACTCTTTGCCTTTCCCGTAAGGTATTTATTATAACCTACCTGTGCATCTACCCATTTAATCTCATTATCTTGAGTGCTATTATATAAAAAATCTGCTTCCGTTGTCTCAACTTTACTTCTTAACTCTATTTCTTTACCGTAGAATTCTCTCTTTTTCTTTTTTATCTTTTTTATGTATACACCTCTCAAATAGGCCTTTAACATATCCCATACTACATTATCTTTGGCAGAGTTCCAGTTAATCCTTAATAAGTCTTCTAGCTCTTTTTTAATAGCAGTCTGGTCATTACAAATCTTAATCCAATACGGGTTAAGCTTCCAATTCGCTGTCCTTGTATAAATATCAACCCCCACTTCTACCAGGACTGGAGAATGGTCTGACAGATTTCTGGTTAAATATTTAATTTTACCTATAATACCCAAATAATTCCTGTTACACAACACCAAATCAATTCTTGAAAAGGACTTTGCTGTTTTGTTATAGCAAGAATAAACTCTAGCCTCAGGATTCCTTTCTCTCCAAATATCAATTAGTCCCAGCTCTACACTTATCTTTTTCAGGGCAGTATTTCTTGCGATTTTACAAGTCCCAGCAGGTCGATATCTATCTAAATTATCATCAAAAACCCCATTTAAATCCCCTACCACCAAAAATAAACATTCCTCTATTTGTGCATAATATTTATATACTCTTCTAAGAATTTCAGGAGTAAATGGTGGAGGAACATACATAAATACTAACACACATCTAATATAATTAATTCTACAGTGAAGGAATACAAAACAACCCTCAGTGTCTAATTTTTTTCCTATTAACTCCCATTTAATTTTATCATGTACCATTACACTTACTCCCCTTGAGTGTGAGGAGAAAAATGAATGATACTGATATGACCAAAACCTTTTTTGAATTATCCCTACTGTATCTTTTATTAAATGTGACTCAGTGAAACAAATAATTGCAGGAAAATAATACTTCAATGTGTCAAAAATTGCAATTCGCTTTAATCTATCTCCTAATCCCCTAACATTCCAGACTATTAATCTAAAACCTTTTCCAGACATTCAAAAAGTATACATTTTGCAAACATCCTATAAATCTAAACACTATATATACTCCATCAGAGCTTCCCTCCCTCTCCCCCCCTATTTGACCCGTTTTCTTAATTTCCACGAGTCCCTACTCCCTGCATTACTTGTCCATACGCTCCCTATTCCTTTTTACATTTAATCCAATATCCCTTCAGCGTCCATCCAAACAAAGGCCTCTTCCGGGGACTGTAAGAACACTACTCGGTTGTCCTTTATTACTCTTAATTTTGCAGGATATAACAGAGAAAAACTAATATTATTTTTCTTTAACCTTTTTTTGACCTCTAAAAAGGAGAATCTTTTCTTCTGCGTTTCTGCAGCATAATCAGGATAAACAAAGATCTTCTCATTATTAAACTTAACTTCTCCCTTCTCCCTCATTTTTCTTATTATAAGATCTTTATCATTAAAACTTAAAACCTTTACCATTAATGTACGCGGTCTACTTCCCGCTGGTAGCGGGTTTCAAGGGCATCCGGTGAGCTCTTTCAATAGAAAACTGTGGGGACAGATTTTCTTCTCCTACCGTTTCCTTGATCCATTCCTGGATCATTTGTTTAGGGTTCTTTCCTTCTACCCCCTCTGGAAAGCCCACAAATCTAAGATTGCATCTCCGAGACCTGTCCTCCAGATCTATAACTTTTTCTTTCAGCCATTTATTATCAGATTTTAATATAGCAACCTCTTTTTTAAGTTCCAATACCTCTTTTTCAGTTATATCAATCCTCCCTTCCATCTTCCCACACCTATCTCGTATTTTAGTCAAATCATTTCTCATTAAAACGATTTCTGTTCCCATACCGTCTATTTTACCGGCAAGTTCAGTTACTGAGTCTTTACAACTGGTTATGGCTGAAAGAATATCTGCTAACCAAGGGGGGGGGGTATCTTGCCCCACACCTTTAAGCTGCTCATTTTCAATTACAGACTCCAGATCTTTAATTCCTTGATTTTTATTTACATCTTTTTTTCCCCCCATATTTCTGAGAGAGGAAAGATATTTATCTAATTTATTAGTTTTGGGGTCCTTAGGTGGCGATACTGATCTCCTTGATTTAGGAGGCATATTTCAACTCAGTTTATTAATCTACCGGAATCAGGTCCTAGTAAGTGTTATTACTGAATAAGCTCTTCTAAGCAACAGTTAAATCCAACGGCTAACTGTCCTAGCCTTCTCTATTCAGTTCACTCTAAGATTCTTTACAGGTTATTAACTCATTAGACAGTTGGCCCTTAATCAAGCCCACGGTGTTCACAAGAATGTATTCTTCACATTAACCCCTGTTTCCCAATTCTCAATTATTTTACAAGGGTCAATCTTTAGTCAAATTACATCACAAAACGAAAAAAAAAAAAAAAAAATTTCTTCACATTAACCCTTGTTTCATAATTAAAGGGATTC
>ONZH01026870.1:0-28748 GCA_900303285.1 Rhinella marina
TCTTATCATGGGTACCCAAAACACCCATATTTGAAGTAATAATGTAAAAAAGGAGAAATGATAGGCACTCACCCTTTATGGAAATGTATGAAAAAAAAATATGATAAACACAGATCAATACCAACATTCAGAGTTGAAGCCTAAATCGAAAATGTATCCCAAATATATGATGGGCCAGGAATTGATAACATTTAGAAAGAATATAGAAATGGAGATTAGAAAAATAAAACATTCACAGAACAGTTATAGTAACCTTACAAGAAAAGAAATGGAAGCATTAAAACAGTTGGAAAAAATGGAGGAGATAACGATCCGCCCTGCGGATAAGGGGGGGGGGGCGGTAGTAGTCCAAGACACATTATTATATATGGAGGAATGTAAGAGACAGTTAGATGATGTGACAACATATAAGAAATTACAAAAAGACCCAACAAAAGAGTATCAACAAAAATTAATAGAATTATGTGAAAGTGGTCGAAGGAAAGGTATACTATGTGAACAAGAATTTAAGTATATAATAGATACAGAATGTAAGATACCCCTCTTTTACACCATTCCAAAAATTCACAAAAATCCTACCAAACCTCCTGGACGCCCTATTATATCGGGGATAGGATCGTTAACGTCAAACTTATCCCAATATGTGGATCGGTTGTTACAACCTGTGGTGAAAACAACTTTTCATATATTAAGGATTCAACACAAATTATTAATATGGTAGAAAATTTAGAGTATGATCCTGGAGGATCTTGGGCACTTTAGATGTAACTTCTCTGTACACAGTAATCATCATGCCCAAGGAATAGAAGCGATTCGAAATATGCTACAAGTGAGTGGAAATTTGATGGAGGAACAAATTGACTTCATCCTAGAAGGAATTTATTTTATACTTACTCACAATTACTTCTATTTTGATCAAAATTTTTATTTACAAACTACTGGCACCGCCATGGGTACCAGATTCGCCCCCAGCTATGCTAATCTGTTCATGTCCAATTGGGAATTGGACAGTGTGCAGTCATGGCTGGGGAGCGGTCTGGTATCCTGGCGGCGCTTTATTGATGACATTTTTTTTCATTTGGGATAAAGGAGAAAAGGAATTAGTGGAATTCATTGAGATACTAAATAAAAATGATAAAGGATTAAGATTTACACCTAAGATAAGTAAATCAAAAGTAGAATTCTTGGATCTTCTGATATATGTGATGGACAATAAGTTGATGTGTAGAACATATCAAAAGGAGGTGGCAAGAAATAGTTATATTCTTTTCACTAGTTGCCACCTCCCGAGATGGCTCACACATATTCCAGTAAACCAATTCCGACGTATCAAGAGGAATTGTACTCTTGATTCAGAATTTCAGAAGGAAGCAATTAAAATGAAGGATGAATTTAGGAGTAAAAATTATCCTCAAAGTGTTATTGAAAAATCCTTTAAAGTAGTAGAAGATATGGATAGGGAAAAATTTTTTGTACCAAAAGATGAACAAGCTAAAAAAAACAATAAAGGAGAACAAGACATGATAAGATTAATACTCCATTTAATGCCCAATATAAAAAGATAGAAAAAATCATAAAAAAATACTGGTATTTACTGTTAAATGATAAAATAATAGGAGATATGATCACTAAAAATCCAGTGATCACATATACTAGATCGACATCAATCAGCCTTAAAGTTGCCAATACGGTAAAACAACCAAGTAGAAATAAAGATAAAAATATGAAAAAAGAAAAAATAGGATGGACCAATTTAAAAGGATTTTATAAGTGTGGAAAATGCAATAATTGCAAGATAACATCAATTCAAAGAAAGACTAGTATAATAAGATCAACAGTAAACGACTATAAATGGGAGATTAGAGAGTTTCTTACATGTAGCACAGTTGGAGTCTTGTATGTGATCCAGTGCCCCTGCGGCAAGCAGTATGTGGGAAGGACGAAGAGGAGCCTAAAAGAGAGGATTGCAGAGCATATAAATAATATACGCAAGGGATATGAAAAACACACATTATCCAAACATTATAAAGAATACCATAATAAGGATCCTAAAGGATTAATTTTGCAGCGATTGAAAAAATAAAACCCCATTAGAGAGGTGGTAATTTCACTGCACAAATGTCTCGTGCTGAATCTAGGAGAATCTATGAATTTGGAACACTTATACCGCAGGGATTGAATGCAGATCTTGAAATCTTTGGCTTTCTGTGAGATGGGAGGACGGCCGGCAGTGACGGGACATCAGGGTGAACTGTAATTAATATCAGTCCCCTGATCTCCCCTCCCAGCCGACCCTCCTCCCCACTCATCAATGAAGATAACTGACTATAATGCTTCCATTCCAATATGTTCATACAGTGACTGTATTAATGTGAAGTGTATAAGATATAAATGAAATTTAAACCATTATAGCATAGAAACCAGTAGAAAAGAGTAAAAAGAACGAAAAAACGCACTTGTATGAAAAACCGCAAGATGGTCGAGAAAAAAACGCAATATAAACGCACTTTTGTACAATATATATATATATACATATTTTTAAAAAATTTTTTAAGTTGTAATGTCCTTTGAATATATTTTTAAAGGTTTTTTAGAGTAAAAATATAGTAAGGAGAATGGAATATTATGAATAAATGTGATAGTATGGAATGTATAATGACTATCAGCTTGTAATCCAGGTGTCCATGATTTGGTTACTGGGGAGCTATATAAGATGTGGAAAATGAGGGCATAACATAACTACTGAGGAAGGTGCATGTAGCACCGAAACGCGTTTAGTTGTGATATTGCTCCTGAGACATCAATCACTCCACTCGGTTATGAGGAAAATCGTCACCCCCCTACATAGGAGAAAGTATATGCGATAATATTGGATCTACACCTTCTTATTCAAAGGAGGGGAGGAACGTCTTAGCACCCGGAACCTAACCCCTAAGGATTGCAGGGGAAGGTGAGAGACGGAACGTCCGTTACATACCGAGGTTGGAGAAGGTACGAGTTACCAAGTATACACCGCCATTAAAGTGATACCGCATGGTGGATTCATGCCGAGTTTGCATGTAAACCAGTGAAAGGAGTGACCAGATCAAACAGGTGGGGTAAGTGCACTACCCGGATACACCAAGCAACTAAAGTAACTTTATATCTGTTGTCAAAAAATACTTACCTTTACTAACCGAATGCGGCACCTTTATACGGCAACATCTGTGAACTAGAGAAGTGAATTCACTGAGTATTGGGTACACCAACCAAAGGAATGTTGATTTTGTCTCTATACAAATCAAGAAGGAGGATCATATATACGTAGAGACTGTAAGCCAGACTATTTAACAAAGTTGCCAACAATACTAACTACTAACTGGCATACCATTTACTGTGTGATATATACGGACTTATTATTTTTTTCGTTTTATTTTTCGTTTTATTTTTATATATTTCTTAATATTGTCCATATGTAATTAAATATATATTTTTTTCATACATTTCCATAAAGGGTGAGTGCCTATCATTTCTCTGTTTTTACATTATTACTTCAAATATGGGTTGTTTTGGGTACCCATGATAAGAGCACCCTCTTAGTATTATCCATATCACCTATTGAGTGCCTCCAATACAAGTATATTTATATTTATCTTATCCTTACCCAAAAATAGTTTTGGAGTAGCACCATAGGTGAAGGATGGATATATGGAACTGCATGGAAGATAAATTGCGTAAAGTAGAAAATTACTCTTTTGATGAAAGTAATATTGAAATGCTATCAGTATCAACCAAATCAACTGTGGAAATATTTAGGAAGCTGGAAACATTATTGCATAAACAATTGAGGCAGAGATGGGAGGTGAGATCATTAAATCAATATGTAGAAAGGGGAATAGTTCCAAAGGGTTTACTCCTCATGAAGGATCCAGCATATGATTTAAGAGATGAAATGTTTGATGAGGAATGGTTTTCTTTTTTAAAAATACAATCTATTAATTTGATGAAAATGATAATAAAAAAAAGAACACAGATATGTGAAAATGTAACAGAAGAAATTAACAAATTAAAGAAAATAATAGAAACATTACCCCAAGATGAAGAGTTTAAAAAGTGGCAGACACGTATATGTAAAAGTTTGAATGAACTAGAAAAAGAAATTATACATAAAAAAACAAAAAAGTTAAATAAAAATAAAAAAGAGGATAGTAATACTCACAAGGTGATGACACAACAGGAACATCCACTAGAACACAAAGAAAAAGAAAAAGAAAAATACATGCATAAGAAAAGGAATGATGAAAATGAGGGCACTAATATATATAATATACCAGTTCACAATCGGTATGAACAATTATCTGAGGAAGTTTTTTTAGATCGTACCCCACCTCATTACAAGACACGGTCACACTGGATACGGGAACACACGGAGGGGAGAGAGAGTCAACAGAATTGGGGTCACGGATACAATCTGAGACACAGAGAAAGGGACCAGACGAGATATGGGTGGAGGAATCAATACGAAACACAAGAAATAAGGAAGGGACAGGCACTGAGATATCAGAATCACAAATATCAAGGGGATCACAGAGAAATAAGAGAAAACCACGTAGAGGACAGGGGAAGAGAAATCAACAGAAATTACAGAACAATAAAAGATTAATTGATAATACAGATGTAATAATTAATATAAGTAATTATACCCTTACAGAAGCACAAAAGAGTCTACTCAATAAGGGTTTGAAATTTGCTCCATCAGCTCCCCTCAATAAATTCTCTGTATATATTGGTATTGAGAAATTTATGAGGAGATTATGTATAAAAAAATATTTTTTAAAAAAACCATGTGAGAGGATAATGATAAACACAGATCAATACCAACATTCAGAGTTGAAGCCTAAATCGAAAATGTATCCCAAATATATGATGGGCCAGGAATTGATAACATTTAGAAAGAATATAGAAATGGAGATTAGAAAAATAAAACATTCACAGAACAGTTATAGTAACCTTACAAGAAAAGAAATGGAAGCATTAAAACAGTTGGAAAAAATGGAGGAGATAACGATCCGCCCTGCGGATAAGGGGGGGGCGGTAGTAGTCCAAGACACATTATTATATATGGAGGAATGTAAGAGACAGTTAGATGATGTGACAACATATAAGAAATTACAAAAAGACCCAACAAAAGAGTATCAACAAAAATTAATAGAATTATGTGAAAGTGGTCGAAGGAAAGGTATACTATGTGAACAAGAATTTAAGTATATAATAGATACAGAATGTAAGATACCCCTCTTTTACACCATTCCAAAAATTCACAAAAATCCTACCAAACCTCCTGGACGCCCTATTATATCGGGGATAGGATCGTTAACGTCAAACTTATCCCAATATGTGGATCGGTTGTTACAACCTGTGGTGAAAACAACTTTTTCATATATTAAGGATTCAACACAAATTATTAATATGGTAGAAAATTTAGAGTATGATCCTGGATGGATCTTGGGCACTTTAGATGTAACTTCTCTGTACACAGTAATCAATCATGCCCAAGGAATAGAAGCGATTCGAAATATGCTACAAGTGAGTGGAAATTTGATGGAGGAACAAATTGACTTCATCCTAGAAGGAATTTATTTTATACTTACTCACAATTACTTCTATTTTGATCAAAATTTTTATTTACAAACTACTGGCACCGCCATGGGTACCAGATTCGCCCCCAGCTATGCTAATCTGTTCATGTCCAATTGGGAATTGGACAGTGTGCAGTCATGGCTGGGGAGCGGTCTGGTATCCTGGCGGCGCTTTATTGATGACATTTTTTTCATTTGGGATAAAGGAGAAAAGGAATTAGTGGAATTCATTGAGATACTAAATAAAAATGATAAAGGATTAAGATTTACACCTAAGATAAGTAAATCAAAAGTAGAATTCTTGGATCTTCTGATATATGTGATGGACAATAAGTTGATGTGTAGAACATATCAAAAGGAGGTGGCAAGAAATAGTTATATTCTTTTCACTAGTTGCCACCTCCCGAGATGGCTCACACATATTCCAGTAAACCAATTCCGACGTATCAAGAGGAATTGTACTCTTGATTCAGAATTTCAGAAGGAAGCAATTAAAATGAAGGATGAATTTAGGAGTAAAAATTATCCTCAAAGTGTTATTGAAAAATCCTTTAAAGTAGTAGAAGATATGGATAGGGAAAAATTTTTTGTACCAAAAGATGAACAAGCTAAAAAAAACAATAAAGGAGAACAAGACATGATAAGATTAATACTCCCATTTAATGCCCAATATAAAAAGATAGAAAAAATCATAAAAAAATACTGGTATTTACTGTTAAATGATAAAATAATAGGAGATATGATCACTAAAAATCCAGTGATCACATATACTAGATCGACATCAATCAGCCTTAAAGTTGCCAATACGGTAAAACAACCAAGTAGAAATAAAGATAAAAATATGAAAAAAGAAAAAATAGGATGGACCAATTTAAAAGGATTTTATAAGTGTGGAAAATGCAATAATTGCAAGATAACATCAATTCAAAGAAAGACTAGTATAATAAGATTAACAGTAAACGACTATAAATGGGAGATTAGAGAGTTTCTTACATGTAGCACAGTTGGAGTCTTGTATGTGATCCAGTGCCCCTGCGGCAAGCAGTATGTGGGAAGGACGAAGAGGAGCCTAAAAGAGAGGATTGCAGAGCATATAAATAATATACGCAAGGGATATGAAAAACACACATTATCCAAACATTATAAAGAATACCATAATAAGGATCCTAAAGGATTAATTTTTGCAGCGATTGAAAAAATAAAACCCCATTAGAGAGGTGGTAATTTCACTGCACAAATGTCTCGTGCTGAATCTAGGAGAATCTATGAATTTGGAACACTTATACCGCAGGGATTGAATGCAGATCTTGAAATCTTTGGCTTTCTGTGAGATGGGAGGACGGCCGGCAGTGACGGGACATCAGGGTGAACTGTAATTAATATCAGTCCCCTGATCTCCCCTCCCAGCCGACCCTCCTCCCCACTCATCAATGAAGATAACTGACTATAATGCTTCCATTCCAATATGTTCATACAGTGACTGTATTAATGTGAAGTGTATAAGATATAAATGAAATTTAAACCATTATAGCATAGAAACCAGTAGAAAAGAGTAAAAAGAACGAAAAAACGCACTTGTATGAAAAACCGCAAGATGGTCGAGAAAAAAACGCAATATAAACGCACTTTTGTACAATATATATATATATATATATATATATACATATTTTTAAAAAATTTTTTAAGTTGTAATGTCCTTTGAATATATTTTTAAAGGTTTTTTAGAGTAAAAATATAGTAAGGAGAATGGAATATTATGAATAAATGTGATAGTATGGAATGTATAATGACTATCAGCTTGTAATCCAGGTGTCCATGATTTGGTTACTGGGGAGCTATATAAGATGTGGAAAATGAGGGCATAACATAACTACTGAGGAAGGTGCATGTAGCACCGAAACGCGTTTAGTTGTGATATTGCTCCTGAGACATCAATCACTCCACTCGGTTATGAGGAAAATCGTCACCCCCCTACATAGGAGAAAGTATATGCGATAATATTGGATCTACACCTTCTTATTCAAAGGAGGGGAGGAACGTCTTGGCACCCGGAACCTAACCCCTAAGGATTGCAGGGGAAGGTGAGAGACGGAACGTCCGTTACATACCGAGGTTGGAGAAGGTACGAGTTACCAAGTATACACCGCCATTAAAGTGATACCGCATGGTGGATTCATGCCGAGTTTGCATGTAAACCAGTGAAAGGAGTGACCAGATCAAACAGGTGGGGTAAGTGCACTACCCGGATACACCAAGCAACTAAAGTAACTTTATATCTGTTGTCAAAAAATACTTACCTTTACTAACCGAATGCGGCACCTTTATACGGCAACATCTGTGAACTAGAGAAGTGAATTCACTGAGTATTGGGTACACCAACCAAAGGAATGTTGATTTTGTCTCTATACAAATCAAGAAGGAGGATCATATATACGTAGAGACTGTAAGCCAGACTATTTAACAAAGTTGCCAACAATACTAACTACTAACTGGCATACCATTTACTGTGTGATATATACGGACTTATTATTTTTTTCGTTTTATTTTTCGTTTTATTTTTATATATTTCTTAATATTGTCCATATGTAATTAAATATATTTTTTTTCATACATTTCCATAAAGGGTGAGTGCCTATCATTTCTCTGTTTTTACATTTCTGTTAACTACCCAGTAGTTTTCCCTCTCTATTGGCATCTTGATCTACCACTCAGCTCCCCAAAACACAACTCTGCTTAACCCACACAGGGTTAGAGGGTCCTGGCTCCCACAGGCCTTGGTGCAGCCTGCTTAATCCCAAGACGTGGAGCCCTGATTGAGGAGCCAACCAACCCCCCCCCATTTACCTAAGCTCCTCAGCTGGCTGCTCATTACCTCTCATTAACAGCCTGGCTGCTGCGCACAGAGGAAAAATACTATTTTTCCAGCTTTTCTTGTTCTCATCCAGCTTCCTCTGAGTGAGATACACCATTTTAATGTCCCTCTTGCAGCTCCACTGCCACAGGTGTCCACATTGTTTTTTTTTTTTTTTTTACATAAATATTTCCACTAGGCCTTGTTTCTGTAACTGGGGTGAAATATCAGTCTAATACTACTGGGGTGCTCACATTGTTTTATACATATGTAATTCCATTAGGCATTGTTTCTGTAATTTGGCTGAAATAGTGGTCTAATAATACTACTTTTAGGTTGCTCATTGTTTTTTACATAAGTAATTCCACTAGGCTTTGTTTCAGAAATTGGGGTGAAATGGCATTCTAATACTACTGCTTTTAAGTTGTTTTTTTTTTTTTTTTTACACAAATAATTCTATTAGGCCTTATTTCTGTAATTTGGGTGAAATAATGGTCTAATACTACTGATTTGGGGGTTTGATCATCCATAAGTAATTCCACTAGGCCTTGTTTCCGTAATTGGGGTGAAATAGCATTCTAATACTACTGATTTCGGCGTGTTTATATGGTTTTATATATATATATATATATATGTAATTTCCTTAGGCATTGTTTCTGTAATTGTTGTGAAATAGCATTCTAATACTACTGATTTTAGGGTGTCCTCATTATTTTTAACATAAGTAATTCCACTAGATCTTCTTTATGTAATTTGGATTAAATAGCATTCTAATACTACAGAATTTAGGGTGTCTACATTCTTTGATACATAAGTAATTACTTTAGGCCTTATTTCTGTAATTGGGGTGAAATAGTGGTCTAATACTACTGCTTTTAAGTTGTTCACATGGTTTTTTTTACACAAGTAATTCTTGAGAGGAGCCGTGCCGTTTAGGCGGGGCAGCTTCTGACTGCCTGGGAAGTTTTTAGGCAAGTGGAAGGTTCAGCCCAGATGTAATAAAAGGGTTGAAGGGGTTAAGGCTGGGGAGGGGTGGTCCTCCCAGAAGGCTTTGGGTTTTAGATATTTAAAGCCCTCCCAAGGATGGGCGGTCCTCTTTTCATCAAGAGAACTGGTAAGGGAAGCTGTCCCACCCTCCCGCCCTGGTGTGTTTGAGTGCTGGTTGTGTGCCTGCGGGGCACGGAAATTGGGTTCTTCGGTGCAGTCCTATTGCTGCGTTTGTGTCGGTTTGGGTCCGTTTTAAGTCACAGCTGGCGGTTTTTTGGCAATCAAGGAGCACCGTGGAGCGTTTCTGGCCCCCTGCGGATGCGGGTGAGGACTTCCGACCTCACGGTAGAAGAGAGTCAACTGTTTAAAAAAGTTATAGTGTGATAAAGCTGTGGCCGAATCTCACCCATTAAAAGGAGTTGAACTGAATATGGTGTGGTGTCTTTATTGCATTTGGGCTGTTTTGTGGAGGACAGTGTATCCAGGCAGTCATTACTGTAGGCCGTATTTCTGAAATTTGGGTGAAATAATGGTCTAATACTACTGATTTGGGGGTTTGATCATTCATAAGTAATTCCATTAGGCCTTGTTTCTGTAATTGGGGTGAAATAACGCTCTATTTTTTACAGTTATTTGTTTTTCCACCTTGTTTTATAGATAAGTAATTCCATTCTAATATTACTGCTATTTTACAGTTGCAGTTACTGTTACTGTAAAGTATGTTCAACAGACAGGTACCAGGGCCTCCCCAGGGAATGGGCAGTGACAAAAATGTTTCTGGAGCTGGCAGAAGTAGCAGCAGAAGAAGTGGGGGGTTGTTGCAGCATTCGCAGTGACAGGCCAGAGCTGCCATTGTCATCCAGCAGTCGTGTTTTGACCAGCAACTCAACTATCCTTGAATGGTTGACTCGGTTTTCGACCTCATCTCAAGTGACCTCAGACACCCACAGCCAGAAGTCGGTGGGTTCCTCTGACAACACCTGCCTTTATTTTCTTCTGTTCCTTCTGCTCGGGAAGTATTGTATGCTGCTGGCTCATGCAAGCTTTTCAGCAAGGATGAGCTTATTGAGGACAGTCAGCAGCTACTGCCCAGCCAGGATTTGGAGGAGAGATCTGCTGCTTCCTCCGGTAGGCAGACAAGTACTGACAATGGCAGTTGCATGGGAGCAGGAGTTGTGAGCTATCAGGCATGCAGCCATGAGACTGGTGAGGGAGAAGAGGGGGCTTGTTCATGAGGGTGAGGTTGGCAGCTTGCACTTGAGACAGAAGCTGAGCCAGCAGGGTGCAAGTGTGGCCATGAGTCATCAGGGTGGCAGCAGTGTGAGATCTGGAGCCAAACATGCCCGGAGTAGACCATTTGCTATTCAGGAGTCTACCTTGCCGGAAACAACTAGTGGTTCATAGAGGCAGTGGCAGGCAGTCAGCACGGAGTGGTGGGGGTAAAATGGCATGATTAAGTTATTGGCTACTCACTCAGCGCCTTTCTAACCCTTTTTTATTAACTAACCATCCCTTACCTTTTCCCATGAAATAAATACACAAAGTCAATATTCGGATTAAATCGGCCACAGCAGCCGTTTTATTAAGTAATATACATAACATAACATAAATACAATAACTTAACCCTGCCAAGGGAGGTCCTAGAAGCCCCAAACATAACATCCCTGTAAATAATGAACCTGGCACTTCCATCTTGCCTCCAGCCGCGAAACACCAGTTCGAAGACACTAACTGATGGATACCTATCCAAGCCAACCAATTGCCCAACTATGGGAGTCCAGCCCCACCATTGAAGCCCTCCCATATTCCAGTACCATTCCATAACACCAGCATCCAGGACCTCCCCCTGCCCCGACTGCAGCGACAAATACAACCCCAACATACTTCTTAACTTTACTACTGTTTTTTTTTTTTTTTTTTATATACACCTATAAGCCTAACCTACACTGCCCTTACACAGGGAGGGAGGGTGGGAGTTCATGCTTCTCTCTCACCAAAATGGCTCCCGAGTCCCTCCCCTACCCCCCTTATAAAGGCCTTAACTGTACCCCTAATAACACACCCCCTCTAACTAATATTAACCCCTTCCTAGCCGGCCCTTCCCGCCAACACTTATCATGTTGGCCTCCCCTGAAGCTTCCTCTCGGTCCGGCCTTCACTTGATTAAGTTATTGACTACTCACTCAGGGCCTTTCTAACCCTTTTTTCTTAACTAACCATCCCTTTTCCCATGAAATAAATACACTAAGTCAATATTCGGATTAAATCGGCCACAGCAGCCCTTTTATTAAATATACATAACATAAATACAATAACTAAACCCTGCCGGGGGAGGTCCTAGAAGCCCCAAACATAACATCCCTGTAAATAACGAACCTGGCACTCCCATCTTGCCTCCAGCCGCGAAACACCAGCTCGGAGACACTAACTGATGGACGCCTATCCAAGCCAACCAATTGCCCACCTATGGGAGTCCAGCCCCACCATTGAGTCCCTCCCATATTCCAGTACCATTCCATAACACCAGTGTCCAGGACCCCCCCCACGCCACCAACGCGCAGCTTGAACTCCCTACCTTCAAGCTCGCGCGTTCCTCCATAACCTTAACACTCTCTCAACTCCACTCTGCAACCCCAAAGACCACATGTCAATCCCAACCACGTTGAGATGTACCCCATCCGCTCTCCAGAAACCACAGGTCCCTGCCTCCAATTCCCCATGCCTGACTGCCACAAAACCGTTCCGGGCCACAAACTTCCCAATTGCTCGGTTCAGCTTAATCCTAGCTTTGTTAATCCTTTCAACCGAACGAGCCTCACGCCACGACTTATGCGGCACTATATCTGACCACACCGTGATCGTACCGGGGAATGACGACCATAACCGTAAAAAATCAAATATTATATCTTTATCAATTCCCTAACCGGCCTAACTCCCAAGTCGTCCCCCCCCCCCACATGCAGGACTAAAATATCCGGGGCCCTATCCAAACGTGCAAAACGATGCACCTCCGTGAGCACACTCCCCCACAACATACCTCGCGTCCCCAACCACCTTATAATCGTGTTCTCCCTCACAAAACCTAGCTGCCTCCCGTTCGGCCGCAAATCCGCCCTCAACGCTCCCCAAAACACAAACGAGTGCCTGAGAATCCAAACTAACGCCGCTGGACCCCCTGCAATACAACAAATAAACGAAAAACATCAAGGTTAGTTCCAAGCCATCCTTATGTCTAAGAAGGGGACCACTACCCGACCCAACCCTACTCCTGTAATTCTGCAAACACCTAACTGGACACGAGGCACTCCGGAACTGCAAAGAGACTCACACATCTCCCTTTACCCTTCACATCCGTTTTCGAACTCCGAATTCTAATCACGACCCTATCCCCGTAATTGTCCACAATCTCATCATAAATACCTCCCTCAGTCACCACACTTTTACACACCAGTTCCCCCAACCGGAACGCACCAAAAAATGCTAACAAAAACGCTAACTTGAGCAATCTAACCTCCCCCATCAACCAACAAACCAAATCCTCTTGCTCACCGATCTGTAACAACAAAGCAAACGATACAGGTCACCTTCTATCCTCCCCACGTTTCTTCCGACGCAACACCTTAGTCACATCCACCATACCCCTTACCTTCAAGCCGAAAACCAATCCTGCCATAAAAATATTAATCTGAGAAACCGACCACCCCTTTTTCTTTACATCGCCCAAAAATAACAGCAATGGTATCTCCCTCTCATCAACCTCTACACCCAACTCACCACACCATTGCTCCCACCTACCCCAGGCCTTACCGTACGTATTCCATGTACCCACGCTCAATGACTCGCGTAACATCTCCGCTACATTCCCTCCAAGAGCTCCCACAAGGACTCCGGACACAACAAACCTCCCGCCTCGGGTGCCAATTGCTGAAACCGCTCCCACTGCAAACGAGAAAGAGCGTCCGCAATACAATTAGACACCCCTAGTACATGTACCGCCACAATCTACGTATTAAGTGACAAACACAACAATACCAAATGCTGCAATAACTTAACAACCAGAGGTGATGATGCCGTCAAACCATCGCCTGCACCACCCCCAAGTTATCACAATGAAAACAAACTTTCTTGTCCCTAAACTTCTCACCCCACAGCACCACCGCCAAAACTATGGGAAACAGTTCAAGTAAAGCCAGATTACGCACCAAACCCTTGGTGATCCAAGACTCTTGCCAACAACCCGCACTCCATTGACCATGGCAATAAACACCAAAACCAACCCCCCTGCGGCATCTGAAAACAATTCAAAATCGAAATTGTTCATTGCATCACCCATTACCAATGCCCTACCATTAAAATCCCTCAAAAAATCTGCCCAAACCGCTAAATCCCCTTTAAACTCCCTACCCAATCTAATGAAATGATGTGGGGACACCACCCCCGCCGTAGCAGACGCCAACCGCCGGCAAAAAATCCGCCCCAGGGGAATAATTCGACATGTGAAATTTAGTTTACCCAACAGGGACTGCAAGTCCCTCAGGCGGATCTTCGATGACATCAAGGCCTTACCCACCGCCTCCCGTAAATCTACCACTTTGTCTTCCGGGAGCCTGCATTCCATTCTCAGTGTCTATAACAATACCCAAAAAACTTGCAAACATCGACTGAACCGTTGCCAACAACAGTGAACAAACCCGTGAATCTGCTGGACCCAAACATAAAAATTAATCCAAATAATGAATAATGGACGAACACCCCGCCTCATCCTTTACTACCCATTCCAAAAAGATACTAAGCGCCTCGAAATAAGCGCACGAAAACGAGCAGCCCCATCGGCAAGCACCTGTCAACAAAATAACCCCTCTCCCAAAAACACCCCAACAAGTGCAAACTGTCCGGGTTAACCGGCAAAAGCCTAAACGCCACTTTGATGTCCGTTTTTGCCAGCAACGTTCCTGGACCCAACTTTCTAACCCACGCCACTGCCGCGTCAAATGAGGTGTAAACCACCGAACAAAGCTCAGGATTTATACCGTCATTGACCGACGCCCCTTTCGGGAAAGACAAATTGTGAATGAGCCGAAACTTATTCGGCTCCTTCTTAGGAACCACCCCTAATGACGAAACTCGCAAATTAACTAACGGGGGATCCAAAAATGGACCATCCATCCTCCCAAATGAAACCTCCTTCGCTAACTTCTCTGAAACTACTTCCTGGTGTTGTAAAGCAGATCTTAAATTCTTTCGCACCTCCCCCACCGGCAACGGCGCCAATGGAATGCTAAAGCCCCATTCCAAACCCCTTTTCAGCTACTGGGCTGCCTCCCTATTGGGATACCTATTTAGGTACACTTCCGTCCTTTCCACCACTACTGGAGTCCGTATGGTCCAACCTGATATTCGGGCAGACCGCTTTTCTTTGCCTAAATTGCTCATCATATCTGAGCCAACCTACCCCACCCCCCCGTATACTCTGTATGCCTGGGCCTCTCATCTCCCCCCCCCCCCCCCAGCTTGCGTCTGCACTGATACAGAGCCCCCAGCCCCAGGAGCTGCACTTCCTGGCACCCCCCCTACTCCAACTCCCCACACCCGTAACGGAGCCGCTCCTGACCCCCCCCCAACCCCATCATCTACCCCCGCCAATGAACATAACAGCTGACCCAAACCCCCAATAAGGTCCTTTTGACCCCCACTATACTCGCCCCCCCTTGGGCAATTAATCAATGAAAAAAGGGACCCCGATGCTGTCTCACCTGGCTGCCCGGGCGCTGTGGACCCCGCAGCCGATGATCCGGATTCCTGCTGATCTCCACCGGATGCCTCCACCTCGATTCTTCTGTCTGCCTCTGGCCTGCTGACCACCGGAGTTCCAGCCTCCAAGCTGCCGGACCTGTTAGATGCCGATCCAGAATCCTCCCCACCGTCCTGTATGTAGGAACCAGGCAGAGGCATGTGCACACCATGCCCTCTGCTGCTACCGCCATCTCTCCCACGCCGAGCGGGCCTTCCGGGCGCTCCTGCAGAGGAAAGTCCCACAGATCCTGCTCCTGCTCCCATGCTGGCCGCACCCAAGGACGGGGGCGTGTCCATGCCGTCCTGCACTGGGCCCCGCCATCTTGTTGGATTCCTCCCGCATTGGGAGGATCTTCTACTGGCCTGGCTGCGTTTCCCAACCCCCCCGTGTGGAGGGTCCCCGGAGGGGCTCCTCACTCGGCGCCGGGCCCTGGGGGTCTCCTCCGGGCTCAGGCGTGCAGTCTGCCTGTTGGCTGCTGTGGAGCTATCCCCGACGCCTCCCCCTGCAAAAGGCCGGTGACCAGCTCCCGTAGCCACTCAGGACCACAGGCCTCAGCCGCCGCCCGCAACCGCTGCAGCACTTCTTCCATCCTGGGTCACTGCCAGTTCACGCTTCTCTCTCACCAAAATGGCTTCCGAGTCCCTCCCCTACCTCCCTTATAATGGCCTTAATTCCACCCCTAATAACACACCCCCTCTAAATAACACTAACCCCTTCCTAGCCGGCCCTTCCCGCCAACACTTATCATGTTGGCCTCCTCTGAAGCTTCCGCTCGGTCCAGCCTTCACTTTTTCGCTGATGTGGGTATTTTTCATCAAGTCCTTGGAGGACATCAGTATGGCCATGTGGAGAATCTGTGGGCAGAAGGTGAAGCGTGGCCAAGGTGCCAATGTTAGCACCACAGCCCTGTGTCAACACATGGAGCGTTACCATAAAGTGGCCTGGGAAAACCGTGGAGCTAATGTTGTGGTACAGCCTGAGGCATCTCCTAGTGGCCAGCAACGCTTTTCCAGCAGTCAAGGTACGGGCGTGGGGATACCATTTCAATTTTCACCTCAGACGGCAGAAGAGGTAGAATAGTCTTTTGCCACAGCTTTTAACAGTATCTGCATACTAAGGAGATATAGTTGTGGACAGATTAGGGTCCCCAGACATAGCATTGCTTGGGGCCGTAGAAATATAAATCCCATCCCTGCTTGTACATTCCATAATTTCCTGCTTCTGCTGTTGCCAATGTTGTGGCCAAATGTCATTACCGTATATCCGTACCCTTTCCACATCCAGAATTAAAACAGAAGATTTTTTTAGACTTGTTCACAATGAGCCGCTTTTTCTTCTGAAAATGACTGTAGCACTTGAGGGTGTCGTATAGGCAGGCATTCTGACCCCATCAAGGCATAATTTTTGGATGCTTGGTTCCCCAACAAGCCCCCTTTTAAAAAAAAAAAATAAAATTATCCCATAACACCGTGTGTATTTAAACAACATCTGCCTCTGACAATTTTTGGAATTTGTGCCAGCGCATTGTTTTTAAATATGCTGTTTGTTAAAGGGGTTGTCTCATCTTGTCATTACTAAGACTAAATGAGACACAGTTCCGACCACCTCCCAGCCGGGAATCAGCAGAGCGCTCCGGCACTCTGCTGTTTCAGTAGCTCTCATTGCTGTGCATTATAGCTAATGAAACATCATAGCACAAAAAGTTCTAAGGCTTCCTGTCCAGCTGTGGGGGCAGATCCATCTGTCTATGGTGCTGTCATGGGTTCCGGAAAATCAAGTTGCCAGTAAATGTAACTTTCATTTTAGGACCATTTTTTAATTTTAAAAAGCATGAAAAAACAGGCAGTACAGTGGTTTTAAATTAGCTGTTTGTTATCATGGGCTACCATTCATTTACCCATAGCAATCTGTCACTGTCACTTTGTTGTTAGTAATGTTATCTCAGCATTAAAGAGCTCGAAAGTGGTAAGATATAATTCTAGGGGACTCAGAGTGTCATACACAACTTTTTAGGACAATCGATTAGATCATCTCAAATACCGCATAGTTAGCTTTACACATGTAAAAGTGACGCTCAACCATATCCAAAAATCAGCTGCTGAGATTTAAACAAATGCTAAAGCCTTTGTAAGCTAGGTATGATTATCCAAGTGCTTCCCCAACATCCCCCATCCCTTCCATCTGGAGCTTTCTGGCAGTACTAAAGAGTATCAGCGTGCCCCAATGGGAACTGAAACATTACTGTATATGTCTCTCTAACCACTAGATGGAGATATTATGCAAATATTTCATGAAGCTAGTTTCTTTGGTTGCCTAGAAGAATTTGAACAAACACTGCTGCCCATGACCACTAATTGGTTTTTTACAATTGTGTCAGATTAAAATGTGAAATCAAATGCATCAATGTTGCCTACAGCAACTTATCATGTGGCCCCTGGGTCGCAGGTTGTGCACCCTTGCTTTAGAGGGTAGAGTCCTGACCAAGTTCTCACCTCCAGTAGAAGAATAGATAATCCCAACTAAGACTGGACGCCTTCTTGCCCTGGACCCCATAGCAGTCGCATGGTCTGCTGCTATGGTATTTCCGCCCCGGCCTGTTGGTCAGCCCGAGTGTGAGTCTATCCTACAAATAAGTTATTAATGTATAGATTCCCACCACAGAAAGTGATTGCATTTCCTATAAATATGCCATTGCTTTCTGGTCACTGGTATCTCTTTGACCTCCACTTTTTCAATGTTTGCATATCATCCTAGAGAAATGGCAGCACTTTCAGCGATTGGGAAAGCATGGTGAGAATGGCTGGGAATTTATGGAATTGAAGGGAATGTTTCTTAAGGTGGTTGCATACCTCCCAAGTGTCCCTCTTTGGGAGGGACAGTCCCTCTTTTTGACCCAAGTCCCCCTGTCCCTCTTTACTCCTTAAATGTCCCTCTTTTTGACCTGGAGAATTAATGCATAAATGTACATTAATAAATTTACTAAATTGCTCCTTACTAAGCCATCTGTTTGGTTTTTACCTGTATATTAGACAATAACTCCATTATTTGGTGCAATTTGGACCTTAAAATATCTATAATCTGATGAATTATGTGTTAATATTTATATGGACATTGAAGCGCAAGAAAAAAAAAGGCCGCAGGGGCTCCAGTAATTAGGATTTGGGCGGAGTTAGAGGCGTGGCCTAGTATAAAAAACTGCGATGATGCATGCCGCACACATTGTCCCTCTTTGCAATTTTCAAAAGTTGGGAGGTATGTGGTTGTCTCACTTCAGAAAATAGCATTTTTCATGTAGACAGTTAAAACAAGTTCAGATAGCCCCTGAGGAGCCCATGCAGAGGATAGGAGTGGTAGTGGCCCTGATGTGGTGGTGTGTCATGGTGTACTCCCTCAGGGATCGGAGCATTGGAAAGGTAGTCTGAACAGCTCTTCATCCCGGCAGTCCTAAAGAAGTCTTTCAGTGGAGTCTTCAATGCCCATTCCTAGAGGGCACCTTTCTTTTTCCTAAGAAATGGCAAGAAAACCCCACCACACCCGACGCCAAAGAGTCTTCCTGCTGACCCCAGGCATAGCCACGTTGGTGGTGATTAGAGATGAGAGAATCATCCATAATTCGCTTCGCCGAATTTCTGACAAAATTCGTACTTAAACGAATTTATTTGGCCAAATCTGCGTTAAAAAAACTATCGTTTTTTGCGAACATTCCGGCACAAATTACAAACGTACATTCAGCGTAGTTAAAGTACGCAATTCGTAAGGATTACCGTACAAAAGTGCGTACGAATCCTTAGCGTACTATTAACGAGCAAATGCGTCATACGCACGAGGCTAGGCCGTGGCATACAGTCTTTAGAGGCAGTCCATATGAGGTAGAAAAATAAGGTGCTCACTGCTAGCTATCCAGCTAAGTGCATAATTTACTAAAAACACTGGACAATAAGTGCATAGTAGGACACATACATTGCAGTACCTGAAAAGGAATACACACAATGGGCTAAAGTGCTGAACCAGTAAAAACAGTGTAGCTAAAATACAGGAAAGACATAAGTATGCAAACATTTTAGTGCAATGAATTTCACATTTGCAAGCATAAAAGGCTCAGATATACATTAGAGTCTCTCCTCGTGCCTCCTTAGCATGATAAAACACTGTCTGGAACACATAGTCCAAAATTCAATTGTAATCCACGTGAGATAATATTGTAATCCAAACAGGTAACGTGTAATCTACATGGATAATAGAAAATAGCAGCAAATAGAGAACCCTTTTTGCAAAGGGAGCTCCCAAATAACCTGAGAAGGGAGAAAAAGGAAAATAGGCGTGTTTAGGTGCAACTGGGACTTTTCTGTAGAATGGGGGGAGCCCTGACAGCCATGCCCATCTGGGTGAGAGTCAAACGGGGGCAATACAAACAACCAAACGTAAAAAGTGCCAACTAGCTCTCACCCGTAAGGTGCAGTCCATGGTGTGGCTCCCATAGGTCCTCCTAAGGTGTCCATTACTTCACCCAGCCAGTAGAATCATTCCTCAAATGAGGGACCTGAAGTCCTCCTCGCTGGAACTGCTGCTAAACGTCATCAGAGGACGCTCTTGCCTCTTGTAGGCCACGCTCGCTGCCGTAGTAGAACTCCAGTGCCCTCTTCTTCCGGAAGTCGGACTTGTCCGGGTGGTGGTGACGCTGGCAAGCGCTGCAGCCATTTGCGCTTGTCCAGATCCTCCTGCGGTTCTGGCAAAGTTGCATCCAGGGAAGTAGCCCCAGCTTCCCTGGCTGCTGCTGGCTTCGTCTTCCACGGCAGCTGGTATTGGTGGATGACCGTTGATTGGAACGTAAACAATGTTGTCGTCAGCTGACCCAGCTGAAAGGACTGTGGTGGTGGTGGTGGTGGTGCTGGCAGTCCAGGAATCAGAGGCTCCGGCTGTGGCTTTTCCCTGAACCGGAGGATGCCATCTGGGGACTCCTGAAGGCAGCGCAAGCGTCCTGGACCTGGTGGTTCATCCGGCCACACTTCAGGTTCTGATGTAGGTACCAGCGGCTTTGAAAGGAGGGTAGCCCCGGTCGCAAAAGGGCCTTTCAGGGATGCCATGGGGGTGTACTCCACCTGATCCCCCACGTACAGGCTGCCAAGGTTGTGGCAGGTACGGACATTTCACCAACCTGCGGCCCACAAAATACTTCTTTCCGTCCTCATAGTATGCCAGGAAGCCAGACCCTCTCTCTACGGAAAACCACAGGACCGTTCCCTTTCGGCGTTCCAATGCAGGATCTCCCGGCCTAGGATGGTCCAGTACCTGGATGACCCAGTCCTCCCCAGGGTTTTTATAGTCCCAGAGGGTCTGCGCATGGGCCGTCACCGATGGTGGCACAATCGGGTTCTGCCTTATGGAAGGTGTTGTGGTGGATCTCCTCCTGGGCGGCGAAGTGGACGCTCCAGCCGCCTCCGCCGCACGAACCACATCAAACGCTCCAGCCGCACCAGCCACAGCAGATGCACCAGTCGCCTCACAACGAACCGCCTCATGATGAGCAGCAATCTCAGCAGTCGGTAAAGAAAACAAGGGCACTGAACCCCATAGGGTTCTCTTGATTTCAGACTGTGACACCCTGATGTCTGGAGCGGGTGGTGGTTCAGGGAACTCGTCCCCAAAGGCCACCTGGTTCCAGTTGGGACGCAGCTCTTTAGCCATGCTTGCTACTTGCTCAGTGTTCAGCAGTGGTCTAAACTGGTTCAGAGGAGGGTGGAGTACTGAGGGAGGAGTCTTCACTTCCTATACGTGCAAATAGTCAGATTCCGGCGGGCTGTTTTTTTCCAGTTCTGAGGGGGGCGTATCATCACTTTCCCGCGTATCCTCATTTTTCTGCCTCACGCACGTATCGTTAGCGTGCAAAATTTTGCTGAGATGATATGATAAGATGAATGATACAACGCGAATCCGACAAAATTCGGATTCGCTTTGGAGCCCAAAATTTCTAAGATTCGATACGAATCTACGAAGCAGCGAATAGATTCGCTCATCTCTAGTGGTGGTAGTAATGGCCCCTGTAGCTGCGGTACTGGCGTTGGGTACAGCGACAGTGGCAATTGGGGCAGAGCAGGGGAGGGTTGCTAAAGAACCCACCATGATGTCCCACAGTCTGATAGGAGCAAAATGGAGTGTGAAGACTTCAATGACAATTGTGTGCTGGACAGGACCTGGGTGCTAGATTGGGATGCAGAGAAGAATGCAACATCTGAAGAGGAGGGTGAATAAAGAGCAGAGGCCATGTACCTCCCAGAGAACAGCCAGGGCCATGTTTGCTTCGGGATCTGGTGATGCCACTGATGCTGTGGGTGGGTTAGGCGTGCCAGAGATAAGCTAAGCTCAGCTGCCTATATCTCCTCAAGCATCTCCTGTCTAGCAGTGGCGGCTCATCCAAGATGCTTGTTGGGTGCTAAAGCCCTTCAAAGAGACCACAAAGTTCGTCAGCAGGGAAAACTGCAGCATGGACAACATTATCATCTCATATTTATTATAGAACATTTAGCGACGCTCATGCAGAAGGGGACCACAGCAGAAAGAGAGCAGTTGACGCCAGTGGTGTAACTAGAGTGTAATGGGCCCCAGTGCAAACTTTGGATCGGGACCCCACACCCACCCAATTTATACAAAGAGGTGTCAATTTTTTTTTTACACTAAGGCCTCTTTCACACTAGCGGCAGCACGGATCCGGCACCTAAAGGGTGCCGACGGATCCGTACTGCCGCTGATACATGTGTGGAGCCGGAGCAGCGCTCCGGCCCCACACATGTTGACACAGACACAGAGAACATGCATACACACACATACACACAAACACATACATACTTACATACTCCAGCCAGGGACGCCGGCAGCACGTCTTCACGCGCCTCCTGCGCACAGTGATGATGATTCCCCACAGCGCCCTCTGCTGGGCGCAGTGGGGAAACGTCATAGCTGCGCGCAGGAGGCGCGTGAAGACATGCTGCCGGCGTCCCTGCTTGGAGTATGTGAGTATGTATGTGTATGTGTGAGTATGTATGTATGTCTGTATGTATTTCTGTATATGTGTAGCCGGATCCGGAATGACCCCCCCCCCCCCCCCATTGCAAGTCAATGGAGGACAGATCCGGATTACTGGTGTGTCACACCAAACGGATCCGTGCATCCAGCATCCAGCATGCTGCGGTTTGTTCTCCGGTCTGAAGACGGAACGGAATGCTTTCAGGAGCATTCCGTTGTCTTCAGTTCAGTTTTGTCCCCATTGACAATGAATGGGGATAAAACTGAAGCGTTTTTTTCCGGTATTGAGCCCCTATGACGAAACTCAATACCGGAAATTAAAAATGCTAGTGTGAAAGTAGCGTAAGCCAGTGCATGGTTACTCACCCAGCCCTAACTAATAAAATCTGGTCCTACCTCATCCAGGGTGTCGCTGGCATTGGCGTGATGTCCACTGAATCCAGAACAAGGTCACTGTGGTGCCCCCCTTATAGTAGTTATGCCAGATATGTGACCGCTCACAGTAGGTATGCCCAGATATGTGCCCCCTCACAGTAGTTATGCCCTCATATGTGCCCCCTCACAGTAGGTATGCCAGATTAGGTGCCCCCTCACTCAAAGTAATGCCAGATTACGTGCCCCCTCAGTAAAGATGCCCACTTTTATGCCCCCTCACTCTATTTGTTGCTCCCCTTTTGCCTCCAGCCTGCAGATTTAAGGAAAAAACAAAAAAACACATACTTACCTTCAGGGCCGGACTGGGACTGAAATTCAGCCCTGGCATTTTGAAATCAAAGAGGCCCACATGCCTCGACTTTTTAAAGTCACAGCCAACCCTTTTAGAGGCCCTAAAAATTATTGAAATATAATAATTTAATAAACGTAAACCACACCAAACAAGGTAAATAAACCGCCCCCTGCAGAGAGAGATGGAAAAGCTATATCTCCTGATAGGGTACTGGTCTAGAACTCAGACCCGGACTGATCGAAACTTTTGATATGTCTCTGTGACATGTCAAAAGTCTTTCAGTTCATCAGTGGCCCTATTACACAGATTGATGTGTAAAGGTCCTTTTACACGGGCCGATTATCGGCCGAAAAAGCGCTCCTAGGAACGCTAGTGCCGATAATCGACCCGTGTAAAAGTGGCCCTAATCAGCCGACGAACGAGCAAAACGCTCATTCATCGGCTGATTGGATCTTTTGGTGTGTACAAAAGATCCAATCTGTCGGGCGCACATCACCCTGTGTAAACTAACCTTTTCCCTCCTAACATTACGTATATCACTACAGAACATACAGGGTAAGGCTACATTCACACCACAGTTGTTTTTGCAGCCTCCGATCTGCATATTTTGCAGACAAGGATAGACATTGTTACAGTGGATCTGCAAAAAAAACGGATGCCATACGGAACATCATCCTTTTTTTGCGGATCCGCAATTTGCAGACTGCAAAACACAATGTTCGTGTGAATGTAGCCTAATACAGCGCCCCATACCTCTTACATCCAGTGACGTCTCCTCTGAAGTAGATCTTCTCTTTCCTCATCTTCTCCTTTCAGACCAGACACCATTTTTCAGCCATTTCTCATCTCTGCAGTTTGACAGAAAAAAAATCTTAGTTTACTACTTTTCCATCATCCTCCCGTCTTCTGGACAAATCATCCTACCACCTCCAGTACTGTGCTACTAGTACCACACAGATAGTGCCCTTCATTAATTATTGGCACACAGTGTCCTAAAATAACTGCGCCCAGCAAATAGTGTCCCGTAATAGTGTGAACATAACGTCCCCCAGAAATAACTGCGCTGATGCTGTGCCAGGGTGCCCCCCACAGTAATAGTGCCCCCCACAGTAATAGTGCCCCCCAAAGTTCCAACTAATAATTCTCTGCCAGAGTGCACTTGATAGTAATAGTGCCCCCAACAGTACTAATGTCCCCACTGTGCCCCAGAAGTAATAATGCTTCCAACGTGCCAGTAAGAAGTGCCCCCAAAATTTCACCCCAATAATGTGCCAGTAAGAAGTGCTCCCCACCCATAGATGCCCCCCAAATTATGTGCCAGTAAGAAATGCCCCCAGTGCCCCATGAGCCAGTAAAAATGGCCCGAGTGCCTATAATAATGCCCCCAGTGCCAGTAAAAATGCCCCAAATGCCCCTGTGCCAGTAAAAATGCCCCCAGTGCCCCATGTGCCAGTAAAAATGCCCCCAGTGCCAGTAAAAATGCCCCCAGTGCCCCATTGTGTCAGTAAAAGTGCCCCATGTGCCAGTAAAAATGCCCCCAGTGCCCCATGTGCAGTAAAAATGCCCCCAGTGCCCCCATTGTGCCAGTAAAAATGCCCCAGTGCCAGTAAAATGCCCCCATGTGCCAGTAAAATACCCCATGTGCCCCAATAGAGCTCCGGTCGGTGCTACAATAAAAAAAAAAAAAAAAAAACACTTATACTTACCTCCAGCAGCGATGCGATGAGGCCTCTTCCGGCCTGTGTCCCGCGCTGTACGGCCTAGTGCCTGCAGCCTATCAGAGGAACGGGCAGGGGAGACGCCTCTCCCTCCCCTGCCGCAGTACAATACAGGCATCTGTATCGCCGTCCTGAGGACGGCGATACAGATGACTATGGAGATGAGCGCTTCCACAATGGAAGCGCTCATCTCCCTCTGCCCCGCCGATGCCCGCAATTATGCGCAGGGCCGCGCCGCACCTGCCTAATTGGCGGTGCGGCCCTGCAAGGGTGGACTGGACCGGCCCACGGAGGGCAGCGGCCCTTCTGGCATTTGCCAGAAGTGCCAGACGGCCAGTCCGGCCCTGCTTACCTTCTTCCCTAATGACGCGCTCCCACGCTCACATTGCGCTGCTGGCTGTGCTGAAGGCCTCTTGCCAGGCTTTCAGCGCTCCTCTCAAAGCCAGCAGCGTGATGTGCGGCCTGTAGGGGGAGCGCTGGAGCTCAGAAGAACATTGAAGCAGGGAGCGGAGAGGTCTCCCTGCTTCACTATGGAAACCAATAACCCAGCAGTGACAAGAACTGCCGGGTGAGTGTACATGACACCCCCCCTCTGGGCCCCCCCCTTCCGCTGCCTCTACACCTGGGGCGCATATTATACATAGTTGAAGAGCACTCTGATGGGGCCCGGCACACTATACTTCATGCTGGGCCCCGTCAGAGCGCTCCCATTACAAGCTCCCTCTGCGACTGCGATCATTACACACTTGTGTATATCTTGCTGTCTGTCCAATGCTGCGACCTGCCTACCATCACATTCTGTATGGCTGCTGCTACTGCCTCCATCATGCCACTGCTGCGACCTGCCTACCATCATGTTCTGTACAGATGTTGCTGCTGCCATCGTGGCGTTACTGCGACTTGCCTACCGTCTGATTCTGTACAGCAGCTGACGCCGCCTCCATAATACCAAGGCATAATTTTTGACAGCTTTGTCACCCAATCAACTTTTTTATTTTTTAGCCCATAACATTGTGTGTGTTTAAAAACCATTAGCCCCCGATAAGGGACAATTTTTGGAAGCTTTGGAATATTAAAAATCAGAACACATGTGCTGGTGCTGTGTGTTTTTAAACACACTGTATGATAATGCTATCACCCATTGCTATGTATGTCATTGTCACTCAGACATCATTTTTGCTGTCCTTGCGTTCCAGAGCTTGGCAAGGGAAAAAAAAATCATAAAAAATAGGCTAGAGGGGGTTATATACCAACTGTCTGGCCAAAATCGATTCAGGTCTGAACCAAACCTTTTCAAAAATTTGGCAAACCCAAAATGAATCTTGACTGGTTCACTTATTTCTAGATCACAGCATTTCTCTATTTACAGCCTCAGAAAAGCTTTTCATTTGCATCTTGTCCCACAAAAAATATTCTAGGTTTCAAACCAGCACCTGGACCTGAGTACGTTTGTAATTGCATGTACAGTGCCTTGCGAAAGTATTCGGCCCCCTGGAACTTTTCAACCTTTTGCCACATTTTAGGCTTCAAACAAAAAGATATAACATTTTAAATCCCTAAAGGGATTGGCCACTTTCTGGATACTGTTGACCAATGTATATGCAAGATGATTATATGGCACATTAACCCTTTCTACCCCAGAGGTTTTTTCCGTTCTGCATTTTTGTTTTGCGCTCCCTGCCTTCAAACAGCCATAACTGTTTTATTTTTCTGTTCACATAGCTGTATGAGGGCTTCTTTTTTGCGGGACAAGTTGTACTTTCCAACTCCACCATTTAATATTGCATATGGTGTAGTGGGAAGCGGGAAAAAAATTCCAAATGGGGTGAAATTGCAAGAAAACCGCTATTCCGCTACAGTTCTACGGGTTTCTTATTTACAGCGTTCGATGTGCATTAAAACTGACTGGTTACTTTCATTCTACTGGTCAGTACGAATCCGGCAATACCTAATATGTATAGTTTTTCCTGAGTTTAGATGGTGATAAAATAATTAGAAAGTTGCCATATTTTTTTTTTTTCCTTGTCATATCTTGACCCCTATAACTTTTTGGTATTTATGTGTACAGAGCTGTATGGGGGCTAATTTTTTGCGGGGCGGTCTGAAGTTTTTATTGATACCATTTTGGGGTGTGTATGACTTTTTGATCACTTTTTATTTAATTTTTTTTAGAAAAAAAAAAGCAACAAAAAACAGCGAATCGCCATTTGGACGCTTTTTTCCGCCACACAATTCGCCGTATTGGAATTTTTTTTATATTTTAAAAGTACGGGCGTTTTCGGTCACGGTGATACCCATGATGTCTATATTTATGGTTATTTAGGTATTTATTTTTACTTATACGGAAAGGGGGGTGATTTGAACTTTTATATCTTTTTTATTTTTGATATATTTTTTAACATTTTTTTAAATTTTTTGGTGATTATTTTAAAGCTCATATATGAGCTCATATATTGTGTTTTGTTTTTTTTCTTTATGAGCAATCATGGATTTACTAGATGCAGTTAAATCCATGAATTGCTCATTTCTTATCCTGGCCTGCCATCTAGTGGCCAGAATAAGAATTGCAGTTTGAAAACTGTAATCCTCACCAGCGAGGATTACAGTTTTCATATGGTGTACAGACACCCCGATTGGCCAATCGGGGCGTCTGTACACCACCCGGAAGCGTAGGCTTCCGGGTTCAGACGCATCCTGATGCCGTGATCACGGCATCAGAAGGCCCAGGAAGTCTCCGCAGACGGAGGTAAGAAGCGGCAAGTCTCTGCTGTTAGAAACAGCAGAGACTTGCCGGCCATGACGCCTGCCGCACCCGCGAGCGGGCGTTATGTCCCCGCACCGCCCGAGCGCCGTACATGTACGGCACCGGTCGGGAAGGGGTTAATATAGCCTTTGTTTATATTCTGTGCTGTCTGCAATATTTCATAAGCCATGCCTCCTTGGGCAAATCATCTGTGCTCTGATGTCACCATACTAAATAGAAAACAATAAAATAATGTGTTGCATCGATAAAGGTATACAGTGCCTTGCGAAAGTATTTGGCCCTCTGGAACTTTTCAACCTTTTGCCACATTTCAGGCTTCAAACAAAAAGATATAACATTTTAAATTTTTGTTTAAGAATCAACAACAAGTGGGTCACAATTGTGAAGAGGAGCGAAATTTATTGGATCATTTAAACTTTTTTTGTAATAATAAAACTGAAAAGTGGGGCGTGCAAAATTATTTGGCCCCCTTGCATTAATACTTTGTTGCGCCACCTTTTGCTGCGATTACAGCTTGGGGTATGTCTCTATCAGTTTTGCACATCTAGAGACTGAAATTCTAGCCCATTCTTCCTTGCAAAACAGCTCGAGCTCTTTGAGATTGGATGGAGAGCGTTTGTAAACAGCAGTTTTCAGCTCTTTCCACATATTCTTAATTGGATTCAGGTCTGGACTTTGACTTGGACGTTCTAAGACCTGGATACGTTTATTTCTTAGGCCTCTTTCACACTAGTGTTAGCACGGATCCGGCACCTAAAGGGTGCCAACGGATCCGTGCTAACGCTATACATGTGTGGAGCCGGAGCAGCGCTCCGGCCCCACACATGACACACATTGAAACAAGACACAGACATACATACTCACGTACTCCAGGGACGCCGGCAGAACGTCTTCACGCGCCTCCTGCGTGCAGTGATGACGATTCCCCACTGGGCCCAGCACGTCATAGCGAAGACATGCTGCCGGCGTCCCTGGAGTATGTGAGTATGTATGTCTGTATGTATGTATGTCTGTATTTATGTATCTATGTATGTAAGACGGATCCGGAATGACCCCCCATTAGAAATGAATGGAGGGACAGATCCGGATTACTGGTGTGTCCACACCAAACGGATCCGTCCCCATTGACTTGCATTGGGGGTCATTCCGGATCCGTCTTGGTGCGGATCCCTGGACCGGAGAGCAAACCGCAGCATGCTGCGGTTTGTTCTCCGGTCTGAAGACGGAACGGAATGCTTTCAGGAGCATTCTGTTGTCTTCAGTTCAGTT
>ONZH01026871.1:0-19651 GCA_900303285.1 Rhinella marina
TAGCTTTCTGCTATTTACCTCTTCCTCTCAGTATCCCTGCGGTTTATATCTTCTACATCCTGTTGAGAGTGGTGTGGATCTCGGCTGAGATCCAGTTGCTGAGTTTACTAAAGTTAGTGTTTTCCCTTCTTTGGTTTTCCCGTTTTGAGTCTCTTGTTTCCTCCTTATGCTTGGAGAACGGTTACTCTCTTGTGTCACTAGACTGCAGGGTGATCTAGGGTTTATCAAGATTAGGTTCCTGCGTATGGGCTTTCCTACCACCCGGGTTAGCTCATACTGGTAGCCAGCTAGGGCCTAGTCTTAGGGTCCCCTGCAGGAGGTGACCAGTTCCCTGGTTTTGTCTGTTCCCATCCTTCTTACGCTCGGTGTGGCCTTTCCCCCCACACCAGAGCGTGACAGAACACTACTCTCCTTTGTGAACGGGGTACTAACTGTTCTTGAGGTATTTTGTTGATATCATGAGAGTAGTAAAATCTCACACCGCAAATCCCGATGGGGTTCTTCTCTGTGCGAATGATTTCACGCCTCTCATGCAGTCACGTGTGGAATAAGGCTGTCTATGGGGTATATATCAAGGAGGCTGCTGTCCTTCAACTGTGATATAAAAAACCTCCACAGTTAGTTACAGCAACAAACAGTTGCTGAAAGGCAGGTTAACTTGCCTTATTTACGGGTGCCTTTACAATGGGATGCTTTTTTGGGGTTCTCTGCTGCCTAAAATCCACAGCGCATCGTTGGCTGATTTTATGCCACCTTCAGTACTATGTGGCTGGACGCAAATACCAAGTTCAGCGCAGAACTGCGTATGTCCGGACGACACCATAGTACTGATCGCCGTTTGGTGAGTGGTATAAAAATGCCCTGTGGATTTTACTCAGCAGACCCGCAGCCACATGTGAAGGTACCCATAGGGTGAGGTTTTTTGGGAGTGACCAAAGAGAGGGCGGGAAGGTCACTCCCATACCCCATCAGGGGTTTTTCCCCTACCCACTTTAAAAGATAAGTCCAGGCAATTAATAGCTTTCTGTGCCCTTACTTGAACCAGAAACTTATAAATTGCCCGGACTTATCCTTTAAAGGGAACCTGTCATCTCCGAAACACCCCCTGAACTAGAGTAAGTATTGTATAGTGTAAGTGATTCTGAATCTGAATATGTAAGTTTTATCTTCATACTCACTTCCATTCCGACGCTGTGCTCACACAAACCTGCAGTAAAATGCACTCAGTGGACTCCGGTGCTCACTCACATAATGGAGAGGACTCAAAGAAGAGTCCACTGAGTGCATTTTACTGCAGGTTTGTGGGAGCACAGCGTCAGAATGGAAGTGAGTATGACGATAAAGCTTACATATTCGGATTCAGCATCACTTACACTATACAACGCTTACTCTAGTTCGGGGGGGTTGGGTTCCGAGATGACAGGTTCCCTTTAAGCCAGCTGGTGACAGCACTAAAAAAACACAAAAGCATACATCCATTGGGTTGGGCGCTGCACTCAGTTAGGACATCAAACTGGTGTAACAAAGATGTATATATATATATTTATATATATGTCTCGCCAACAGCCATATGCCCAGATTCAACAGGTTTGACACCAGAGTAGTTGCATCAATTTGTAAAGCGAGTGCCAGTGAGGTGTCCATTTCATGAAAATTGGACACGTATTTTTGGATAATGGAACTGGCGTAAAGCCTTCTTGAATCTGTGCCTTTTTAAATGTCCTTTCTTCACCTCATGGATTCTGTGGGTGAGGTTGTCTGTCTATTTAACCGTATCCATATCCTACTAGACTAGCTGTAATGTTAGAGGGTTTTTTTTAACGTTGACTGTCCTGTGCTGAACTCTACATCAACATTTTGTCATGTATAAAAACTGATTTTTAGAAGCGTGCATATTCTTAGCTTCCAACTTCAGTCCTCTGTACTAGGCCCTTCTGGGTCCAAAAGAATACTGCTCCTACTAATGCCCCCACTGTCAATTGTCTATTTGGAAACATACTGGGTGCAGTCAAGAGCTGCTGAAGCTGCCTCCTCAACTTGTCTCTTCTCAACCATACTGGCCAGGGTGCTATCAAGTGCTGCTGCCTCCTCCTCCTCCGTCAATTGTCTGTTCTCAACCATACTGGCCTGGGTGCTATCAAGTGCTGCTGGCTCCTCCTCCTCCGTCAATTGTCTGTTCTCAACCATACTGGCCTGGGTGCAATCAAGTGCTGCCTCCTCCTCCTCCTCCGTCAATTGTCTGTTCTCAACCATACTGGCCTGGGTGCTATCAAGTGCTGCCTACTCCTCCTCCGTCAATTGTCTGTTCTCAACCATACTGGCCTGGGTGCAATCAAGTGCTGCCGCCTCCTCCTCCGTCAATTGTCTGTTCTCAACCGTACTGGCCTGGGTGCAATCAAGTGCTGCTGCCTCCTCCTCCTCCGTCAATTGTCTGTTCTCAACCATACTGGGTCCAATACAGTACTATTACTGCTGCTGGTTCCACTGTCAAATGTCTGTTTTCCACCCTACTGGGTCCAAAGCAATGCTGCCGGTGTTGCCAACTTGCACTTTGTGTCCTATGTCCCGTGAAATCACTTACACCTTGGCTAATGTGTACCTGTCCTGGGGTGCACAAGGTCTAATTAAATGGTACGTCTGTCTGTCTTCTGACCTGTGATGTCACTGAGACCGCATCAACTTCAACGCAGCCTATTCTTCTACCGTGTGTTTTTGGTGCTCTAGCATGACATAGACTGCTCCAGCGGACATCTTCAATGCTGTCAAATGTTGTCGACCTGGCTGTCGACGACTATTCTTGCACTTTGATTTTTTCAACTTTTTTCATTGTAATAGCAACTGCAACTAAACGAAACTATACCCTATCAGACTCCCACTATTGTAGCTCCAATTATTCAGCCGTTATAGCAAGGTTCGTTTTAGGTTCGGTTCGTACGAATCCGAACTTCAAGAAAGTTCGCCGAACCGAACTTTTCAAAAGTTCGCTCATCCCTAGTAATGACAATAATACCCCAAAAACCGAAGATAACATTGATTTTAGAGGAAACATTGTTAGGAAAAATTTATTTATTTGTACGTAAAGCGCAAGTGCTGCCAAAAATTACATGGATGAGGCACTCCGATACAACCAGTATATCACATAAAAGAGGGCCTCATTCACATTGTGGTACAATTGTTCATGACGTGGGACTCCTACACTCATAAAGCCTATGCACAAAGGGAAGGGGCTGTCAGAAATTACAAGGAACAGGCACTCGAATACACCCTTTATTACACATAAAGGAGGGCATCAGACACACCCTTGAAAAATTATGATTGATGGCTTGCTGCTGACACTCAAAAACAATAGAGGTGACGTGCTGCTGCTCAGCTGACCGTCTAAAAACATCATGGGTGACATGCTGCTGCTGAGCTGAATGTCTAAAAAATTATGGGTGACATGCTGCTGCTGAGCTGACCGTCTAAAAAATTATTGGTGACATGCTGCTGCAGAGCTGTCCGTCTAAAAAAGTATGGTGCTGGGCCTGCTGGTGAACTTCGAGGGCAGCCAAATAGGCAGTTTCATATGATGGAGGATGAGGAGGAAGAGGACGAGGAGAGGAAGGGGTACATGGGAATACAGTGTATTCAATACACCCTAAAAGCCACATTTAAGGTTTCTTCATGTTAAGCCGCTTTCCTATGGTGGAGTGGAGAAGTCAGAGGCAATCCAGGCCTTGTTCATTTTGATAAGCGTCAATCTGTCAGCATTTTCAGTTAACAGGCGGATGCGTTTATCAGTAATTATGCCCCCAGCAGCACTAAAAACGCTGGTGGCAGGGCAGGCCAGCACCTCCAAGGCATAGAGCGCCAGTTTGTGCCACATGTCCAGCTTAGACACCCAATAATTATATGGCACAGAGGGACCACTGAGGACGTTGACACGGTCAGCTAGGTACTCCTTTACCATCTTCCAAAACTTTTCCCTCCTTGTGACACTAGGCCGCTCATCAGGGTGAGGCCTTGGAGAGTGTCGCCCTGCCTCTGTTAGACCTGCTGCGTGTTCCCCTCGTCTCCCCTCCTCGGGTGCCCAAGGAACTACGTACTCTGCCGCCAGTGTTGTCAGCTGGGAATTTTTGGAGCAATTTTTCTACAAGGGCCTTCTGGTATTGCACCATTTTACTTGTCCTCTCCACCACAGGAATGAGAGATGAGAAGTTCTCTTTGTAGCGGGGGTCGAGAAGGGTGAACAACCAGTAATCGGTGTTGGCTAATATGCGTATAATGCGAGCGTCACGGGTAAAGCAGCATGTGTGCCAGAGTCCCAACAGACAAGGCTTCGCTCTCCTCACCAGGAGGATGACTCTCAATATCCTCCTCCTCGTCTTCTTCCTCCTCTTTGGCCCATCCACGACGAAGAGATGGTGTAAACGTGCTATGGCTACCCTGTGTAGCGGTGGCAACCGTCTCATGCTCCTCCTCGTCCTCCTCCTCCTCCAATTCGCGCTGAGAAGACGACCCTGTTTAGGGTCTCTTCCACACGCAAAGCGTCGGCCTTTATTGTGAGCAGTGAGCTTTTTAGTAGACACAGAAGTGGGATGGTTACGCTGATAATCGCATTATCGCCGCTCACCATCTGTGTAGAATAATCAAAGTTGCGTAAAACCTCACAGAGGTCAGACATCAATGCCCATTCATCGCTTGTGAAGAGCGGAAGCTGACTGGAAAGGCACCAACCGTGTTGCAGCTTGTATTCTACTACTGCCCTCTGCTGCTCACAAAGCCTGCTCAACATGTGGAAGGTGGAGTTCCAGCGCGTGCTCAGGTCGCACAGCAGTCGGTGAGCTGGCAAGCACAAGCGCTGCTGCAGCATTGCCAGGCCGGCTGAAGCTGTGGGTGACTTTTTAAAATGGTCACACAGGCGGCTCACCGTCACCAATAGCTGAGGCAAATTGGGGTAGGTTTTCAGAAACCGCTGAACCACTAAGTTGAAGACATGGGCCAGCATTGGTATGTGTGTGAAGTTGCCCAGCTCCAAAGCCGCAACCATGTTGCGTCCGTTATCAGACACAACTATGCCTGGCTGTAGGTTGACTGGCGAGAGCCACAGCTCAGCCTGGTCCCTTATGCCCTGCCACAGCTCTGTGGCAGTGTGCTGTTTATCGCCCAGGCAAATAAGCTTCAGCACGGCCTGTTGCCGCTTCCCGACTGCTGTGCTACACTGCTTCCAGCTACTGACTGGTGCTGCAAGATGGGAATTCTGCAGTGGAAGTGGAGGTGGAGGAAGAGAAGGAGGGGTTGCAGCCCCTACTGTAGATGGTGGCAGAAATCCAGATGGAAGTAGAGCTTGTAATCCTTTTCGTCGAGAGCACCTGTGCCATCCCAGGGTACGACTCGCTCCCAGCCTCCACAATGTTCACCCAGTGTGCCGTCCTGTGGACCTTGCCAGTAACTGCGTTGGTCAGGGCACAGGTTATGTTTCGGGACACATGCTGGTGTAAGGTGCGGACGGCACACTGGGAAAAATAGTGGTGGCTGGGGACTTCGTAACGAGGGACAGCCGCCACCATCAGGCTGCGAAAAGCCTTTGTGTCCACCAGCCTAAACGGCAACATTTCCAGGGCCAGCAATTTGGAAAGTTGCGCGTTTAGTGCTATGGCCTGTGGGTGGGTGGCAGGGTATTTGCGCTTGCGTTCAAATGCCTGGCGTAAGGACATTTGAACGCTGTGCTGGAATACTGAAGTGGACGTGCTGGCTGATGGTTCTTGCGAAGGTCCAGGTGCAGGGCGGGAGGCATCTGGGCCTACGTCTTGGACAGCACGTAACAGAGGGGAAGTGGTGTGACCTGCAGACACAGATCGTGGACCCAGGCGTTCGGCCCACCTATTAGGGTGCTTTGCTGCTGGTCATGCTGGGGTGTTCAGGTTGCTGATGTTTACGACCCTGCTCATCTTGGTATGGCACAGGTTGCAAATTACAATACGTCAGCACTTTCCTCAAAAAACCGCCAGACTGCGGAACACCTAACCCTTGGCAAGGGACTGCTCCGGGGAACAGTTGCGGGCCTGGTTGGTGTGGCCTGCCTTCTCCCTTTTGCCACCCCACTGCCTCTTCCAGCCTGTTGCGGTGCTGCGGATCCCTCCCCCTCTGTACTGCTGTCCTCGCTCGGCTTGCCACCTTCCCAGGTTGGGTCAGCGATTTCATCGTCCACCACCTCCTCTTCCACTTCCTCACTCTGGTCCTTCTCCTGACATGTGACCTAACAAGAACCTGACTTAGCTGCGTCTCATCCTCATTATAAACCTCTTGAGGCACTAGTTGCCCTTGACTTATTGGCAACTGTGTCTCATCATCATCATGCACCTCGTGAGACGCTACTTGCCGTTCCCCACCGTCATCTTCTTCAGACTGTTGATGCTCATGAGTTTGGGAATCAGGACAAAATATCTCCTCATGTCCCACTTCAAGCGGCTTTGGCGAGAGGCCCAAACCAAGGAACGGTGATGAAAAAAGCTCCTCGGAATATCCCAATGTGGGATCTCTTCTTTGCCCAGACTCTGCATGGTGGGAGGAAGGAGGATCAGGGTTAGGATGCGGTTGCCCAGACTCTTGGCTACTTAGACTGGACTTTGTGGAAGAGAGGGTGGTGCTTAACCGACTGGAAGCATTATCAGCTGAAGTCCAACCGACTACCTGCTCGCACTGGTGTGGCGTCAAGAGTCTTGCGCCGCCCTGCAAACTGTGACATGAAGCTAGGAGTTTTGGATGACTTTGTTTCTTGGGCTCTGCCTGCAGGCACAGTTTCAGCGTGTCCAGAGCCATGGCCTCTATGTTCACCATCAGCAGCACGCCCACTTCCTCATCCCTTACTGCTCGCCTTGCGCATATTAAATAGTATATATGCAACATTGCCAGAAGTACAGTAGTTCAGATTTTTATTAAGTGTATGGTCATAAAAATGTCACCAAATGTCAAATATTTAGAATGCGCAAACGTTATACAGCAGATGCAGATGAGGTATGGACGGCTTGATTAGCGGCAGAAAAAATAGCAACGGATGTCAGGCATATAGACTACAAAATCGTTATAATGCACACGCTGTGCAGGTGGTGTTAGCATCAGACAAACGTGCGTTCTTTTTGCCCCAAAAGAAAAAAATAAATTGCAGCCAGATATAACAATAGACTTTTGTGTCTTTTTAACAGAACAACTAGCCCTGCCTAGCATAATCCTATCCCTACACTATCTGTGCCTCCTTGCACAAACGTTATACAGCAGACGCAGCTGAGGTACTGTGGCCTTGATTAGTGGCAGAAAAAATGACAATGGATGTCAGGTATATGGGATACAGAAAGGATTAGAATGTAGAAGCTGCGCAGGTGGCGTTAAGGTCAGGCCTCCTTACGCAATTTTTTACCCCCTATATATAATAAATATATTGTAGCCAGATAACACAATAGCCCTTAAAATGGCTTTTGGGTCTTTTCCACAGCCTTGGGTCTTTTTCTACTAGCCCTGCCTAGCCAATTTCTCTCCCTACACTATCTGTCCATCCTTGCAGCAGCTTTCCCTGACTCGGTCTGAGCCTGTCACATAGTACCCGATGATGCGTTTCCAGCCAGCCAATCACTGTAATTCCAGTAGCCAAGATGGCTACGGCATTACAGTGAATGCCAGTACCTCCCCGCATGCTCATTGGCTAATTAGTATGAGGGGAGGCGACTCGAGCATGGCACCGCGTGGTCCCGAGCGCCGCCATGCTCTCCTGAATACCATATTCAGCCGAGCATGCTCGCTCATCACTACAACCTGCCCATTTAAATCTGACCTACAGCAGTGATGAAAAATGGCTGGGTTGTTATGGGAAACCTGGTGTAAAACTGTGTGTATGTGGAGACTAAGGGCTTGCGAGCTTCTATTGGCTGATAAGGGACATGTGACCGTGTGTATGGCAGTTGGGATATAAAGAGAAAGACCTGCAGGCTTCTATTGGCTAATGCATTTTTTGGGAATACCTTAGGAACGGTATGTCCTAGAGAGCTGAGACCTGGTCTTAAATCTTCCTGAGCACCTGAGATACCTGTGTGCCAAATTTTGTGCTTGTAAATGCGATGGTTTGGATTCCTTTAGTGGACATACACACATACACTCAGCTTTATATATGTCACTTCAAGTCTGCCCATTGACTATAAACGTCCTTGAGCTTTGCCCCCTGTGTGCAGCACCTGTACATAGAAGCTCCATGACTCAGCTGCCTCCTGACAGCCAAGAACATGGAGCATTAACCTGAGACCTTTTTTCCTGGTCTCCAGGCTTTTGATCACTCTGACAAGCTGTCAAAGCGATCACAAATGCTTGTACTATCTCCCTCTCATTACTGCCGGTCACAGAGCAGTTTACAACTACATATTGGGTGTTTTTGCAAACTTCAGAATCAGGAAAATAAATATTCAGGTTTGATTTGCGGTTTACCCTTGCTATCTTATGGGAAAAATGAATTAAAAATTTAAAATCTGTGAAAAAATATATATATTTTAAATTTCACCTTCCTTCTGTTTTAATTCTTGTGGGAAATCTAAAGGGTTAACAAACTTTGTAAAATCAGTTTTGATTACATTGGGGGCTGTAGTTTCTAAAATATGTTCATTTATGGGAGGTTTCTATTATTTAAGCCCCTCAAAGTCACTTTAGAACTGCAAAGGTCCTTTAAAATTAACTATTGGAAATTTTCATGAAAATCTTAAAAATTACATCTAAAATTTGAAGCCTTCTAACGTCCTAAAAAAATAAAATTACATTTCCAAAATTATGCCAACATAAAGTGGACATATGGTGAATGTTCATTAATAACAATTTTATTAGATATCCCTATGCAACTTAAAAGCAGAGAAATTCATATTTAAAAAATTGTGATTTTTTTCAAAATTTTCAGTAAATTTAGATTTTTTTATAAATAAAGGTAAAATATATTGACTCAAATTTACCATTAACATGAAGTACAAAGTGTCATGAGAAAACAATCTCTGAATGGCTTGGATAAGTAAAAGCGTTCCAAAGTTATTCCCATGTGAAGTGACACATGTCAGATTTGCCAAATTAGACCTGGTCTTGAAGTGGTTAAAAATGTTAAATTTGAGGGAAGGGCCTACCCTTAGTCATTTGCACTACTCTTTGTTCTCTTTGCTTTCAATAGTGGGTGTTGAAAACTTGTATAGGACTCCTCTTTCAAGGAGACCAGCATTATTAGCAAGTAAATTGGTGGAAAATTAGCCCAGTGGCTATGGTAAGGATTTGTAATGGCAAAGTACAACAGACCCTTCTGTTCTCGGTGGCAAAACCTGGCATCATGATCAGGGGTTTAACATGATCTTTATTTTGGTACTACTTCTTTGATTTATATCTTTCATTTGCAGAACTGTACGTTTAAGCAGATATGAATCAGGTTCCATTGTATACTTCAAAAGGGTTTTCCATGTCTTTACAAGTGATGACCTATCCTCAAGATAGATCATCAGTATTTGATTGGTAGGGGTTCGACACCCCCGGGACCCCTGCTGATCAGCTGTTTGAGAAGGCACCAGAGCTTCTGTGAGCAATGCTTCCTTCTCGCAGCTTACCAAGCCAGGCGCTGTACATTGTATAGTGGTTGTGCTTGGTATCACGCTCAGCCCCATTCACTTCAATGGGGCTAAGCTGCGCCTAGGCCAGGTGACGATGAACGTGTCATCACTTAGCCTAGGGAAAACTGCGAGAAGGCCGTGATGCTACTGCGTGCACTTTCGCCTTCTCAAACAGCTGATCGGCGAGGGTCCCCCACTAATCAGATACTGATAACTTATCCAGAGGATAGGTCATCAGTTGTGAAGTCTCCGAAAACCATGACTTGCCATCATATTTTCACTGTTAAGATCTAATTACATTCACCAAATATATACAAGATACTTTTTATTTCAATAATAATTAATATATTGCTTTATCAATTTACACTGGTTTCTTCATCAATTGTGTAACCATTTACTCAGAAATTCTGATTAGAAATACATTTAAATTAACAGAAGGATAAATAATGTCCATCTAACAGTTACAGATAATGAAGATATGTGAGATGTATTTATGCTCTGATATGAAACAGACTTGTTTTATTTCATAAGGATTTAAAAGGTAAATCGCTGAGATATCATCAAAATATTTAAATAAAAATATGCTGTAATTATCATATTTATTTTTTACTTGATATAATAAAAAATATTCATGTTTGACTTTATAGTGCTGCATGTATTTAGTCCATGGTTTATAACTGCAGGAGTTTGGGCAGGAAAGAGTTAAGGGGGCTATCCAAGATTAATACAGACCTCCCAGAATGGCGACTCACAGTCATGATCATACTTACCTGGTCATAGCCTTTGGGTTTTGAGTCTATCGCTCCAGGGCCTGCCTTTCCTCTCCCTTCAGCACTGAAAAAAACATCTGTTGATGGGGGGACATGTGACCACTGCAGCCAATCACAAGCTGTAGAGGTGACCTGCTCCACTTGCATTACATAACCAGTTGTTGTGACACAAAGGGAGCAAGTCACTGCTGCAGGCTGTGATTGGCTACAGTAGTCAGGTGTCCCCCTGTCGACTGATGTTGTTTTCAGCACTGTAGGGACAGGAAGAGCAGGCCTGGGAGCGCAGACACCGAACCCAATGGAAGGGACCAAATAAGTATGATCACACCCAGCAGTGGCCCAGCCTAAGGCCCTTTAGTGACTGCCGTAAACAGGTGTATGGGTGGTCACTAAGGGCTTAATGATCAGACCTTTTTTTGTGATTTAGCACGTGCCCCAGCTCAGTCAATGAAGAGCTGGGACGTGCTGCTGACGTAATTTTAGTAAAAAAGCGCAAAGAGGGCATCCTCCATGTTAGTCTAGTGCAGACCAGGTAGTTAGGAGCTAGGGAGCTGTGCTGCTGCTGTGTGTGAATCTGATTTTAATATTATATAGCACAGCACTGTAGTAGAGAGAGTCAAGAGCCAGGAGGACTGGGAGTAGTAGTGCTGCTGCAGGCTGCAGCTGCTGGATCATCAGTGACAAAGACAGCCAGCTCAGGTTTGTTTAACAGTGAGTTAATTGTTAATTGTTTGACAGTATTTTATTGTTAAAAAAGTCTTTGATGTGTGGGGGAGCGTGTCATTGGGGGGCGTGTCATCAGAGGGCGTGTCGCGTCATTGGGGGGGCTCCGGACATAACTTCGCTTAGGGCCCCAGAAATGCCAAAACCGCCCCTGATTGTAAGGGAGGCAACTTTAATCCCATGCTGTATTGTACATGTACACCGCTTGGTTATGATGGGGTTAAAAGTCAAACCTTGTAGTATAGAGGAGTTTAGACCTTATAGAACTTATTCTGAGAATAAATTGCTATTGTTAGCTAGTTTACTTCTGGTATTATAAAATAAAACAAGTTGTGGGTGTCCCTTCACAGAAAAGTTACAGTTTCTATTATTTGTCTGCGTATTGGATGGACCTCATTATAGGAAGTATTCCTTTTTCTGCAAGGTATTCCCTGCAGTCATATTTTTACTGATCTTCTAGTCCTAAGGCCCCTATTCATATCAAAGGATTAGTATGCAAAACCTGTGTGAGGTGCACTGTAAACAGTATGGCAGGTAATTAGACTCTGCAGTATGTATATATTGATCTTATTTTCTGGAATCACATATTTTCTATTAAAAAAATACTTGCTGCCATTTTAGTTTAAAGAGGACCTGTAATATCCTCATAGAACCTTAACTGGCTAGCCACATTTTCCATGACTCTGGCACTTTATTTCTTCTACATGTAGCTTCCCCCATTTTTCTGCTATCCATGCTGTTAGTTTTTGCATCTGATACCAGTAAGTGTTAGATTAGGTAAGGTTCCATTGACCCTAGATGGTGGGGACCAACCACTTCTCAGTTCACTGGTATTAGGGACCAGTAGTGGCTGAATAGGGAATGTTAGCAGAAAAATTATATTTAATATTTTCATAAAAGTTGAACATTTCCTTCATTAGCTGAATCAAGGCCATACATGGTTTGCCACAAATATAACTACTCCTAATCTTTACAGTTGATGGGTGATATCTGAACACACACTGTATTTTCAATTGCTAATTAACTTGGACACCTTGTTCCTGTACTGCCTCAGTATGTACACCAATTTTATCATTATCTTCACAAGTTACTTTGGCCAGAAATAACTTTTCTATTTTGCAGCTTAATTTACATTTTTCAGGACACATTGTACTTTCGTTTGTTGAAATTTCGAAAGAAGTATTAGTTGATCCGAATTGTATTGTGTAGAGAAAGTTATTAAGTTAGTAAAACAACATACCAATGACAATGCTGGTGATCTATGAACACATTGAAATTGCAGGTCAGATAAGTAATGTTAGCTCCTTTTAATCTGATTTGTATGTGACATTCACATTAAATTCAAATAAATTTTAACAAAATGAAAATAAGAAAAGTCTTGAATATCAAGGTTGGATCAATGCATGGACCTCATATACATACCAAAGCTAGTCAGTTTTAATTACACCACTGTGACAAGATATAAGATTAAACAAAGCTATGTGATAAAAAAGGCACCCTGTACTTAATGGTAGCTTATAAGAATGTTTTTGTACATAGTTTGAATGTGGAATTTGGAATGTGCTACAGCTGTACATCAGTAATGCGATCACTAGGAACACACTGAATGAAGTGTGAATCAACATTTGACCACAATTCTACTGGGAGTTTGCTTCATTAATGGGCATGTAGACATACCACACAGCCATATCAAATGCAGAAGACCTTATTTTCATGCATAATAAAAAAAATTACATAGCTTCTTGAGTTCCTTTCCACTGAGCGACTATTAATTGAATCAGAGGACCAACACAAAACAGCCACAACCTCACTGACTGTTAGTAACACTAAAATGTTGACCTACCCAAGGTAGAGTTGTGAATGTTGTGACGTCTCCTATATCAAACTGTTATACAAGACTGGGAGCTGTATAAGACAAGGGAGCCGATTGTTATTGACATAGATGTGAGCAAATTAAAGCCACAATATTACTAATTTTATTTTAGAGCGAGGCTACTTTTCATTACAATTTCACAAGAATAGTTAGGGCCCATTCACACGATTGTGCATGCCAAGCCCACACAATATGCAGGCTCCACATGCATGCCTTGCCCACACAATATGATACCTAACTAACCTGTTTGCTTTACAGGCTGATTTTAATTAGTGCTAGCATAAAGCTGTGTCCTGCTTTCCCAATATGCATTGGAGGCCAATTGGCACCAGGAGAGGTGGAATACAGAGTGGGCTCAGCATTGTGTGGAACCTGCATCCCCTGAGCGTAATAGAGGTCAGTGTGGCACCAAGGAGGTATCATATTGTGTGGGCTCGGCATGCACTTGGAGCCTGCATTCCCTGTTTAGTTTAGTGTTAGGTTCCCATCTTAAAGAGATCGCCTTGATGTAGGGCAGGCGGGCACAGATAATTTTTGTACAAAATTATTTGCCAAGAATCTCACATTTACAATGTAGCACTAGTATCGTGTAGATAGTGAGTATGGCAGTATTATATGTACTCATTTTATTGTCTGTGTTTGCAGAGTGCTGTTGCATTTTTTATGTTTTACCTTTCTATTTGCAACCACAGTGACGTGCACCTGCATACTTGGATGTGCTGACTGACCCCCAGTTTTTCTTGCAGTTTAGGTGGAGGCGTGGCTAACTCCACCACCAGTTCGGTCGTGCACTCCTAACTAACCTGTTTGCTTTACAGGCTGATTTTAATTAGTGCTAGCATAAAGCTGTGTCCTGCTCTCCCTATATGCATTGGAGGCCAATTGGCACCAGGAGAGGTGGAATACAGAGTGGGCTCAGCATTGTGTGGAACCTGCATCCCCTGAGCGTAATAGAGGTCAGTGTGGCACCAAGGAGGTATCATATTGTGTGGGCTCGGCATGCACGTGGAGCCTGCATTCCCTGAAATCAGTGGAGGCCATTTTGGCACCATAAGAGGTACAATATAATGTTGGCTTAGAATGCATGTGGAGCCTGCATCCTCTGTAGTTAATGGAGGCTGCTATGGCACTTAGTGACTATGGCGTTTAGTGTTAGGTTCCCGTCTTAAAGAGATCGCCTTGATGTATGGCAGACGGGCACAGATAATTTTTGTACAAAATTATTTGCCAAGAATCTCACATTTACAATGTAGCGCTAGTATCGTGTAGATAGTGAGTATGGCAGTATTATATGTACTCATTTTATTGTCTGTGTTCGCAGAGTGCTGTTGCATTTTTTATGTTTTACCTTTCTATTTGCAACCACAGTGACGTGCACCTGCATACTTGGATGTGCTGACTGACCTCCAGTTTTTCTTGGAGAATTGAGATAGTGCCACCCCACATCATTTAACCCCTCAGATGCTGCATTCATTGCTGACCGCAGCATCTGATACTACAATTGTGGGCTTTCAGGGGTTAATACATACTTTATTAATTTGCTTGCAGAAAGGCTGTCAGTCATCTTAATTGATGACACTGTGCAAAATCTCGCTGATGATGTCACTGTGCACGTCCAGCACGCTGGCGTAGTGACGTCACACATCACTCTGAGTGAGATTTTACATAGTATTTTTAATCACTATGGCTGTGATGGCTTTTACACAAGCAAATGGATGAGGTAAGTGAGTATTTTTTTTTTACCACCATTTCAGGAAAAAGAGATTTGTTACCACGAAATGCAAGAAAATTTTGCTTAGCGGCAAATCAAATTTTTCTTGAAATTCGTCTCGAAGTCTATTTGTTTGGATTTGATTAGCTCAACTCTAATTATATCCAATCAGGTACACCTGAAGCTGTAGCACTTGGACATAAATGTATTAACAAGAGTCATTTGTACTTGTTCTATAGCTTAGACAGGGATATTGTCATAAATGTGTTGCCACCTGACAAACTAGCAATTTGGCCAGAAAGCTATGTTTTAGATGAGGTGTATAAACTACACCTGGGTAGAAGCTAGCGTTAGATGCATCTTTGAAAAGTTGCAAAAAATGTCGGTAATACTAGCTTCTCCATAAATGAGCTCCTGTGTGTGCCATGATATGGTGCCTTTTTTAGTGCCAATTTATGGAGATCTTCTCCCCTAGAAGCAATGCTGCTATTAAATTATATCCAATATAAGAGAACTTGAAATCATAGACATATGATGGTACATTAGAGGAACAATGGCCCACAAGAAGTAAACACTTTAAAGGGAACCTGTCATCTCCGAAACATCCCTTGAACTAGAGTAAGCGGTGTATAGTGAAAGAGATGCTGAATCCGAATATGGAAGTTTTATCTTCATACTCGCTTCCATTCTGATGTTGTGTTCCCCACAGTAAACCAACAACCAACAGTAAAATGCACTCACTGGACTCCAGTGCTCACTCACATAATGGAGAGGACTCAAAGAAGAGTCCTCTCAATGCATTTTACTGCTGGTTTGTGGGAGCACAGTGTCAGAATGGAAGGGAGTATGAAGATAAAACTTACATATTTGGATTCAGCATCTCTTACACTATACAACACTTACTCTAGTTCAGGGGGTGTTTCGGAGATGACAGGTTCCCTTTAAATATTAAAAATGGCAGATGAGGAGAGAGGTACAAGAAAATTTCAAAGTTAAATAGGTTGTAAAGACTATCATGTCATTAAGGACATTTTCATAATCAGTGTTTGGAGCTCAAAGGATTTCTGGGCATTTCTGGTGAACGCCCATATGTGATAATATCACTCCATGTTGAAAATTATGCCCAATTGATCCACTAACACCTATACTCTCTTTTTGAAAAAATGATTGACAATCTGAATTAAGTAATTTAAAGAGGTTTTCCGGGATTTTACTACTGATGACCTATCCTCAGGATAGGTCACCAGTATCTGATTGGTGGGGGTCCTGTTTGAGAAGGCACTGGCACTCTTATGAGCTCTGTGGACTTCTCTTACCTTTTCCTAGGCCAGTGAAGTCATGTTCATCCGTCACATGGCCTAGGAGCAGCTTAGCTGAATGGGGCTGAGCACGATACCAAGCACAGCCGCTGTACAATGTACGGTGCTGTGCTTGGTAAGCTGTGAGAAGGCAGCGGCGCTCACAGGAGTGCCCGTACCTTCTCAAACAGCTGATCATTGCGACTAAATTTTCTGTTGCTACAGTAAGCTCTGCTCACATCCAATCATATTCACTTTAGAGGTTTTGTCAAAGATGTAAAAATAAATAAAAAAAGAGTAGACCTTCTTATAGTTTCTGGTTTCCTTGGTACACAATTGGTATCTGATATGTAACCTATCCAACAATGCAATCAATTTTGTTGTTATGCTCATGTCATGGAGCAGAGCAACGGACCTGACCAATGTAGATGTGAACAAAACCTACAGCTGCATTAACCCTTAGACTCCCAGCGCCGTACATGTACGGCGCTGGGGCGATGCGGGCACATGGGGCCCGCTCGCACGTGCGGCGGGTGTCATGGCCGGCAAGTCTCTGCTGTTTCTAACAGCAGAGACTTGCCGCTACTTACCCCATCGGCGGCGTCTTGCTGGGCCTTTAGATGCCGTGATCACACGTGATCATGGCATCTAGTTACATCTTTACCCGGAAGCATACGTGTGGCCAATCGGGGTGTCTGTACACGATCTGAAAGCTGTAAACCTTGCTGATGAGGTTTACAGCTTTCAAAGTGCAATTCTTATTCTGGCCACTAGATGGCAGGCCAGGATAAGAAATGAGCAATTCTTGGATTTATCTCCATCTAGTAAATCCCTGATTGCTCATAAAGAAAAAAAAACACAATATATTAGCTCATATTTGAGCTTTAAAATAATCACAAAAAATGTAAAAAAAAATGTTAAAAAATATATAAAAAATAAAAAATATATAAAAGTTCAAATCACCCCCCTTTCCGTATAATTAAAAAATAAATACCTAAATAACAATAAATATAGACATCATGGGTATCACCGTGACCGAAAACGCCCGTACTTTTAAAATCTAAAAAAAAATTCCAATACGGCGTATTGTGTGGCGGAAAAAAACGTCCAAATGGCGATTCGCTGTTTTTTGTCGCTTTTTTTTTCTAAAAAAAATTAAATAAAAAGTGATCAAAAAGTCATACACACCCCAGAATGGTATCAATAAAAACTTCAGATTGCCCCGCAAAAAATGAGCCCCCATACAGCTCCGTACACATAAATACCAAAAAGTTATAGGGGTCAAGATATGACAAAAAAAAGGGCAACTTTATAATTACTTTATCACATCAAAACGCAGGAAAAACTATACATATTAGGTATCACCGGATTTGTACTGACCAGTAGAATGAAAGTAACTGGTCAGTTTTAATGAACATTGAACGCTGTAACTAAGAAACCCGTAGAACTGTAGCGGAATAGCGTTTTTTTTGCAATTTCACCCGATTCGGAATTTTTTTCTCGCTTCCCACTACGCCATATGCAATATTAAATGGTGGAGTTGGAAAGGACAACTTGTCCCACAAAAAACAAGCCCTCATACAGCTATGTGAACAGAAAAATAAAACAGTTATGGCTGTTTGAAGGCAGGGAGCGCAAAACGAAAATGCATAACCGAAAAAACCTCCGGTACTGAAAGGATTTAAAAAATGGTATCAAATGATCCATATTTAAAAATTTGTTAAAAATATCTTGTGGTCAATTCCATTAGTACAAATTTGATACATAGGCCACCATTCTGATCACAATCGCATATGAATTGTTAGTGTATATGTGCTTCATTCACATTATACTAGTAATTTCAATGTTTTTCACAATTTTGGTCAACAATAAAACTTATTATTAAAAATTTATCTTTGAACTTTTTATAAAATAATTGTTGCAATCACTCAGAATGAACTTATGAGAGCAATAGTAAAAGGGTCAAAAATTCTCTCACCCTTTCCAACAGAAAAATTTATACTTTCAAAACAGTTTCACTTAAAGGGGTTGTCTCAATTCAGCAAATGATATTTATCATGTGAAGTTAATACAAGGAACTTATTGTATTGTGATTGTCTATAGTGCTTCCTTTGCTGGCTTGATCCATTTTTCCATCACTTAATACACTTCCTTAAAATTTCAAAATTGCTTCTAAAATTCTAAGCCTTCTAACGTCCTAAAAAATAAAATGATGTTTACAAAATTATCGCAACATAAAGTAGACATATGGGGAGTATTAAGTAAATATTTTATGAGGTAGAAAAATTCTAATTTAGATAATAGTAAATTTTCCAAATTTAACACTAACATGAAGTACAATATGTCACAAGAAAACAATCTCAGAATAGCTTGTTTTTATTGGAAAATGGAAAATGAAAAATTAGTGTAATATATATATATATATATATATTTTTTTTTTTTTTTTTTTTTTTTTCAGGAGAATAATTTTTTTGTTAAACATTTGTTTTTATTCTCCTAGGGAATTTGAAGCAGCAATCTCTTGATCACTTATATACAGTACAGACCAAAAGTTTGGACACACCTTCTCATTCAAAGAGTTTTCTGTATTTTCATCATTATGAAAATTGTAGATTCACACTGAAGGCATCAAAACTATGAATTAACACATGTGGAATTATATAAATTATATACTTAACAAAAAAGTGTGAAACAACTGTAAATATGTCTTATATTCTAGGTTCTTCAAAGTAGCCACCTTTTTCTTTGATTACTGCTTTGCACACTCTCGGTATTCTCTTGATGAGCTTCAAGAGGTAGTCACCTGAAATGGTATTCCAACAGTCTTGAAGGAGTTCCCAGAGATGCTTAGCACTTGTTGGCCCTTTTGCCCTCTCTCCGCGGTCCAGCTCACCCCAAACCATCTTGATTGGGTTCAGGTCTGGTGACTATGGAGGCCAGGTCATCTGGCGTAGCACCCCATCACTCTCCTTCTTGGTCAAATAGCCCTTACACAGCCTGGACGTGTGTTTGGGGTCATTGTCCTGTTGATAAATAAATGATGGTCCAACTAAACGCAAACCGGATGGAATAGCATGCCGCTGCAAGATGCTGTGGTAGCCATGCTGGTTCAGTATGCCTTCAATTTTGAAGCAAAGCACCCCCACACCATCACACCTCCTCCTCCATGCTTCACAGTGGGAACCAGGCATGTAGAGTCCATCTGTTCACCATTTCTGCGTCGCAAAAAGACACGGTGGTTGGAACCAAAGATCTCAAATTTGGACTCATCAGACCAAAGCACACATTTCCACTGGTCTAATGTCCATTCCTTGGGTTCTTTAGCCCACACAAGTCTCTTCTGCTTGTTGCCTGTCCTTAGCAATGGTTTCCTAGCAGCTATTTTACCATGAAGGCCTGCTGGCACACAGTCTCCTCTTAACAGTTGTTGTAGAGATGTGTCTGCTGCTAGAACTCTGTGTGGCATTGACCTGGTCTCTAATCTGAGCTTCTGTTAACCTGCGATTTCTGAGGCTGGTGACTCGGATGAACCTATCCTCCGCAGCAGAGGTGACTCTTGGTCTTCCTTTCCTGGGGCGGTCCTCATGTGAGCCAGTTTCTTTGTAGCGCTTGATGGTTTTTGCGACTGCACTTGGGGACACTTTTAAAGTTTTCCTAATTTTTCGGACTGACTGACC
>ONZH01026872.1:0-50017 GCA_900303285.1 Rhinella marina
AATGTCGTGATCTCGCAGCATATTGAGAAGGGGCTTCAAAGCGGCCCGCTGTGCCAGGGTGTGACGAGATAGATCCTGCAGTATCATAATAGGAGCTCCATCAAAAGTCATCGAGGGATGTTGGCGAGCTTTATAGAGGATTTGTTCCTTAAGAGCATAAAAATGAATACGGCAGATGATGTCCCTGGGCCTGGACCCGTCCGGAGCAGGGGGACGCAGTGCCCTATGCTCTCTGTCAATCTCAATAGGAGTAGTTGGAGGACGATCCAGGAGATCATTGAAAATTGTAACAACAGTGGGCAGCAGAGAAGAGGTGGTAACCGTTTCTGGCAAACCCCGTATACAGAGATTGTTTCGACGCCCTCTGTTTTCAATGTCGTCGAGATGTTGTTGTAGAGCAACCATGTGCTCTCCGTGGGCTTGAGTTGTAACTTGCAAGGCCTTAACCTCTACGGCCAATGTTGTATGATCTTGTGCAATCGTATCCACTTGTTCAGAAAGAGCGGACATATCCGTGCGAAGTTGAGAGAATTCCTGCTTACACTCCTGTAATATGCTAGCAGCAAAAATAGAAAGGTCTTCCTTTGAGGGTAAGGAACAGATAAGAGCACGTAAATCCGCCATAGTAGGGGGTCTGGAATTATCATCATGCGGTGGTGTTCCTTTTGTAGAGGGTGAGCGTGAGGTTGGAAGTAACGGCTGGGAGGCCAGATCAGAAGCCCTGTTAGAAGGAGCTTTGGGGCCCATAGCCAGGGCCAGAAATCATCAGGAGCAGGAGGATGGGATCCGTCCCAAGACGATCCCGTAGACCAGTGGGGGGATGCCGCTAAGGATGGATCTGGAGAAGGTGATGGAGACTGGGGACCCCTTTTCGGTGCTGGGGGGGATTGCTGGTGGTCTGAGAGGTACTGGCACAAAAAGGTTGGGCCGGATTTGGGGTATTGAGGACCCTATGCTGGGCTCTTGGAGGCTGGGAGCCATATGTTGTCACCCCAGGGGAAAATGAAGTCCCTAAAGGGCAGAAGGGTATTGCTGTGGCCCTCAAGGGTATATCCTGGCCATTGTGGGGCATATTGATTAATGTAGGAGACAGGAGGGGCCCCTGGTGAGGTAATACTTGCTGTGGGAACAGTGGAGCTTCAGGTTGCGGGCCTCTCGCGCTGGTCCTGGAAGCGGAGGTTGCATCGTCCCGACGCACGTGTGGTATGATGGCGCCTTGCGCGTCTTCCTCCACGTCTCCTCCTGAAAGCGGCAACAAAGAGGAGCGCCGCTGATGCAAGTCGTCAGGTGAGGGGAACGGGGGTGCGATTGGGAGCGGCGCCCCCGCGACTGATGCTGAAAGTGAGAGGTCGATGGTGAGGCAGCGCTTTGCCTGGGAGAGGAGCCGCCGCCATCTTGCGTCCCAGAAGCTAGGCCCGCCAGGCTGCCGGTAAGAGACACGGGTTGCCTGGCGAAATATTCAGTAAGGTCACTTTGTGAGTGGACCAGGGGAGCAGATGACTTGGCTCGACCCTTTTTGGCTGTTTTGCCCATTGTGGGGAGTGGATGGCTGCTGATTAAGTATGGGGATACAGCGGAGCTCTTGTGCTGAGCGTCCTCACTCCTCCATGTCCGGCCACGCCCCCCACTGTCAATATATTTTAACAACACACACAAACATTAAATGAAATAGATGAAATATTCCCGTGCAAAGCCGGATCCTTCTGCTAGTAACTTATAAACACCATTTCAAACCCATTCCAGTGCCGTCACTCTGATACTCCCCACTGCTACAGCCATGACGTTATGTTCTTGGCTGCAGCAATGATGTACTGCATATAGCTTCTGAAGCCTCTTTTTACACCACTGCCTACATAAATAATATAAACCCTGCACCAGAGTCCTTCTTTTCTATTTTATTACCTTTTAAACAATACAACAATCTATAATATATGGCCTAAGTAATACAAAGATAGCTTTGTGTCTTTATTATTCCCAGATAGATGTATGCTGCCCGGTAGACAGAAATATTGTCTTCTGTGTCATGAATTAAGCTTTTGTTTAGAACCTATAAAACATGGTGTGATATTTGATATACATTCTCTCTGTAACAAATGATATGGGTTGATTATAAAATACAAGGGGGATTGTTAAGAATTCCACATATTGCTGCCAGTGGTAGAACAGGTTAGAGTGAAATTATTTACAAGGCTTTCATGAGGAAAGTATATCATTAGGGTATACTGAACTGATTTACATTCCCGTGGCCTCCAGCTAAACAAAGGAATAGAAGAAAATGTAAACCTTGCCCAGCATGGTAACAAGAGATGTAAATACAGTACCTTGCGAAAGTATTTGGCCCCCTGGAACTTTTCAACCATTTGCCACATTTCAGGCTTCAAACAAAAAGATATAACATTTTACATTTTTGGTGAAGAATCAACAACAAGTGGGTCACAATTGTGAAGTGGAATGAAATTTATTGGATCATTTAAACTTTTTTGTAATAATAAAACTGAAAAGTGAGGGGTGCAAAATTATTCGGCCCCCTCACATTAATACTTTGTTGCGCCACCTTTTGCTGCGATTATAGCTGCAAGTCGCTTGGGGTATGTCTCTATCAGTTTTTCACATTAAGAGACTGAAATTCTTGCCCATTCTTCCTTGCAAAACAGCTTGAGCTCTTTGAGGTTGGATGGAGAACAGCAGTTTTCCTCTCTTTCCACATATTCTCAATTGGATTCAGGTCTGGACTTTGACTTGGCCCTTCTAAGACCTTGATACATTTATTTTTGAACCATTCCATTGTAGATTTTGCTTTATGTTTGGGATCATTGTCTTGTTGGAAGATAAATCTCCATCCTAGTCTCAGGTCTTTTGCAGACTCCAACAGGTTTTCATCCAGAATGGTCCTGTAGTTGGCTCCATCCATCTTCTCATCAATTTTAACCATCTTCCCCATCCCTGCTGATGGAAAGCAGGCCCAAACCATGATGCTGCCACCACCATGTTTGACAGTGGGGATGGTGTGTTCAGGGTGATGAGCTGTGTTGCTTTTATATCAAACATATTGTTTTGCATTGTTTCCAAAAACTTCGATTTTGGTTGCATCTGACCAGAGCACCTTCCACATGTTTGCTGTGTCTCTCAGGTGGCATGTGGCAAACTGTAAACGAGACTTTTTATGGATATCTTTGAGAAATGGCTTTCTTCTTGCCACTCTTCCATAAAAGCCAGATTTGTGAAGTGTTCGACTGATTGTTGTCCTATGGGCAGACTCTCCCAACTCAGCTGTAGATCTCTGCAGTTCATCCAGAGTGATCATGGGCCTCTTGACTGCATCTCTGATCAGTCTTCTCCTTGTTTGAGATGAAAGTTTAGAGGAACGGCCGGGTCTTGGTAGATTTGCAGTGGTCTGATACTCCTTCCATTTCTATATTATTGCTTGCACAGTGCTCCTTGGGATGTTTAAAGCTTGGGAAATCTTTTGGTATCCAAATCCGGCTTTAAACTTCTCCACAACAGTATCACGGACCTGCCTGGTGTGTTCCTTGGCCTTCATGATGCTCTATGTGCTTTAAACAGAACCCTGAGACTATCACAGAGCAGGTGCATTTATACAGAGACTTGATTACACACAGGTGGATTCTATTTATCTTCATCAGTCATTTAGGACAACATTGGATTAGTCAGAGATCCTCAATGAACTTCTGCAGTGAGTTTTCTGAACTGAAAGTAAATGGGCCGAATAATTTTGCACGCCCCACTTTTCAGTTTTATTATTACAAAAAAGTTTAAATGATCCAATACATTTCGTTCCACATCACAATTGTGACCCACTTGTTGTTGATTCTTCACCAAAAATTCAAAATGTTATATCTTTTTGTTTGAAGCCTGAAATGTGGCAAAAGGTTGAAAAGTTCAAGGGGGCCGAATACTTTCGCAAGGCACTGTATGTATAGCATTCGGTCATGTATTGATGACATAACATCAAGAACACATTTTGTGACAATACCTATGACACGTTTAAAGCTTCTTCATATAATATATTTAGTAAGCTCAGCATACGTGAAAATGCATCGTTAATGGCTTTTGAAAGATTTTACTGCATAGGTGAATATAAGTAACTTAGAGTAAGACTTCATATTCTTACCTAATCCACTCAATGCCACCTGAAGACCATCAGTCATAGACTGTTCAGTAGAATATCAGATGGTTGACCTAGATTCAGTGGCTGATTTAAAATCCCATCACCTAGAAGACTGAGCCTTGATTAGTTCGGTATCCCATCTCTTTGATATGCCAACAAGCCAGTCTGATCGGGATGTCAGCATTCCAGGATTGGACCTGCAATTGGTCCACATCCTGCCCCAGATCTGCTCCGCCATCTGCAAACAGATCGCAGAGGCGGCTCCTGGGCGGACTCATCAACACTGCTGGATAATTGTTAGGTAACTGCATGATAGTATAATTTAAATAGAGAATATGCCGTAAATGGCTGTTATTTATTCAAGTTTAAGGGAGTTACAAGGACAACCAAATAATCTTTCTAGTGCTTCCATAATATTCATAGATGTGAATGGCCACTATTCCATACATGCGCTGCATGGATATGATCACTGTTTCATCTGCCATCGCAATGGTCAGGGGACCCAATATCAAACTTAAATTTAAAGGGGTTGTCTCATCTCAGAGCTTCATGACACATCGCTATGCCAGATAAGTGAGGGTCCCACCCCTAGTTATGGGAGTTCTGTATATAGCTGAGGGTGTTTGCTTGGCTATTCTCAGATATCCCATAGCAGTGAATGGAGAGCACCTGCAAATGTGGAGTTTTCTCTCCTTCACTTTAGGTGCCCGTTCTGGAGATAGATGCAGATCCCATCAAAGTCTGAGGTTGGCCAACTCCTTTAAACATGTCCTGTGGATGTGCAATATATGTCAAAGATGAGTAACCTGTAAGACACTTGAAAACAGCCTTGCTTCCTATTACAAGAAAAATGTATCCTTTGCAGTAATATGTTGCTATGGGTTATCATTGATCCTGTAGGACTGTTGAACCCTCCTAAATTGAACTGTTGAACTGTTATATGACAATTGTGGAGGACATGTCAGCAATATGTTATTGTAATCTTTTTGCATGCCATTCTATCTTTTTGCACTTGTGTGCCATTTAGCTTGCACCTATGTATAATCTGTCAGTCTTAATGTTGGGTGACCAGTCATGATATGAACCCTGCCACTGGGAGATGTCAGTGAGGTAACCAGATATGATGTGCATTAATATGGGTGAAACACCCTGTATATCATGTACAGGATAATGAAGGGCACCACAGATGGTCTGCATTGAGTACTGATGAACCAGAAGGGTTTCAGTAGGAGACATATTGCAAATAATGTGTATTACACTGTATACTGTATTTTGAATTATTAGTGACATTAAAGTAATAACTGTCTGGCAGTGCCTAGACTGAATCAGAATTAAACTTGATGGCCATGTCTCCAGCATCCCCATGCTAGCATGTTCCCCTGAAAGGGGATATATAGAATTGCAGCAGATCTCATGGTGTGACACAGTCTAGACTGAGGTACTGAAAGATGCCAAATTTCCCTGTATAGCAAGCTAGCAGTGACACTAGGCCTAAAGGTAATTCATCTCAAGGACTAGAGAGGGTGAAGATGCAGTAGAGCACCACAATGAAGTACAAGCTAGAGCTAGAAGTAGAAAGATGCTGTATAGGCCTGCATCCTGAGAGCAGCCAAGGCCTGTAAAGAAAAATGGGAACAGACAGCCTCTCCGTGATCAAGTGGATGAGGTGAGTATAATTGTTTTTACTTTCAGCCACCATTTTAGGAAAAATTGATTTGTTACCACAAAGTGCAAGGAAATTTGCCTTTGTGGTGAATCAAATTTTTCCTGAAATTCGGATCGAAGTCCACTTTCGATACTTCGTTTCACTCAACACTAGTTTTGAGGATAGAGAAACTTCAACCCAGGAGCACCTGTTAGAGATAGCCCATATAGTGTTGAAACAGATATTGTGTTGCCAACTTAACCATCTTCATTGCTGCTCCCTTAAGGAGAAAACAGAGTGAAAGCCAATGGAGAGAGTGAGCTGGGGATATGCAATGAGACAGGACAGGAATGGACTACTGAACAAAGTTGCCAACAACAAAGACTCTGTCCTCTTTGAAAGAATGCAACCACTAATCCTATTGCCTGTAGTAAGATTGCCAAGGTACAAAAAGATCTTTTCCTTAAGAATTGACCTCCTGACAAACCTCTTTAAAAAAGGTTTTTTTTTTGTCTTTTTTTTTACAAACAAGCATAGCAAATGTAACGGGCTGATTAAAAAAGCCAATGGACATAATTATTGCTTTTAATTTAGTTAAAATACATAATAATAATAATAATAATAATAATAATAATAATACATTATAAATAACTTCACTCTAGGGATTATTAGTGTTTAAAATTGCACACATATTTGAAAGTATATTTCTTTCAGTAGCAACATCAAATGCTAATATTTTTTGTATTACACATATAATAAGCCAGTATAACATAGGAAAGATATATGAGCTAATGATCTGACCCCATATTAAATTACTTAGACATTGAATAAACCTTAGAGTCAATATTGCAGCAGATTTCTTTCATAGTTGCCGTGCTTCATTTACCAAGAACAGTTAATGATTTGCTTCTATTGTTACCCATTTTTAGAATTAGGTGCGTGCCCTATAGAAGGCAACAGATACTTGTTATTAAAAAATCAATTTCATGCATGACTAGTCGATCTTCTAAGTCTCCTGCTACATGTTACTGTGAACTCATTTGTGTTTACCCAGCTGGATGGTAAAGATTTTGCTCAAAGTGTACCCTCATGTGCCACTAAAAGAGAAGAATTCTAGATTTGTCTTATTATTTCTCCCCAGAACATCTGGTATTTTTAAGCCACTAGGGATAATGAAATTCCACATGCAATAAACATTCCCTGCATTTATTTATTTATACTTATTGTACTTTATTGAGCACTGCTTCCAATAATATGTGTCGTGGAGTCATCTCCTTTATTAAAATCTATGAAAAGAAAGAACTAATGCACAAATACAATATCCTCACTTTTCAGAAAAAAATTTGTAATAATGCTTTAGTTCATAATAGAACATATGATGCAATACTGAAAAAAAACTAAAACGTAAAAAGGTTACTTTTTTAATTCCACAGTAGAAGGAATAACATTTTCTATATAAGAAAATGTCAAAAAAACATATTATTATTCAAATTACAGGTCAAAATAGAAAAATTGGTTTAGGCGGAGAAATCATAGTGAAAAAGTAAAGTATACAGAGCACAAATGTCAAAATTACCAGTAAATCACTTCAAATTCTATATCTTGAAATAAATGACAAGGTCCACACTCCACTGCAAGTTGGATAAAAAAGAAATAACATTAGTTTCTCCTCATTATGGAGTACGTGAACTATACTAAAGGGTAGAACAGGGATCAGCAACCTCCGGCACTCGCACAGTTCTGAGACTACAACTCCCAGAATACTCCTTTCACTTCTATGGAATTTACTAAACAAGATGAGTAAGTGTTTAAGTTGAGAGTTGTAGTTTCACAGCAGCTGGGGTGCCGAAGGTTGTTGATTCCTGGAGCAGAAACTCACCTAACAGATATTCTCAGCCCATGGCAAGGGAGATAGCAATTAGGGTCAACCATTACTTTGTATTATTCATGATAATGCCCACATCGTAACAAGAAGAAATATGGTACACAAAAGACTAGACTTTAATAAACTGCAATAGAAAAGATACCAAAATCAGTACTGCAGATTTGATATAACGCTGCCCACACTTACTTATTTTCTTATAACACATATTTTCTTATTAACATATATTTTTTTTTTTGGTGGTTTTCAAGTCCTATAGAAAAGCCTATTGAAAAGAAAGTGCTAAAGACACTCAAACCAGTGCAAAAAAGACCCTAAAATAGAACTTTGGGGGGTCATTTATAATCAGAAATACTACATTAGGTGCAATCTGTAACTTTTTCATGCTCACACGAAGTCTAAATAAGTGAGGGTGGCGTGGGCGGGGAAGGGGATGGAACGGGAGGCCCATTTCATTCATCATTTTCTATGCCTGTTTTAGACATAGAAAATGGTCTAAATGTAAGACAGGATGGAAGCTGTCTTACATTTAGACTGGTGCTGGATGCACCGAAGTTATGTAGAGGTCGGCACCTCTACATAACTTCAGCAGATCCACCACCAGCACAGACGTCTATTAAGATCAGTGGCTAAAATACCAGTCTTAATAAATGATCCCCTTTGTATGTAGTGTGCATATGTAGCTGAGCTAAACCTGATGGTTAACATATTAAAGGGATTGTCTCACTTCAGCAAGTGGCATTTATCATGTAGAGAAAGTTAATACCAGGCACTTACTAATGTATTGTGATTGTCCATAGGCAGGATTTATTTTTCCATCACATTATACACTGCTCTTTTCGACCACCCGGTAATCCAGCAGTGGTAGCCATGCTTGCACACTATAGGAAAAAACGACGGCCTCTCTGGTGACTGAGACCACGGGAGCCCATAAAGGCTGGTGCTTTTTCCTATAGTGTGCAAGCACAGCCACCGCTGCAAGTGGTTTGTATTAACTTTCTATACATAATAAATGTTGTTTACTGTGACACAACTCCTTTAAGTAAACAATAGCAAGAAAATGTTACCATATTTTTGCCCTATAAGACGCACCGGAGGACAATAAGAAAAAAAATATTTTTCATCAGACCTTAGGCCAGGCCAGCAATCAGACCCCCAATGTTAATCAGACCTCAGCTGACAGCCCCAATAAGACCTTAGATCAGACCTCAATGTGAATGACCTCTAATCAGACCTCAGATAAGAGCCCCGTGCCTCTCAGCAGCCCCCAGATGCCTCTATAGCAGCCCCCAGATGCCTCTATTGCAGCCCCCAGATGCCTCTATTGCAGCCCCCAGCGCCTCTAGTGCAGCCCCCAGCGCTTCTTTAGCAGCTCCCAGCCACGTTATATCAGCCCCTATGGAATAAAATAAAGAAAAACACTTACCTCTCCTGCTCTTGGACTCCACCGCTCCTCTGCTCCAGCGATCCTCTTCTTCCTGCTGCCGGCTGTGCTGTGACCTGACGCGCACAGCGTGAGGTCACAGAGCGCCCTCACGCTGTGCGCAGCACAGCACAGCCGACAGCCGCGGACCAGGAAGTGGTGAGTACAAAGCCTTCACCACTTCCTGGTCCTCTGGTGCTAATGACCGCTTCCTTAATGGAAGCGCTTATTAGTATTCGATGCGTCTTATGGGGCGGAAAATATGGTAATTTACTTTTTCCAATGGATTTGAATGACTTATCACAAGATAACACAGATAACACTGTGACATGTTTTTCAGAGTCAATTTTACTTCAGCTGCATCTGTATTTCATAATGCACTATAAACTTTAAAGCAACAAGTACTGTAGTGTGGTAGGTGTCTTGCATCGATGTTTGTAAGCCAAAATGAGTAGTGGGTCCAGAACATGGAAGTTATTCCACTGAACTTATATTTTTCCAAAAAATTACCTCAACTGATAATAGTTTAAATTCTTTTTTCTGGTTTGGAAATGGACAGTTCTGTCACTTTCTATATCTTCTGATCATTGGACACATCAAGCGTCTCTTTTTTTGAGTATGAGATGACGTGAGCTTACATTTTCATGAAAACTAAAACAAACCACAGTCTATAATGGACAATGAAAAATATGTTGTATTTTTACCCCAAGATTTTGCATACGTATTTCCCAAGATGAGGACTTTTCAACAAAAAAAAGTGTTCTATTTCGCTCTACACATTGTCATTTACTAGGTGGTTCCTAACTAATGACTTAAATGCTTTTCTGAAGCTTTTCTATATATTTCACAGCGAACATGGATTCCTCAGTGAATTGTAGGTACCATTTTTCTTGACTATACATATGATAAAATCTTAGTTATTCACAAGGATTGCGAAAAAACTAAAAAGTAGAAAATTCTCTTCCCATAAGAACAATAAGTATATGATGCTAATTCTGTCAGCATGACCAACCATGATAGTAAGCAGAATATAAATAAAATAGTTAAATTAAAATTGTTACGCATTTCCCAAAAACCTCAGTTACCAACTGATACAATATTTGGGGAATTTGGCCTGTGTGAATCGCACAATATGGTGGCCACTATTTTACAGATCAAAAGAGAGAAGAAGACATCTTCCACCAAACATGGATATTTTTTTTAACTTTTTTAATTAGCTAAAAAAAAACAAAAAACTGACCATACAGTATGCTACAATCTCTTTACCCACAGCCATATATATTGCTGTCACTTTGTCATTGCTGCTGTTTCAGTATTAAAGAGATTGAAAGGGTTCGGATACAGTACTTGAGACCTCAATGTTTTAAACACAGATTTCCATAGCAGTTGGGTCAGATGGCTTATTTGACCAAATTGTATCCTAAATGAATTTAAAGGAAATTCATGCATCACTAATAAATTAAAGGGAATATTTCTGAATCCAGTCAGAAACTGACCAACACTGGTAAACCATGTACAGATGTGACAAGGGTAGCAGGTTGATGACAGAGTGAAGTGGAGATATCTGTGACATATCTGTGGCTAAAACTGATTAATATATGCCTAAATGTGGAGTATGGTATTAAGCCTGAGTACCTAGAAGGGATCCATACAAATCTGCAAAGATCAAAATGAACATGTATGTAAAGAGGAATAAACATTTTCATGACTAACAAGTAGTTGGCGAAATATACTAAAATGGTATTCCAGTTGTTAAAAGTTATCCCCTATCCACCGATCATTAGAATGGGTACCCCTTACCTCTCAAGGCCAGCCAAAATGAACAGAGTGGCAGATCGAGCATGCACACTACTGCTACATTCTTCTCTATGTGAGTTCTGTGAGTAGCTTAACACTGTAGTTTGCTATTTCCAGGACTCTCATAGAAATGAATGGCAATTTGTATGCCTTACCTACTGCTCTGTTCATTTTGAGGCGCTCTGAGATGTATGGGGTACCAATTCATGTGATTGGTGGAGGTCCTAGCAGTAGAACCCCCACCAATCAAGTAATTATCCTCTATCCTATCAATAGGGGATCCCTTTTAATAAATGAACACCCATTTTAGAGAAAATTTTCTCCACCAATGTATTTGGATACCTTTTCATGCTTGTGTAGTTTCACATTCTTGCGAAACCTTATAGTCCATAGTGTTGAGCGAACATGTGTTTTAAGTTCGGCGTCCAAGGTTTGGGTTATCAAAGAATTACGTTATGAATTCCGTGGTGCATGCCGTCATAGAATTCCATGAACAAAGTTTTTTTTAATAGTAAAACCTAGTTTCATAGTTACATAGAAACATATCATAGTAATAACTTGTTTTTAAAGGGGTTGTCTAACTTCATTAAGTGGCATTTATCATGTAGAGAAAGTTAATACAAGGCACTTACTAATGTATTGTGATTGTCCATATTGCCTCCTTTGCTTACTTTATTTATTTTTCCATTACATTATACACTGTTCATTTCCATGGTTACAGACCACCCTGTAATCCATCAGTGGTGGTCGTGCTTGCACAATATAGGAAAAAGCACCAGCCTATGTGGTCTCCCACTGTCTCGGCCACCAGAGAGGCTGGCGCTTTTTCCTATAGTATGTAAGCACAACCACCACTGATGGATTGCAGGGTGGTTGTAACCATGGAAACGAGCAGTGTATAATGTGATAAAATGAATCCAGCCAGCCAAATAAGCAATATGTATAATAACAATACATTAGTAAGTGCCTTGTATTAACTTTCTCTACATGATAAATGCATCTTACTGAAGTGAGACAACCCCTTTAAGCTAGCTCCTAATTAACCTTTAGCACTAAATCATATGACAATAAAGCTGTCCTTAGGAGAGCGGCATTAAGAAATATCATGACCTAATAATAGACACAGGTGGAATATTCCTATCAAGGTCATGGAGTTTAGGATCAACATACTTACAGCTTCCATTAGTATTACTTGTTTAGCAGTGCTCAGCACAAATTCTCTTAAGCTATCTATACTAATTTACTGAGGTATGCTGTAAGTCAATGACCCTCTGGAGAGCACAGTGATTTCTAACATAAAGTCTGCATAATTCTAAGATGCCTTCCAAGAGAATATGTATTTTAAGTGTAATACTATTTGCTACTAAATTGATTCCTTCATTTCTCTGAGGCATACTCCAAGTACATAACCACAGGAGATATACAGTAAGACATAAATGTAAATTGGTAATGTTGGAAAATAGTTACCTATGTGAAACACTATATTATACAGGGGGTACTTATATATTAGTTTAGCTTAGTATAATGAAGTTCATTCAGACATTAGGTTTAGAATTGCTTTAAATTCTTTTTGGATTTTAACCATAGGGAATTGTAACATATACATCCTTTCATGTACAGGCGAGAGTAGGATACAGGAGCAAAACCTTCTTTCACCAGAGGCTAACTTGGAGAGAAGCTGCATTAACTTTCATTAAACTCTTTGTAAAACATTGCTAGATTATAGAGTATCTTACTTTCTTTATGATGAAAGGATCAGAAAGGGTAGAATAGGGTAAAATATCTATTGAAGTTAAATATGTTTAGAAAATATAGACTAGGGGGACACAACTTGGGTGTTGAGGGATGTTAGATGACTCTAAGTCTATGGTGTACTCCAAGTGTGTCAACTGTATTGCTATCTACTAGATAAACTCATTTTTGTTCAACATTACTTATGGGTGGTCAAAGTACAGACAGGAATCTAGAGCACATGCTTTAAGGGCATCTTCTGTTGTTTTTTGCGTGGTTTTGGATAGATCTTTGTGTTAGACAGATTTATGTACTGTAAAGTTGGAGCCATTTGTATCTGCACCAGGAGGCTGACTTAAAACAAACTACAAATGTAAACAAACATAAATTTTCTCTAATTTAAAATGTAATAAATTTAACAAATGCCATTTGGCCTTGTATAAATTTGTTACGAAACACACTCCAGAAAACTGGCACAAAAAATAAACCTGAAACATGTCTAGAATGATGCTGCCACGACTGTAGACAGAGAAACAGACCCACACGGTGAGCCCTAACTTGAACCCAGCCCGCTGACCGTGCCTATTTACAGAACAAGCCCTAGGTGGCAAGTCCACAACTAGTCGACTGTCCCTATAGTTGTAAGTGCAGGGAGCCAAACCAAGTGCCCATGGTACAAACCGCAGGGACCTGTTCACATACTGGAACCCAGAACAAACAGAAGAGTCGTGCAGAAAACAGTCAAAGCCAGGAGGTCAATACAATACCAAATCACAAAGCGGAAGGAGGTTTCAAGTAGATAAGCCAAGGGTCAATACCGGGCGGGAAAACAGAGTACAAAATCGGCAAGCAGAGAGAGAGGTACAAGTCAAGCAGAGGTTAAATCCAATAGCAACAATCAAATACACACATTAGCAACAGAGCACAGCAAGGGAAAACCTATAACTGACAAGGAGTGTTGCCAGCAGGTGCTTTAAATAGAGAAATAATCACCCCCAGCAAGCATGTGCGCTTACATCACCGGGGGGCGTGGCTCAAGTGTCACATCACCAGGGGGCATAGCTAAAGTTATACATCACCAGGGGGCATAGCTAAAGCGGGACACTGAGAGGGGGCGTGGCCTATGTGCAGCCTCACCAAAAGTTATGGCCTAGGCGACATATCAACAGGTAGTGTGGCCTGGCAGCATGTCTGACACCGTTCTGCAGTGCCCGAGCAAGTTGTTGACAGATGCATGTGGATTACTGTGTTTAAGTCAACCCCAAACCTTTAATAAATTAACTTAAATTAAAAAAAAAAAACAAAAAAAACAGAACACTGCATTATATTGTATATTGTCATCTTTATTTTAGAAGGCTTAATTCTTATATTGCAATTTGTATTTATATTCACATGTGACCATGTCACTGCATCTCCAAGATAAATATATCATTTTAGTAGTTTTTGATAAAAACCATAGGAAAATAGTTTGATGCCATAATTACAAAAACAGGAAAAAGGTGGTAAAAAACTTTTGTCGAAAAGCCATAAAAGCCCAAAATATGAACATTCCTTAAGGCTATTGAATCCCTCCTAAATATGCAGATACATTTCATCAAGGTTCAGAAGACTTCTTTTTTAACCCTTTCACAACATCCACCATACATGTGTAGCAGATGTTGGATCTTTAAAGTGGAGCGAGAGCAATAGCTAGTGGGTGCCTGCTGTATCATAAAGCAGACATCCATAGCTAATGTCCGCCAATAATGCTGATCATGGACATTTAGCCCCTCAGATGCAATGGTCAAATGTGACCATGGGATCTGAGAAAGCAGAAACCCAGAAATGCGTGCTTTATGAGCATAAACACCTCCCCCCAGCGGAGAGACTGAACCTATACCAGACTTCCAGGCTCATTACTTGTATATTACAATTCAGGTCAGCACTGAACAGTAATATAGTTTTTCTGTATAGAATCATGGAGATAATTCCATTACCCTATACAAATTGAAAACTGATGCAATTTCATGACTGCATGTTGTAGTTCACTTGGGGACCTCAAAAAAGGTTAAAAAATTTTATATATATATATATATATATATTAAAACGAAAACGAGGCAGCACTCCGATAGAAAAATTGAAGGACATTTTATTCCCAAAAAATGCAAAAAATGCAATTTTGTTTTTACTAGATTGGCATACTATCCTTTGCCTGGAGGAATTGCACCCATTGCTACATCCGTGACTTGTGCTGCTGTTCTTTTGTGTTTGTATATATATATATATATATATATATATATATATATATATATATATATTCAAATCACCCCCCTAGTCCCCAAAATCAAAATGAAAATACTTAAAATGAATATCATGGGCATTGACACATGCAAAAATGCCCATACTATTAAAATATAAAAGAACTTGTCTCATATGGTGAATAGACATAACAATTATGGGGTCAGAATATGGCGATGAAAAGAAAATTTTTTTTTTCAAAACGTTTTTCTTTTTTCAGTATTAAACTTAAAGAAAATTTTAACCCCAGTATCTCAGATAGATGTTGGAGATGTAGGACGGGAGTGGGATCTCATATATACATTTTTTGGGAATGTCCTCTACTGAACCCATTCTGGAAATCGACTAAATCTGTTCTTCACCAGTTATTAGGCGTTAAAATTTCCCTTAGATCCCTTCTTCTATTTACTGAATATGCCTTCCATGCCTTTGAAAAAGAACTCCCTGCTCTTAACGTTACATATACTGACGGCTGCAAGACGTCTTATAGCCGGCTTTTGGTAAAAGACGGACCCGCCAACCAAACTTGATCTCATAGATAGTGTTATGGAACTTAAGTGTTAAGGGAACATCTTACAGCCACCATGGCTAATCAGATTGATAGATTTGATCGTATTTGGAGTGTTTGGGATGAGAATTCCAATGCATATCTTTAAAGAATACTCTTGTTCCCATTCCTTAATAATTTCCCCTTTTGTGTTGTGTCTTGTTCTTACAGATGTAGTAGCGTTTGCGCACACTGGATTTGCGATTCATTGCTAACGAATCGGGAGTCCAGAAGCGCGCTACAAGAATTCAAGGTGTAATTACATTTAGTCACCAGCAGATGGCGGATGGAACTATAGTTTTATACTGTAGTTCCTTTCATTGTACGGCACGGCTCACTGGGGATCCTCTACAGTATGTATGTATTGTAAATTTCAAAGTGTACAGTAACTTACACTATACATTATTGACCTTTTTGTTTTATATTGGTCAGCCAATGTATAACCTCATTGAAGTGATATGATGAACATACCGCATATGTGTTTTGATGACTACTGTTCTTACTTATTGCACTATTGCTTTGTTTATGATTCTATTTGTACGAAACACAAAAAAATGACAACACCTCTGTATTGCGTTTATTGAAAATGCTTTAATAAAAAGACAATTGAACAAAAAAAAATAAAGAAAAACTATACATATGTGGTATCACCGTAATTGTCCTGACGTGGAGAATGAAGACCACAAGTCAGTTTTACTGCATAGTGAACACCGTAAAAACAAAACCCATGACACTTTGGTGGAATTGTGTTTTTCGGAATTTCATTCCAGCTACTACATTCGATTCAATATTAAATGGTGCCATTAGTGCAATTTGTTCCACAAAAACAATTCCTCATACTGCAATGTGAATAGAAAACTAAAAAAGTTATGGCTCTGAGAAGGCAGGGAGTGAAAAGCAAAAATGCAAAAACAGAAAATTGCTGCATCAGAAGGGGTTAAATTGTATTTGCAAAAAATAAACATATACAGAAAACTCTGCATGTGATATATAATTATCAGATTATTTTATCCCCCACACCATCTAAACCTACCCACCAGCCCTTGAAAAGAGAATGGAGAGTAAAATATATTACACCCCAAGTATTAATGGATGAGATAATGCCCCTTTAAGCCAAATTCATCATCAGGAACAAACATTGATACAAATGTTCATTCCCAATAATCTGCCCATGTAAAGGTGCAGCAGATCACCCAATCACCTCATTCATCAGCTGAAATGATTGTTGGATTGAGATGACCAACAAGCTCACATGTGTGATGGTCAAATGTCCATATGCTTTTGGGCATATATTGTACTTTGACCCAGAGATCTGCCCATTTATTGCTTCAATCGCTCTGCTAGATTTATTTCAAGCTGACAGCTCAGGGGTCATGTAGTGTCTCAGGGGTTATGTCCTTTCTGTCAGGACCGGCAGTCATTGCACCCGTTCTGCTGGTCCTGTCTCTGACTCTGGTGGCGATATGGTTACCCGTGGCCGGGGTTCTTCTGCTACTTCGTCAGGCTCCTCCTCCAGCCGACAGTCTCTGGATGTGGATGCGCGGTCCAGGCAGGGGACGCGCGCCTCTGTTGTCTGTTTATCCCGGCCCTGACACTTTCAATTGCACCTGGTGGTCAATCTGCTCAGCTCGTCCTGCTCTCTATCATGCCGCCTGCAGGTCGTATACTATGTTCAAGTTGACAGTTGCCCTCTAAGCAGTCTTTTCCCCAGCTGACCAGTAACATTTCCTGCAGTAAATGTGGTCAGTCCTTATTGTCAGCTCAAAGATCTCGGGGTTAAAGCCACAAGGTTAAGGTGCAGCAGATCACCCAGTCACCTCATTCATCAGCTGAAATGATTGTTGGTGCAGACATCTAATCTGAGCCATCACTCATCTTCATACAGTGGAGGAGAACGCTGCATGTAAATACAGCTATTCGCCTCCACTAACGAGCAGACAAATACCCGGGAAAGAACACTAACATTCAGATAACTGTCTAGTTGCCCCTGTGTAAATGCAGCATTAGTATTTGGAGTAACTTGCATTATAGCAACTGCTTGGCTGAGGAGCCAATGGGGCGAAGCTACCATCTGTGGGATTATGACTGAACGCCTCTAAGTCAGAATCCCCCCTAAACGTGACGATACCGCAGTGCCGAGGAGCCCAGGTTGGCCTGGGATAGCCGGCTCCCCCCCTCGGGGCGGGGGCCGGCGCGTAGAGCCGCACGCCTCGGGGCCGGAGCGAGGTCGGAAGCTCCGCCGCCTCTCTCCCGGAGCGCATTGCACGTTCGTTAGGGAACCCGGTGCTAAATCATTCGTAGACAAACTGATCGTGTTGTCGCAATAGTAATCCTGCTCAGTACGAGAGGAACCGCAGGTTCAGACATTTGGTGTATGTATGCATGCCTTGAAGAACCATTCATTGGTGAATACATTTGCACTAGATGCAATCACGTTGCATATTTGGAAGCCCAGATCTTAAAACTAAATAAGCAGCTTGGCATACTTAGGGGCATTGAACACCTGGAGAGAGGCTTAGACCTCACAGTGCAGGCACTGGCTGGGGTCAGTGAAGAGGAGGAGGGAGGAGATGGGCAAGAGCAGGACTATCAGGTCAGCAGTTGGGTTAATGTAGTAAGGAGGGGTAGAGGGAAAAGTGCCAGGGAGGCTAGTCCTGAGCTGGAACACCCTAGTAAATATGCCTGTTTGGCTGATATTAGGGATGAAAGCCCAGGACCAGCGACACTGCAGCAGGCCGTTTCTCCTAGGTACCAGGAGGATGACCGCTGCAGGAAGGATGGGAAAAGGAGAGCAGCAAAGGCCAGACAGATGCTGGTGGTAGGGGACTCTATTATTAGGCGGACAGACAGGGTCATCTGTTGCCGAGACCGTGAATGCCGAACAGTGTGTTGTCTCCCGGGTGCTCGGGTTCGGCATATCGCGGATCGGATTGACAGATTGCTGGGGCTGGGGAAGACCCGGTGGTCATGGTACACATTGGCACCAATGACAAAGTCAGGGGGATATGGAAGGTCCTTAAAAATGATTTTAGGGAACTAGGAGAGAAGCTCAAGTCCAGGACCTCCAAGGTAGTGTTTTCAGAAATACTACCAGTGCCACGAGCGTCACTAGAGAGACAACGGGAGATTAGGGAGTTAAATAAGTGGCTCAGAGGCTGGTGCAGGAAGGAAGGGTTTGGGTTCATGGAGAACTGGGCCGACTTCTCTGTCGGCTACAGACTCTATAGTAGGGACGGGCTGCACCTCAATGGGGAGGGTGCAACTGCCCTGGGGGAAAAAATGGTTAGATGGCTGGAGGAGCTTTTAAACTAGGATCTGGGGGGAGGGTGGGGGGTAATACTAATAAGGGGGTAGATAGTGTAGATAGAGAGTGGGTCATAGTTGGGGAGAGTGGGGGGTTAGTGAGGGTTGGGATTAGTGAGGAATGTAGGGAGAATATTGGGCAAAACATCAACCAAAGTAACCCAAAAACCCCAGATATTCACTTCACAGGTAATAGTAATTTAAAAAGGGGGGTAAAAAATATACATAGACCTCTTAAGTGTATGTACACTAATGCCAGAAGCCTGACTAATAAAATTGGTGAACTGGAATTAGTGATGTGTGAGGAGGACTATGACATAGTGGGAATAACTGAGACATGGCTGGATGATAGCTATGACTGGGCAGATAACGTACAGGGTTACAGTCTGTTTAGAAAGGATAGCCAAAACCAGAGAGGGGGAGGGGTCTGCCTTTATGTAAAGTCCTGTCTAAAGCCCACACTGTGGGAAGATATAAGTGAGGGACATGAAGATGTGGAGTCACTGTGGGTAGAAATATATGGAGCCAAAAACAATAATAAAATACTAATAGGAGTTTATTATAAACCCCCTAGTATACCAGAGCCCATAGAAAATCTACTTCTAAACGAAATAGACGAGGTGGCAAATCATAATGAGGTCGTTATTATGGGGGATTTCAACTACCCAGATATAGACTGGAAAACTGAAACCTGTATATCTCATAAAGGAAACAGGTTCTTGGAAATAACCAAAGACAATTACCTTTCCCAACTGGTTCAGGACCCGACTAGAGGGACAGCCATACTGGACTTAGTATTAACCAATAGACCTGACAGAACAACAGATGTGCAGGTCGGGGGACACCTGGGAAATAGTGACCATAATATAATAACCTTCCAATTGTCATTCAAAAGAGCGTTTCTTCAGGGAGGAACAAAAATACCTAACTTCAAAAAAGCTAAATTTAGCCAACTAAGAGAGGCCATAGGCCCAACTAACTGGGACAAAGTCCTCAAAAATAAAAATACAGCCACAAAATGGGATATTTTTAAAAGCATCCTAATATCTAATTGTGAGAGGTACATACCTTATGGGAATAAAAGGTTAAGGAACAAGAAAAAACCAATGTGGATAAACAGAACTGTAAAGAAAGCAATAAATGACAAACAGAAAGCATTTAAATCACTAAAACAGGAGGGGAGCGAGGAAGCATTGAAAAACAACAAGGAAAAAAATAGAATATGTAAAAGACAAATAAAAACAGCCAAACTAGAGACCGAGAGATTAATCGCCAAAGAAAGTAAAACTAACCCTAAAATGTTCTTTAACCCCTTCACGACCGCCATACGGCTATATATGTCCTATCTGCACATGCCCCGTGCAGATAGCATGTATATAGACGTGCAGGCGGCCCTTTAATCCCAGCGCTGAAAGCTCCTGCTCCTGCAATCTAGCAGGAGCAGGTCGGGTCCCGGCTCACAGACAGAGCGGGGACCCTGAGGAGAAGACAGGAGCGGTTTATTACCGCTTCTGTCTTCTCCTAAGCCGGAGGAGAGCCTTACCTGCTCAGCCGGCGCAGGAGGAATGAAGCGGCAGCGTCGCTTCCTGTGTTAGACCCGGCGGTCACGTGACCGCCGGGTGTCTCGGGGCAGGGGCAGTGCTGCAGGGTCTAAGGAGACCCTGATCAGCTCTGCCTGTGTGTAATGAGCCCCCAGGGGGCTGTTTTCCCCTGTAACTGGGGCTCCTGTGGATGCCCCAGTTACAGCAGTTACAGTGGAAACAGTGGGAAAAAAAAGTGTAAAAAAAAGAAAAAAAAAAAAAAGTCAGTCCTCCAGAGGTCTTTTAATGACCTCCTGGGGGACATATTAGTTGTCAAAAATAAATTAATATATAAGTAAAAAAATAAATAAAAAACAAACAAAAAAAAGTGTAAAAAAAAAAAATTAAACACGCAGTCGCCAATGTAAACAGTCACCATAGTCGCCCCGTCAAATAAAATCTATACATGCTATATATCAAAATGATCGTCATCAAATAGGGAACCCATTGCAATAATTAATTTGTGCGTCAGTTTTAATATTTTAAAAAAAAAATCTATAATTAAAAAAAAATCCTTTTTTTTAATAAGAATTAGCGTTTTTTGTCTAAATTAAACCTAAAAAAATATAAAATATCTTTAAAAAAACCATTCTAATAATAAGTCCTAAGTGTCAAGTAAAAAAAATAGCAAAAATTATTTTCGTATTCAAACGAAAAAAAAAATTAGGGTCACTAAGCCACCATGTGCCCAAATCACAAAAAGTTGCCTGGACATTCAGGCCTTTTATAGGTCCGGTCATGAAAGGGTTAATTATATAAATGGTAAAAAGTATAAACCTGAAGGTGTCGGCCCCTTACAGAGTAATGAGGGGGGAGTTGCAGAGAGCGATGAGGAGAAAGCAAAGCTACTAAATATCTTTTTCTCCACTGTATTCACTGAGGAAAATAAACTGTCAGATGAAATGCAGAATATAAAAGTAAATTCCCCATTAAAAGTGCCCTGTCTGACCCAGGAAGAAGTAGAGCTGCGTCTTAAAAAGATTAAAATAGACAAATCGCCAGGACCTGATGGCATACACCCCCGTATCCTAAGAGAATTAAGTAATGTCATCGCCAGACCCTTATTTCTGATATTTAAGGACTCTATACTGACAGGGAGTGTTCCACAGGATTGGCGCATAGCAAATGTGGTGCCAATATTCAAAAAGGGTCCAAAAACAGAGCCTGGGAACTATAGGCCGGTAAGTTTAACATCTGTCGTGGGTAAACTGTTTGAGGGTTTTCTAAGAGATGCTATCTTGGAGTACCTCAATGAAAATAAGCAAATTACTCCATAACAGCATGGCTTCATGAGGGATCGGTCATGTCAAACCAATTTAATCAGTTTCTATGAGGAGGTAAGTTCTAGACTGGACCGCAGCGAATCAATGGATGTCGTATATCTGGACTTCCCCAAAGCATTTGACACTGTACCACATAAAAGGTTAGTATATAAGATGAGAATGCTTGGCCTGGGAGAAAATGTCTGTATGTGGGTAAGTAACTGGCTCAGTGATAGAAAACAGAGGGTGGTTATTAATGGTACATACTCAGATTGGGTCACTGTAACTAGTGGGGTACCACAGGGGTCAGTATTGGGCCCTATTCTCTTCAATATATTTATTAATGATCTTGTAGAAGGCTTGCACAGTAAAATATCAATTTTTGCAGATGACACTAAACTGTGTAAAGTAATTAACACAGAAGAGGACAGTACACTGCTACAGATGGATCTGGATAGACTGGAGGCTTGGGCAGAGAAGTGGCAGATGAGGTTTAACACTGACAAATGTAAAGTTATGCATATGGGAAGGAATAATGCAAGTCACCAGTACATACTGAATGGTAAAATATTGGGTAACTCTGACATAGAAAAGGACCTAGAAATTTTAGTGAACAGAAATCTAAGCTGCAGAAACCAGTGTCAGACAGCTGCTGCCAAGGCCAATAAGATAATGGGTTGCATCAAAAGAGGCATAGATGCCCGTGATGAGAACATAGTCCTGCCACTTTACAAATCACTAGTCAGAACACACATGAGTACTGTGTACAGTTCTGGGCTCCTGTGAACAAGGCAGACATAGCAGAGCTGGAGAGGGTTCAGAGGAGGGCAACTAAAGTAATAACTGGAATGGGTGGACTACAGTACCCAGAAAGATTATCAAAATTAGGCTTATTCACTTTAGAAAAAAGACGACTGAGGGGAGATCTAATAACTATGCATAAATATATCAGAGGTCAGTACAGAGATCTCTCCCACGATCTATTTATCCCCAGGACTGTGACTGTGACGAGGGGCCATCCTCTGCGTCTGGAGGAAAGAAGGTTTGTACACAAACATAGAAGAGGATTCTTTACGGTAAGAGCAGTGAGACTATGGAACTCTCTGCCTGAGGAGGTGGTGATGGTAAGTTCACTAAAAGAGTTCAAGAGAGGCCTGGATGTATTTTTGGAGGGTAATAATATTACAGGTTATAGTTACTAGAGATGGGTCGTTGATCCAGGGAGTAATTCTGATTGCCTGATTGGAGTCGGGAAGGAATTTTTTTCCCTAAAGTGGGGAAAACTGGCTTCTACCTCACAGGGTTTTTTTGCCTTCCTCTGGATCAACTTATAGGAAAACAGGCCGAACTGGATGGACAGATGTCTTTTTTTGGCCTTGTAAACTATGTTACTATGTTACTATGTTACTTTTAAAGAGAACATTGTAAATAATAGACATTCACGCCTTTTTGGATTTTATTTTTTGATAACTCATAAGGACTCATCGCATAAACATAAGCACTCTGTGCCTGCACTGCAGACTGCAAATATCAGTCTGAAATGCAAGGGCACCGGCCGTCTGAATCCCATATTGCGGTGTGCACCCATTGACTTGGGTCCATGAGCCTCAAGTTACAGCAAAATATAGGACATGTCCTATGTTTTGTGGTACGGACTCAAAAGCCCACGAAAGTGCTTACAAGTGTTTCCATGGGCTTCTGATCCGTGCCTCCACTCCACAAAAACATAGCACATGTCCTATCTTTTGCCGTATCTTGCTGATCGTGGACCCATTCAAGTCAATGGGTCCGTATCCGCAGCAGGGAGTTCACACAGCCAGTGTCCGTGTATCGTGGATCCGCCATTTGCAGTCTGCAATACGGGCGCAGAGACATTGCGTTCGTGTGAATGAGCCTGAAGACAGTAGGGATGTCATCTCAAATTTCTTATTCTTTTTCATACATTTAATGGCACGAACCAACTGCAAATATATAAACACTGTTTGAGCAGGAATATTATACTCTTGCATTAAAATCTGAAATATTTTAACAACTCATTAACAGATAACATAAAGTGTATAACATTTGTAACCCTAATCTTAACCCAAAATGTGTAAATCTATAAAATGAAAGCACTCTTATAGCTTAGTTCCCCATGAAGAAGTAATTTCAATAAAACCTCTTAATACTTCCATCTTAATCTTCTCCTATATTTTTTTTTATTGACACAGACAAAAAAAAGTTTGAAAAATTGCTAAACAAATTACAATAATTTGTGTATCTAAATATAATATACTAAGGATGGGCCCTTTAGAGCAGCGGTCCCCAACCACCGGGCCGCGGCCCAGGACCGGGCCCTGAAGCGATGTCTGCCGGGCCGCGGCGGTAGCAGGGGACAAGGAGATAAGCGCTTCCATTGTGGAAGCGCTCATCTCCATAGTCATCTGTATCGCCGTCTTGAGGACGGCGATACAGATGCCTGTGCTGCGGTGGGGCAGGTGAGGGAGAGGCGTCTCCCCTGCCCGTTCCTCTGATAGGCTGCAGGCCTAGTGCCTGTAGCCTATCAGAGGCCAGCTCAGGCGGTGCGATGACGTCATCGCGCCGCCTGAGCCGTGCAGAGCGGGACACAGGCCGGAGGAGGCCTGCATCGCAGTGCTGCCAGGCTGATGGAGGTAAGTATAAGTGTTTGTTTTTTTATTGTACAAAACTGAAGGAGAGGAGCACTATGGGCACTATAACTACCGTGTGGGGGGGCACTATAACTACCGTGTGGGGGCACTGTGGGCACTATAACTACTGTGTGGGGGCACTGTGGGCACTATAACTACTGTGTGGGGGCACTGTGGGCACTATAACTATGTGTGGGGGCACTATGGCCTATAACTACTGTGTGGGGGCACTATGGCACTATAACTACTGTGTGGGGCACTATACTATTTGCACTATAACTACTGTGTGGGGGCACTATGGCACTATACTGACTATAACTACTGTGTGGGGGCACTATAACTACTGTGTGGGGCACTATAACTACTGTGTGGGGGCACTATAACTACTGTGTGGGCACTATAACTACTGGTGGGGCACTATAACTACTGTGTGCAGATATAACTAACACTATGGCACTATAACTACTGTGTGGGGCCACTAATGGGGAATAACTACTGTGTGGGGCACTATGCTCCGCCCCCCAACAACCGCAGCGCCCGCCCCCCCCCCCCATCCAACACCCCCCGGCCCTGGGGAAATTGTGTAGCGAGAAACCGGGCCTTGGTGCAAAAAAGGTTGGGGACCACTGCTTTAGAGTGAATAGGAAAACATTTTTAACTGAATTATATTGTACATATTTTGTAGGTTATGATTTTGCTGTGTGAAATCAGGCAATTATTTGCAGCATTCAAAGATATAGGACTATTTAACCACATTTGATTATTTTACTTAGTTAAAATCTGAAGATCTGAAAATGATAATAAATCCAGATCAAAGCAAATATAACTGTAGATATAACCAAGGCAAGCTCTACATTTCTCATATTCATTGCTGTGATGCATGCTAAGTAGAAATAAGCAAACCAATTATAAAACTCAAGAACTCAACCAGAATTTTCCAAAAAGTTCTCACTTGTGAATCTGATTGTTCTGATGCCTTGAGATGTGCAAAATTATACTTACAGCTGTGAAGCCAAATACAGTGGAATGAAGAGCCAATAGTTGGGGGACAACACTAAAAAACTATTTTACCTTTATATTTGTAGCTGATAATACAGTCACTTGAAGGAAGAGCTGCAAGGAAAATGTAGCTTAACATCTGTCACTAGAGTGAAAGTCGCTCTTTATTGGATGCTCTTTGCTCTGGCAGCGTTGGGACCCTTTTACTCCATCTAAACCTGGGATCTGTTATCTTACCAATATTTTTGTTCTTTTGGGACAACGATCATTCATAGGGCTATTGCAGGGCCTGTAAAGGGCTTAGCCACCGAGGGCTTAGCCCTATCGGGGTGGGTGCTCTGCCTGTAGGCAGGGTGAGATCCAGAGATACAATAGGGATATAAATGTTGTTCCCATTAACCTGGACTGTGATTGACGACCAATATACTGTGCAAGTCATCTAATCGTGAGTAAGAAGGACATATCTTGTCCCACCTGTGTGACACCTGCATGATAGCAAATTGACGCCTTATGCATTGTGTCTTATGATTTGTGAGTATCATTATTTAAAATTCGATAGGGGTTTGCATAAGAATTTAACTAATTTATAAAGTTAGGGGTTTTTGCATAAGTAGATTTTAGGACTAGATCGCGCAGGGCAAGGTCTCTTGTTTTGAAAATACTCGCTGCCGGGCGGGTACTTCCGCCCGGCAGTGAGTTCGGGTGACGTCACCGGCCTTAATGGGCCGGCTTTAGCGCTGCCCTAGCCGTTTTACTGGCTAGGGCAGCGCTGAAGCCTGTCCATCAGCGCCGATGACGTCACCGATCACTGCCGGGCGGAAGCCTCTGCCCGGCAGGACCGGTACGTCACCGGAACCCGGCGAAATTCCTTTGCCCTGCCGCTAATTAGCGCAGGGCAAAGGAGGGCATCGGAGCATAGGATGCTCCGATGCCCTCTTCAGGCGGGCTGCCTGGGTGAAATTGCAGGTATGTCCGGGTTCTTCTCTGAACCCGGACAACCCCTTTAATTTTTAGTAAGGGAGGATTTATACTTGTTTCTATGGCATAATACATATTGTAAAATTTAGTGGAAAAGTTGTAGTAATATGGGGACGCATTTTAGAATTTGTGGTTGTTCCAATTCCATATTTATTTTTTTGGATTGAGATGACCAACAAGCTCACATGTGTGATGGTCAGATGTCCATATGCTTTTGGGCATATATTGTACTTTGACCCAGAGATCTGCCCATTTACTGCTTCAATCGCTCTGCTAAATTTATTTCAAGCTGACAGCTCAGGGGTCATGTAGTGTCTCAGGGGTTATGTCCTTTCAATTGCACCTGGTGGTCAATCTGCTCAGCTCGTCCTGTTCTCTATCATGCCGCCTGCAGGTCGTATACTATGTTCAAGTTGACAGTTGCCCTCTAAGTAGTCTTTTCCCCAGCTGACCAGTAACATTTCCTGCAGTAAATGTGGTCAGTCCTTAATGTCAGTTCAAAGATCTCGGGGTTAAAGCCACAAGGTTATGACAGAATACAAATTGCTGTGCAGACATTTTTTAAATCTTATTTTAACATTGTGTCTCTATGACATGAGGGATCAGTAACTAACTGCACTCACATCTGAACTTGAGCTACTGACCTTGATCTTGTCCTGCAAGCCATACAGTGTGATTGATGTGCTGTTTGCCACGTTCTTTGGTTGTTCTGCACATAATAAATGACTCTCCATATATGTACACAAGTATATATCAAAGTATCATACGATCATGTCATTGAAAATCACATCACAAAACAAAAGACATCTAGAGGATACTGCAAAATATAGTCATTTGAACCCATACCTTACAAGTATTGCTAATTGCTATGCAATGTGTATGTGTGAATGCAATATTTACAGCACATTTTATCATACTATACTACAACATGTACTATGGGGTTTGTCAGTGATGTCTAGTAGCTCTTACATTATAGGTACTCATCTTACAGTATTTTCCTTCATCTAATACAGCAGTTGGTGTTAATGGCATCACATTCATCTTTACAGTACAGGATGTTTGCTATGGGGCTTTCTGAAATGAAAATTAGGCTTTCTAAGAAATGCATAAGATTAAAAACTTCTCTAAAATATTTTCCAATTATCAGGAATATTACTTGCAAATGAGGGAATGAGAATAATGATTTTCTGTATCATTGATGGTTAACAATGACTTTGACATACAACAGTAGCCTTAATATGCAATCATTTTCATTAACCACATTATTCCTTCTCACTGCTTTAATCTCCTTAACTATATTATAATTACTTTTTTTAATGGGAGTTTTTTTCTGTATACAAGTAATTTCATATGCAGTATAAATCACAAAAGCTGCATTTTGCTAATGGAGCAAAACATTTTCATAAGAACTTGAATTTGGGTATTTAATTCATTGTACAAAAGATCAATGTAAAGGTCTTGGGTTTCTATTCGTCTACTATTCTCAGTTTCAGACAGATATTTTCAAAAATATTTGAAAATATTAACTATTTTGGCTGTAGACCTATTTATGAATCAAATGTGACAAAATACATCACTGTGCTTAGCTCAGGTCTCAACAGGAAGATATAAGCTGTGGCAATGTGTGGCAAAAATTGCTCTAGAATTTATGTCAATCATTAGTTGCTATAAAGTTAGGCAAACATGTTTCACTGATGTATACCAAATTATCATCTGTCCAATGTTCTTAGAAGGTCATTCAGATTAAAGGAAAATTGTGTAGAATGTTGTTTTACATGATGGTCATATGCATTTCCTGGCATCTAGTTATACTAGGGATCATAGTAAATTTAAAGTGTCACTGAACTTTGAAAAAATGATTAAAGGGGTTGGCCACTCTCTAAAGTACTTTCTACTACTGTGTGTCAGGCAGGGAAAAAATGAAGTTCCTAATATACTTTATTAGGCACCTCTGCCTGCTTCTCTTTCAATTTTAAGCCATGCCCCCTAAGCCCTGCTCTACTTTGCAGCCCAGTTCGTCCATGGCTGCACGAGCCATGGAGGAGCTTGAGAGCAAGCTCGTCTATGCCAGCAGTGGAGCTGCCTACTACTCTGTAAATGCAGGGCATGTGCAGTCTGCTCCTGTCAGTAGCCGCTCCCTGCTCCAACTCTGACAGGAGTCAGCTGCTTGTTCTGTCTCTACACACAGCTGATTTCTGTGAGAAGCTGGTTGTAATAAAAGCCTTCAGAGCCCCTGTACTGGGGTGGCTACTCAGTCAATCACCCACCCCCACGCATTTCCACCATGCTGCGGAATGGCTAAACCACGCCCCTTTCTCCGTTAGGCAACGCCCCCTGTCATCAACCCAGAAAGCAGGACATCTGGCCAGCCATCCCTGTACAGTACATTTTTTTATATAGTTATATGGAGCCATGGTTTGTGTGTATATATATATATATATATATATATATACACACACACACATATATATATATATATATATACATACACAGACCTGTATCTGTATATTTGTGTGTACACTGCATATATATATATATATATATATATATATATATAAATCTATATGTATGTATGTATACATGTGTGTGTGTTTATGTATGTGAATATGTATATATGTGTGTGTACTTATGTGTATACATACATACATACATGTGTATGTATCTATATATATGTACACACATATATATATATATATATATATATATACATATATCATATTTTTTGCCCCATAAGATGCATTTTTTCCCCCAAAAGAGGGGGGAAAATGTCCCTGCGTCTTATGGGCTGAATACTAATGAGCACTTCAATTATGGAAGCACTTATTAGTACTGGAGGACCAGGAAGCGGTGAAGGCTCTGTACTCACCACTTCCTGGTCCTCGGCTGTCGGCTGTGCAGTGGCTGCGCACAGCGTGAGGGCGCTCTGTGACCTCACGCTGTGCGCGCCAGTTCACAGCACAGCCGGAGGAAGGATGAAGATAGAGCGCGGGCGGTGAGGAGTGGCGGCGTCCAGGAGCAGGAGAGGTAAGTGTTTTTTTTATTTTATCTGGCATGAGGCTGGGGGCTGATCTGAGGCAAAGGGGCTGATGAGAGGCATGGGGCTCTTATCTGAGGTCTGATTGGGGGTCATTTACATTGGGGTCTGAGCTGAGGTCTGATTGGGGGTCTGAGCTGAGGTCTTATTGGGGTCTTATTAACATTGAGGGTCTGATTGGGGCTGTCAGCTAAGGTCTGATTAACATTGGGGGTCTGATTGGTGGTCTGACCTGAGGTGTAATGAAAAATATTTTTTTTCTTATTGTCCTCCTCTAAAACCTAGGTGCATCTTATGGGCCAGTGCATCTTATAGGGCATAAAATACAGTACATTGCAATCCGCAATGCGCTGGCAAAGGCCATGTGCCTGCTATCTGCGGATGCAAATCCATTCACTTGAATAGGGTCCACAATCCACATCCGGCAGTGCATGCACTACTTTTTTGCGGAGCATGGACAGAAACCCCACGGAAGCACTGCATAGAGCTTCCGTCGGCTTCCGATCTGTGTTTCCATTCCGCACTGCACCTTATCTTCCGGATTGTGGACCCATTCAAGTGAATGGGTCCGCATCCGTGATACGGTGTGCACACGGTTGGTGTCTGTATATTGCGGACCTGCTGTTCGCGGACCACAATACCGGCACGGACAGGCTGTTGTTACTATGGTATCACAGTTGTCATGTGACCTTTCCTCTGAAGATGCTTGCTGTGATGCATGCTGGGATTTTTACTTTCACTTTGCAGCTGCTCCACCCACACAGCCTCTCATGAATGGCAGCATGCTATGCTGAACACATTAGAAAAATGATATATACACAGTATATATGTCATGATACAAATACCTCTTGGCTTTAGTTATTGTCTGGGGCACTTTAATTTTTTTATACTTATGGTGGCCAACCCCTTTAAATATAGCAACGTAGCAAAGATCTTGATAAGTGGGGGTCTGAGTGGATTGCTGGAACAAGGAGCATTTTTTCTAATTTTCAGTTTAAAATTATTTTTTCAATTCAATTCAATTTTTGTTCTGCAGTCTTCACTTTTTAGTATATCAGCAGATCGTCTTGGTTTCTGTTTTACAGTGAATCTGTCAGCCAGCACCTTTGATGACTCAGACTGAAGCCTTATGTCTGAACTCCTGAAAGATAATAAACGTTTCCCGACAGTCGACTACTCACTCAGTGAAGGAGACCACTGCATTTACATGCAGTGATCTACTTCACTGTATTAGGACAAGGGATCCCTATTGTGATCCCTTGTCCTCATAGAGATTCATGGTTTCTGAGATCAATTTTCTGAGCTTCTGAACTATGATGGCTGCTGCCTGCACGAACAACAGGATCAACCGATGAACCAGTTTCACTCGTTCATCGGGTGATCGGCGACACATTTACGTGGGCATATTGTCGGGAATGACCATTTGTAGGAATGGTCGTTCTCGATAATCTGGACGATTATTGTCTTGTGTAAATGCAGCTTTAGACATATTATTATCAAACTGATAAGGGTCTAGCTATAATGACTGTTTACGAGCTGTCAGGAGTTTAGAGATAAGCTACAGTCTTAGGCTACTTTCACACTTGCGTTGTAAGGATCCGTTTGTGAGATCCATCACAGGCTCTCATAAACGGTCTAAAACTGATCAGTTTTGTCCTAATGCATTCTGAATAGAAAAGAATCCATTCAGAATGCATCAGTTTTGCTTCAGTTTGCTTCAGTTCAGTCAGCATTCCGTTTTGGAGGCGGACACTAAAACGCTGCTTGCTGCGTTTTGGTGTCCACATGAAGAAACTGATCCAAACTGATCCGTCATGACTCACAATGTAAGTCAATGAGGACGGATCAGTTTTCTCAGACACAATATAAATAATAGAAAACAGATCCGTCCCCCATTGACTTGGAGTTCATGACGGATCCATCTTGGCTATTTAAAAGATAATACAACCTGATCCGTTCAGAACGGATGAGGACGGTTGTATTATCATGACGGAAGCGTTTCTGCTGATCCATGACAGATCCAGCAAAAACACTGGTGTGAAAGTAGCCTAAAGCATCAGAGCAGACAGAATACTGACGGACATCCTGCCTGACAGAATCCACTATTAAAGGGTTTCTGTCACCAGTTTTGGGCATATAAAACAGGATGACATTTGCAATGTGCAAATGTCACCTGATGCCCAAAGTGTTACTCACTCTCTTTTTGCAGTCGCCATTTTTGTATAAAATCGACTTTAGTAATATGCAAATGAACCATTACTAGGTGCAAGGGGCGGTAACCCTGCGCCTAGTATCGCCGTTTCCCCACCTTTAGGTACGCCTACTTTCTTGTGATGGACAGGGCCAGGCAGCTCGCTCTATCTGCTGTCGGCCCTGTCCGCGCTGCAGATCCTTCGCCTGCGCTGTGCGGCCTTCATTCAGCACAGGCGCATGTGCCGAATGAAGGCTGTGCGGGATCTGCAGCGCGGACAGGGCCGGCAGCAGATAGAGCGAGCTGCCTGGCCCTGTCCATCACAAGAAAGTAGGCGTACCTAAAGGTAGGGAAACGGCGATACTAGGTGCAGGGTTATCGCCCCTTGCACCTAGTAATGGTTCATTAGCATTACTAAAGTCGATTTTATACAAAAACGGGGACTGCAATCAGAGAGTGAGTAACACTTTGGGCATCAGGTGACATTTGCACATTGCAAATGTCATCCTGTTTTATATGCCCAAAACTGGTGACAGAAACCCTTTAATGGAAAGCCTGCAAATACACAGAAACTGAAAGCTGCACAGGAAAGGCTGTTGAAAATTTTTAATAAAGATCAATTGAAAAAATAATTTTTAGCTCAACGTTGGAATTCTGTCATGAATTACTGTATCAGTTTTACGTTGAAGAAAAAGAACTGTTGTTAACTTATCACAAATTCTCTTTTTTATCAAAATATTACAATTTATCAGGATTTTGGAAGACAGCCAGTAAAAAAATCTTAAATATACAATTCTTTTTGACATTAGATTGTACTAGGAAGAAAAAAGCTTCTATCTTTCCTAGTTCATACAAACTTTACTTATAGCAAACATAACTATTCTCTCTTAATCTAAAATCATCTCTAATTCCGGAATAAATAATACAGATTACATCATCTTAGTTAATCATAGTCTAGAGATTTACATTACTATATTTAAGGTTCAGCAACCTTATCCATAGGGTAACTCATAGTTTTCACAATTCCATTGATTGTTAGCTATTTGCATAGTTTCCTGTATAAAAGCTTCAGTATTACTGCAATGACCTTGCCAATACCTCACATATAATTTCCAGTTCTGATGGGTGGATGGGTGCCCAAGCTCATGCATCTTATACAGTAGGAGAAAATACCTGGAGCAATGAAACCCCAAACTTTATCAGCCTCCTTAGATTTTGCTACACTGTGGATTTGGCAAACGTCACCATTCTCTCGGGGAAAGGGAAGATGACTTACCTGCTTCCCAGCACTTGCTTCCCGCTCCTTCTCCTGCAGGCCTGCAATGCGCTATTGGGCTCCATCGATGTCAACATGCTGTTTGACACGGCAGCAGCCCATCACTGGCCGTCACAGTGTCTGGCTCCTCTTGTGTCATGTGACCATTTGTCATGATGCAAGGAGAACCAGACACTGCTGTGGCCAGTGTTTGACTATGGTGATGTCAAACCAGATGTTGACATTGATGGAACCCAGTGGAGCATCACAGGCCCGCAGGAGAAGTAGGGAAGTCATTTTTCCTTTGCAGGTCTGGCAGAATGGGTAGGTTTGACAAAAACTCCCAAATTCTTGCACAACCTCTTTAAGGGTCAAAAGTGAGATTAGACCTAGATTATGGCACATTTACTTTCAGTGACTGTTGCAAAAGTCTCCATGCTAGGCAACCCTCTAATATACTTTTACACATACAGTATAGGTGTATGCTACATTTAGAGATGAGCGAATCGATTCGTCGATTCGTTGATTCGTATCGAATCTTGGAAATTTTTAGCTGCGAAGCGAATCCGAATATTAGGTGATTCGCTTAGGATTTGTGAGCATTCTCTACGTAGCTTGTCCTATAAATTATACGCTATTGCTACGTATAAGTTACTGTATACGCTGTTGCGTACAAATTCAATTCATTAGCAAACTTTTACTGTTAGTTCGTTTATCGTGCGCAAAAGCCCGGGAAGAAGGGCAGGGCTTGCTCTGATTGGCTCAGGCTTGGTAAGCCAGTGACGCATCACTTCTGCTGCGACTGCTGAGATGAGCAGAAGCACTGTGTGTGAAGTTCTGAGACCTGTTTTGTAAAAATTTTATGTAATAGCTCTGGGAATCCATATTACACATATCATGGATACTGCAGGGCAATTGCAGGGCCAGTTCAGGGCTAGTATTTAATCAAGCAGGGAGAGAGAGACAGGGAGAGATAGGGAGAGACAGGGAGAGACAGGGAGATACAGGGACGAAGACCAGCTGCAGGGCCACAGAGTGAATTGAAAAATGTCTGGAATGGATAAGCAAAAGGTGTCCAGTTCCAGCCAGACTTTGAGCTCTAAAAAAAAGAAGGTGGCACAGGGCAGCAGTGCCAAAGGACCTGTAGCAGAGCATCTACTAGTAGTATTCACAATACTTGGCCGTTGTTTCACCAGGCTAACCCACCGAGGCTCAAAATTGTAGTGGAGGAGAAAGTAGATGAGGTAGTGGAGTGGATGGCACGCTCATCTCAGTCTCAGCCGGATGATCTGCTGTCATCTGCTGATACAGTATCCATATGTAGCCAGGGGTCAGACTCGTCTTGCTCCACCATTCCACTCAAGCAAACCCCATCATTTTCTGCCACCTCTCAGGCTTCAGCGTTCCCTCCTAGTTGTGTCCCTTCTGCAATTTCTAAAAAAAAAAAGCCACCGAAGCCCACCTTAAAATCCGGTGGTTATAGAGGACAGCCTCCCTGAGGATTTCTTAGAGGGCAGTCAGAGTTTGGACTGCCCGGAATTGTCGGTTGGTGGGGAACAGCCTAATTTGTATTCCGAAAAATTGTGTTGTGGAGGAGTCTGATGATGAATCTGATGTGTTAGACTGGAGGACCTGGGAAGCGGATCGGGCTGGTGAAGAGGATTTGAGCTCAGAGGAGGAGGGTGGTACTAGTAGTGGCAGCAACAGAGGGCAGAGGCGAGTTAGGCCTAGGGCTAGTGCTTCCCTGGGAACTATCGAGACCCCAAATATAGTGGGGCCGGCACCAGGGTGTAAGCGTGTAAGGGCTACAAGCTTGGCCAGCAATGGAGGGCACACGTCGGGTGTGTGGAAGTATTTTACCACTCTGCCGGGGGGATAGCAGTATGGCCACGTGTAATTTGTGTAAACAGAAATTGAGCCGTGGGAAAGCCACAAATGATGGGACCACTGCTCTGTGGAACCATTTGAAGCGGCGTCATGCCAGCAATTTAGAGCAGCCCAATAGTACTAAAGAGCTGGTTACTTCTCCCGGGGTCCCTTCTGTCAGGCAGGCCGCATCTAGGGCCATAGCTCAGCCCGCATCCCGGTGTGTAACTATGCATGTCTCTACTTCCTCTCATTCGGCAGCCATCCATTGCCAAGTGCTTGGCCAGGAAGCAGTTTTACGCCACAAGTAATCCGACAGTACGCAAACTGAATGGTCACCTGACAAAGTTGCTGGCTGTGCAGTTTCTGCCGTATCAGCTGGTTCACTGCCCAGGTTTTAGGGAGTTAATGGCTTGGGCGCAGCCACGCTGGCAGGTCCCTAGCCGGCATTACTTCTCCAACAAAGCTATCCCTGACCTTTAAGCCCACGTGGCTGACAATATTGAACGCTCCCTGCAGCTGTCTCTCTGCAGCAGGGTGCACCTCACGGTGGACACCTGGAGCAGTGCTTACGGCCAGGGGCAATACATGTCCTTTACTGCCCACTGGCTGAATGTATTTAGTGGCAGCGAGGCAGGAACCTCCCAGCAACCGGGTCAATTGCTGTTGGCATCTCCACGTGCTTTCCAGCCATGATTTCAGCAGACCACCCAACAACTATCCGCTTCCACCTCCATGGGCAGTCCGCCTGATGGAGCGTCAGGGCAGCGAGTTACCCCCGCTCCTTCATATCACATGTGCCAGGTAAAACGCTGCCATGCAGTGTTAGACTTAGTTTGTCTTGGCAGTAGCAGCCACACAGGCCAGTTACAGGCCATTACATGAAGCAGAAAATAGCACGCTGGCTGACTCCACGGCAGCTGGAAGTGGGCAAGGTAGTGAGTGACAATGGGACAAATATAGTGGCAGCGCTGAACCTGGGTCAATTCTCGCATGCTCCCTGTATGGCACATGTCCTAAATCTAGTGGTGTAAAGATTTCTAAAAACATTTACTGGCCTGCGCACAGTGCTGGCAAAATTGCGGAAGCTTTTCACTCATTTCAGCCATTCATATGTATCTCACCACACTCTGGTGGAACTGCAGCGTCAAAACGGTCTTCCACCACACCGCTTAATAGGTGACGTGCCGACCCGGTGGACCCCTCTTCATATGTTGCAGCGACTCCTAGAGCAGCGTAGAGCAGTGGACGATTTTGTCCAGCAGCAGCCAGAATCTTCCACCATAGAGAGCCGTGGGAAAAAAACTGTCTTCTTCACACTATGTCAGGATCAGGAAGGTGTTAAAGGTTTAACAAAACACAGGTTTTTCAAGAATATTTTAGTAATAAATAAAAACTTCTTTTTAACAAATAAATAATATAATAAACAAAAGAAAGGAACAAAAAAAATAAGATTACGCCTTAGCGTGGAGCCTGGACCTAAGGTGCCGTAATCCAGCCTCCACTTCGAAGTCAGTGGGGATGTCTGTAGGGGTGGAAACAGTTACCGTGTTTCCCCGAAAGTAAGACAGTGTCTTACTTTCTTTTTATCCCCAAAAGCCCCACTATGTCTTAGTTTCGGGGTATGTCTTATATTGGAAAAAAATTGTCAAACAGCTCATGTGGGCACAGCAAAGTGCAAACCTGTACCTATACCTGTATCTAACCCAGTGTGATACAGTACCACCTGCTGTATTTAATCCAGTGTGACACCTGCTGATACCCACTGGGTTATATACAGCAGATGATACCCCAGTATGCCAGTGTGTATGTTTTACTGATGTATGATTAATACTGTGTGCATTACCGTATTTTAAGCAGGAGGCGGCAGTGACAAGTGCAGGGGACGGCGCGGTGACGTATGGAGAGGGGGACGGCGCGGTGACATATGGAGAGGGGGGGCGGCGCGGAAGTGGGCAGGAGGCGGCGCTCATTAAGATCAGAGGGAGGTGGCAGACGCGGCGACGTATGGAGAGGGGGACGGTGCGGACGTGGGCAGGAGGCGGCGCGCAGCTAGATGAGAGGGAGGCGGCAATACCCTCGTGTTTCCCCGAAAGTAAGACATATGTCTTACTTTCGGGGTACGGCTTATATTAGCCGACCCCCCTGAAACCCCCGATATGTCTTACAATCGGGGGTGTCTTACTATCGGGGAAACACGGTATGTACTTAGTGTCAGGGTGTGCAATACCTAGTGTGAACTGTGCCTGGGTTGTTGTGACACACCCGATTGCTTTTGTCCAGCAATGCAGGAGTTACTGTGCTCTTTAGGATTTGTGCTTCAGCTGAACTTGTTACTGAGATCAGGGCTGGTCCAATCAGCTTCTGGACCTAGCCTCTGATCCTGGATAAATGTCAGCTAGCTGCTCACTTGCTTGCTGGCTATTTTGGTTCATACCTGGATCCCAGCTCTCCTGTATCTTCTCCGGTTTGTTCCCTTCCTAGTCCCTCTGATTGCGTACTTATCCACCCTCCGCCTGACCTTTGACTTTTGTCTGTATTGCCTATATTACTGCATTGCTGTGTGGTTCTGTCCTTGTTTGCTCCTTTTTCCGTTTTTGGTTGTTTTGTCTGTCCTGTTTGGTGTTCCACTTATTCAGTATAGGGAACGCCATTGTGGTTGTCCACGGCCGCCTATGGCCGTCTGAGGCAAGTAGGTAGGGACAGTGGGTGGGTTCAGCCTCAGGGCCCACTGTCTTGTGTTGTCTGTACCCCGAGTCCTGACAGAATAGCAAGCCTAACTGTAGATTTTGCCTCATGGACAACAGAACGGCCATGACAAATATTGTGGACCAAATGCAGCAGCTCAATACTATGGTGCAAGAGCTAGCTGTAAGGGTCCAGAAGCAGGAGACTGTTCCACGACAACTTACTGTGACTTCCCCATCACCACTTGAGCCGCCCGTCCATCTCCCAGATAAATTCACGGGGGACAGAAAAAAATTTCGTGCCTTTCGGGAAGGATGTAAGTTCTTTTTCAGGTTACGCCCCCGCTCCTCTGGTGATGAGGCCCAGAAGGTAGGCAGTTATGTCCCTTCTCCAAGGGCCACCACAGGAGTGGGCCTTCTCCTTATCGCCTGACTCTCCTGAACTGCTGACTGTTGATCAATTTTTTCTGACATTAGGGCTGCTGTACGATGACCCTGATTGTGCAGCTAATGCTGAGCGTCAGTTGACAGGATTAAGACAGGACAGACATCCAGCAGAGGAATACTGTTCAGAATTTAGGCAGTGGAGTGGTCTCTCCACTTGGAATGACTCAGCCCTCCGCTTTCAGTTCCGTGCAGGGCTGAGTGACCGGTTAAAAGATATGCTGGTGGCCTACCCTACCCCTGACTCACTCGAGGAGAGTATGACTTTAGCCATCCGAGTCAACCGACGGTTGAGGGATAGGCAACGAGAGAGAGATACCCCAGATCGTCCCAGAACCTCACCATTTCCAGTTCCCTATCCTAACCCTTCCCCTCCTGTTAAACCTATGCAGGTGGACTCCACTGATGCCAAGGTCAGACAAACGCATCGCCTGCAGAACAATCTATGCCTTTACTGTGGGAAAGCAGGACATCGAGTTTAGCAATGTCCGTCCTGGCCAGGACCACCACCGGAAGAGCTTCTGCGCCTGAGTGGCTATTGAGGGGGTCACTCAGGCGCACAGGTAACCTTCACCCAAAAGAATAAATTACTCTTGCCAATATCTCTGAGGTTGGGGGAGAGAAGTGTTTCGGGTTATGCTCAGATCGATTCAGGGTCCTCTGCTAATTTTGTTAATCCCATATTCTTTTCAGGTTTAGAGGTATGTCCCCTTCTGCTCCAGTGTCCTGTTAATGTCACGGGAGCAGACTCAGCCTCTTTTGCCCAGGGGGACGTATGGTACATGACCCCCTGCCTTGAAGTTAAGGTGGGGTTGGTCCATGTCGAAAAGATGGAGTTTTTGCTTATGCATAATTTGTCATCAGAAGTGATTTTAGGGTTGCCCTGGTTGGAGACACATAACCCTGTCTTCGATTGGGCCAACCGGGAACTGGTGAAATGGGGTCCTAGGTGTGATTCCCATTGCATGGCTGTTTCTCTTGTGGAAGGTTCCCCTAAGGGAGGGGAAATTCCGGAATTTTTGTCGGATTATTCTGATGTGTTTGATGAGAAGGCTGTGGACGGCTTGCCGCCTCACAGACCATACGATTGTGCTATTGAGTTAGTGTCCTGCGCCAAATTTCCACGGGGTCGTATTTTTAACTTGTCTTGTCCTGAAAGGGAGGCTATGCGGGAGTACATACAGGACAGTCTGCGGAGGGGTCATATTTGTCCGTCCTCCTCTCCCTTGGGGGCGGGGTTCTTTTTCGTGGGCAAGAAAGATGGAGGGCTCTGACCCTGCATCGATTACCGGGAACTGAACAAAATTACAGTTAAAAACCGACACCTGCTGCCCTTGATTCCAGACTTATTTAACCAGATAGGGGGAGCCAAATGGTTTTCTAAGGTGGACTTGCGGGGGGCATATAATTTAATCAGAATCAGAGAAGGTGATGAGTGGAAGACCGCCTTCAATACCCCAGAGGGCCATTTCGAATATCTAGTCATGCCATTTGGGTTATGCAATGCCCCGGCGGTTTTCCAGCATTTTGTTAATGATATTTTCGTGAGCATTTAGGGCGTTTTTTAGTTGTCTACTTGGACGACATTCTGATTTTCTCCCCCGATTGGGCTTCTCACATAGTGCATGTCCGTACTGTTTTGGAGCTTCTTAGGCAAAATAATCTGTGTGCCAAGTTGTTGAAATGCCAGTTCGGTATCCAGGAGGTCTCAGTTCTAGGTTATTACATTACTCCAAATTCATTTTGTACGGATCCACTCAAAGTTGTAGCCATTGAAAAATGGGAACGACCCAATAGTCTGAAGGCCTTACAAAGGTTTTTGGGCTTCGCCAGTTATTATAGGAAATTCATTGAAGGATTTTCCATCATAGCCAAACCTCTCACGGATTTGACCAAGAAGGGGGCGGATCTAGTTAACTGGACCTCAGAGGCTACTCAGGCATTCGACAAACTTTGGCGGTGTTTCTCAGAAGTTCCGGTGCTGGCTCAACCAGACTTTGAGCGTTCTTTTATTGTGGAGGTAGACGCATCTGAGGTGGGGGTAGGAGCGGTCTTATCCCAGGGATCAGACACTCTTACCAACCTTCGGCCGATTGCTTACTTCTCGAGAAAGTTTTCTCAAGCCGAATGTAATTACGACATCGGCAATAGGGAATTACTAGCTATAAAGATGGCGTTTGATGAGTGGAGGCATTTCTTGGAGGGTGCCAAACATAAGGTGACTGTGCTCACTGACCATAAGAATCTGGTTTACCTAGATAGTACTAAACGTCTCTCTCCGCGCCAGGCCAGATGGGCCTTGTTTTTTACTAGATTCGACTTTGAAATTTCGTATCGGCCTGGTTCCCGTAATGTCAAGGCTGACGCCCTGTCTCGCAGCTTCGACATCAAAAGCGCTCCCAGGAATCAGCCCGATACGATTTTAAAACCCGGTGTTGTTGTGTCAGTCTTGCAACCAGACTTGGTGACCCTGATCGCAGAGTCTCAGGGTCTGGCACCCCATGATACTCCAGAATCTCTTCTGTTTGTACCTCCAAACCTTCGACTCCGAGTCTTAGAAGAGATCCATAGTTCTGTCTTGGCTGGTCATCCAAGGATAGCAGGTACTAAGTATTTACTCTCGCGCCATTGCTGGTGGCCATCCTGGGCTCGAGACGTCAAGGCTTTTGTTGAAGCTTGTGAGATTTGTGCTAGGTCCAAGGTCCCTCGTAGGCCACCTGAGGGTCTGTTACATCCTCTACCGGTTCCTACGAGACCCTGGACGCATCTCTCAATGGATTTTGTTACTGACCTGCCACTGTCTAAAGGGAAAACTGTAATTTGGGTGGTGGTAGATAGATTTTTGAAAATGTGCCACCTCGTTCCACTGCGTAAACTGCCTAGCACTCATTTACTAGCCACGCTCTTCATTAATCATATTCTGCGCCTACACGGTATTCCGGAAAACATTGTTTCCGATAGGGGTGTCCAGTTCGTGGCTAGATTCTGGAGTGAGTTTTGTGGTAAGTTAGGTACCTCCTTGTCCTTCTCGTCTGCCTTCCATCCACAGACGAATGGACAGACTGAGAGGGCCCATCAGTCTATGGAACAATTTTTAAGGTGTTTCGTAGCTAATACTCAGGACAAATGGCGGGACTTCATTTCTCTAGCAGAGTTTGCTATTAACAATCATGAACAAAGTTCTATTAAGATGTCGCCATTTTTTTGTAATTATGGTTTTAACCCCAGGTACTCGTCCGTTCACTCCGCCGAATCTGTTAACCCCTCAGCCGAGGCTATATTTTCTAAACTGTGCACAGTGTGGGCCCAAGCTCACCAGAGCTTGGTTAAAGCCCAAGAGTCCTACCAAAAGCATGCTAATAAAAGACGCATATCTGGCCATCAATATGTACTAGGTGATAAGGTCTGGCTCTCAACTAGAAATCTGAAATTGAGGGTACAGTCAGGGAAACTGGCGCCCAAATATATTGGGCCATATACCATTCTGGAGATCATTAATCCTGTTACCTTTAGATTGAAACTGCCTACGGCTCTTCGAATCCATTCTGTATTTCATAAGTCTCTTTTGAAAAAATATGTGCCGCCGGTTTCCCCGTCGCCTCCTCCTGCTCCGCTCATCATCCAGGGTGAATTGGAGTATGAGGTGGAGGAAATGTTAAGTTCTCGTTGGGTTCAGGGCTCATTACAGTATCTGGTCCACTGGAAGGGCTACGGGCCAGAAGAACGTACGTGGGTTTCTGCCAAGGACATGCATGTGCTCCGCCTGGTTCGGAGATAACATGTACTTAACCCTTTTAAGTCTGGTCCATTGGCTAAGGGTCCTGAGGCCCCTCATAAGAGGGGGGGGGGGTACTGTCAGGGTGTGCAATATCTAGTGTGAACTGTGCCTGTGTTGTTGTGACACACCCGATTGCTTTTGTCCAGCAATGCAGGAGTTACTGTGCTCTTTAGGATTTGTGCTTCAGCTGAACTTGTTACTGAGATCAGGGCTGGTCCAATCAGCTTCTGGACCTAGCCTCTGATCCTGGATAAATGTCAGCTAGCTGCTCACTTGCTTGCTGGCTATTTTGGTTCATACCTGGATCCCAGCTCTCCTGTATCTTCTCCGGTTTGTTCCCTTCCTAGTCCCTCTGATTGCGTACTTATCCACCCTCCGCCTGACCTTTGACTTTTGTCTGTATTGCCTATATTACTGCATTGCTGTGTGGTTCTGTCCTTGTTTGCTCCTCTGTCCGTTTTTGGTTGTTTTGTCTGTCCTGTTTGGTGTTCCACTTATTCAGTATAGGGAACGCCATCGTGGTTGTCCGCGGCCACCTAGGGCCATCTGAGGCAAGTAGGTAGGGACAGTGGGTGGGTTCAGCCTCAGGGCCCACTGTCTTGTGTTGTCTGTACCTCGAGTCCTGACACTTAGGTTGTATGATCGAGTCACAGTGGTTGTCCCACAAAAAAAAATCTAAACTTTAATGTACTGGAGCGACTTATTCTGTGACATGTATTCTGTACTGACTGAGCCTTTTGTAGTACTTATTGGACACCCATACGGCGTGGTCTTCCCATGGTCCAGGGGAAAACTGCTCCCTGTCGGTTGGAGCTACCAAAGATAAAACATACATTTAGCTCATATTTTGAAGACAGAAGGTCCACCCATTAGACTTTTTTTTTTTTACCTACCTTCTACCTCTGGTAGCTGGGCTCGTGGTGTTGGAGAGGCAGGTGGGGTCCTCTCTCGCTGGGGTGGAGGACGGTGAGAGCAACTCCACTGTGGTGCAGCAGCTGTCAAAAATCATTAAATAATGGCCTAAGGCTACTTCTACACTAGTGGCAGCCCGGATCCGGCGGGTGAAGGGTCACTCCGGATCCATGCTGCCGCAGGTACACGTGTGGGGCCAGAACCGCGCTCCGGCCCAAATTCACTGTAATGGGGGCGGGCCACGGATCCGGCCGCAGCACGTCAGCCCCTGCTGAGAGGCAGCCGGAGCGAAAATACAACAGTTACATGTTGTATTTTTGCTCTGTCCCTGATCTTTTGATATATCTCAATAGCACCCATTGTTTTTGGTGCTATCCTGTTCCATAAAGAAGGTTCTATTGATTTCAATGGGATTTTTCTTAAGGAAATGACATTCATGTTTACCATTGAAGTCGGTGAATCAATAGATCTTAGATCCATTAATGGAGGACCATTAGGATCTACAGCATTTTACTTTACATTACTTTACATTAACATACTTTAAAAATAGATATTAAATAAAATAAGTTATGCTAGTGTGACTATAACCTAATGCTTGTTTCAAGTTGTCAAAACTTGAAATTCCAAACCTTATATAAGAAGAACTTTTGGGCTTATGTCCTCTGGGAAGGGGCGTAACTACCATAGTGGCAGACCATGTGACTGCTATTGGGCCCAGGGCAAGAGGGGGCCAGTCTTAGTTGGGATTATTTCCTCTTCAGTTGGAGGTTGAAACTTGGTCAGGACTCTTCCCTCTAAAGGAACAACTTTTAGCAAATGAGGCAGTGGAAAAATGGCCCAAGAGTCACTGAAAGAGGTTTAGGTGGAAACCCGTCTGTCCTGTGTGAGGGCCTGGTTTGATCCTTGCTATGGGGCCCTTACTTTTCTATGTACGCAACTGCCTCCAGGGGAATCCATACACTCTAAAAAAAGGAAAGAAAAGATGTGCTTAGTTGTGTGGACAATTAAGACCACATCAGTGAGGACCAGGCTGATCATTCTTTATTGTAGTTGTTATAGCTTCATGGCAAGAATTAAAAAAAAAAAAATCTCCTAAATTCTCCTCAAATGTATCTTACTATTTTAAACCAGAATCAAATGTATTATGGTTATAGTGGTTAGTAAGAGGCCTGTGAACTTTAATGCAAGGGCAAGCAGATCGTTCTTAGTCCAGTCAAACCTAAAAACAATCAGATTTTACTGCAGTTTAATGGGACCATCATTAGCTTTGGGGCCATAAAGCAACCTGCATACCATTATGCAGCTTAGATTTAGCTTTCTATAGATTCTTATGTGCAACCTGGCCAATATGGGAATACTGTATCTTTAAAAAAAAAAAGAAGTTAGAATTTACTAGAGATAAGTCTGGCACTCATCTCCTCAGCATCGTTTTCATGTTCATATGAAGTGAAGAACAGTAAACCTCGCTTCACTGCACATGCGCTTTAAAGTGAGACATGTTGTCCCTGGCAACCTATGTGTAAACTTCATGTACTCGGTGCCACTAGAGATAAGTCTCAGGCTCATCTAAAGTAAATTATTTTTCTAGCTAATCAAGAGACAACCAGGTGTCATGGGGAATCTTTAGAAAGCTAACCCCTTAGCTACATAACAGCATGATAGTGATTTAGTAGCCCCAAAACTAGTGACGGTTTTCTTTTAACAGAAACCCCCGCCCAAAATTCATATTTAATGAGTTTAAATGGGGAAGACTTTTTCTTACTTTACCATTTACCTTCTTTTATTCCTGTTTGTACAATTTTGGAAACATTTACATATGAGGATGCAAAATCACAATGTGCCTATATTACAAACAAATTGATATGTATGTTACAATATTTCTAAATACTTCTATAACACCAGCGCCAAGAAACATTATGCATTAAAATCTGGCATTTTACAGCATGGGAATGATCTAGAATTGATTTGCTTTCTCATCCATGTGTTCAAATATTAAAATGTATGCACTCTTCTTAGAAAAGAACATTCTTCTCTGCTACTTCAAATGACATGATTAGCTGTTCCGCTTGTTCAATATGTCATCTTATTGCTTTTTTTTTCTCTCTAATGTGTTTGAAATCTCAGATTTATGTTATTTTTTGGATAAAAATGTTTTAGCTTCTTGTCAGATTTACAGCACTTCAGTGATTTCAGATAGCTTCCAAAAATGATCTTTAACATCTCATACCTTATTCCCACAGCAACCCACTTTCTTTCACATTCACAGTGGTAGTTAATAAAAAAAAAAAAAAAAACAGAATAACTTGGGCCAAAAAGAGGAGTTTTCATCATGATATGATTGCAAAGGAATATTTAAAGTGATTTTAATTTATTTATGTAGTTATAGATATAAAAGCATGTACTGTAATATGATTAAATCAGGCGTATCTAACAGTGTGACATCTGGTGTGTACTGTATCCTCAGTTGCTTCAGAACCATTATGAGAAAACATGGGAACTTCTCATGTCAATTATTCATTCATTCATTCATTTCATTTATTCATTCAATTTCCTCTATGTAAAAGTACAGTAGGAAGTACTCTATGCTAGAGGTTTGCTTGGACCATTGGGCAACTCTGTTTACCCAGTCCTTGGGGTGATAAGCATTCATAATTGTTATCTAAATTTGCATGGGCTTCCTACTATCAGTGGGTCCTGGCATCTGCCAAAAATTTCCTACAACTGATGTTGGCCCCATGATATGATGGATTATGATTAGAGATGAGCTAGCATACTCGTCCGAGCTTGGTGCTCGTTCGAGTATTAGGGTACTCGTAAGTGCTCGCTGCTCGGACGAGTATCTCGCCATGCTCGAGGAAATGGCAACTTCCGCATCGTGCTTTTTTGGCGCCTATAAACACAGCCAATCACAAGCCAGGAGACTCTGCGGTACACCCAGCATCACGTTGGGCCCTTACATGTCGATAGCAGGGGTTGGCTGGCCTGATCAGGTGACTCTGTAATATACTACTGACTGGCCACGGTGCTCGGCTCAGATGCTGTCTGGATGTCGTTAGGGATAGAGCTGCTGCGTTTCAGGGACAGTGTTAGGGCTTGCATTTAGTTCTCTGTTAGGCAGGAATCACCCACAAAGAACCCAACAGCCCTTCTAAGGGCTAGAAGACATTTTTTTTTGTCTCCTGGCTTGGCTGGCTGGCACTAGTAGTGCAGCTATCGCCATATATAACCCCCTTTTTTTTTTAATGTTATATCTCAGTGATACAAATCCATTTCACACAGCAGTGTGGAACCATTCTGTGTGTCACAGTTCAGTACACTCACTATTTTCTGTCCAGGTGACACTTTCTGTACGTCACTGAATACAACCAAGTCTTTTGCTGCCTGTCACGTGTATAGCTTGATATCAAAAATCTCTGTGCGACATTTGTCTGGGTCGCAGTCTAAATAGCCACCGTCAGTAGGGTGTCAGTTAGCTCTATGATAGTTTCTGCACGTCACGTTCCAAAAAAACAAAAATCCAAAACAAAATATATAAAAAAAATATTTTTTTTGTTGTTTTAGCTCAGTGATACAAATCCATTTCACACAGCTGCGTGGAACCTTTCTGTGTGTCACAGTTCAGCACACTCACTCCAATCCGTATTTTCTGTCCAGGTGACACTTCCTGTACGTCACTTAGACTGAACAATTTGTGGGTTTCAGTACACCAGGCCCGTTTATTTTTTTTTATATATATAATACACTTATATACAGAAAATGTTGAACCCCAGGGCTAAGGGTCGAGGACGAGGGCGTGGGCATTCAATTACTGCAGGGGGCAGAGGCCGTGGTCCTGGGCAGGGTGAGACAGTACCTGCTGAGCAGGGGAACGCCGCAGAGCTACACTTCCTAGCTTCATGTCTCAACTTACAGGGACACGTCTTAGAGAACTGTTGAAACCACAACAGTGCGAACAGCTGATCTCGTGGATTGCATATAATGCTTCAAGTAATTTGTCCACCAGTCAGTCTTCCACGCAGTCCACCCACGTTACCCAAGGGAGCACTCCTCTGGCTCATCCACCTCAACCTCCTTCCCCCCAGTCTGCCCCCTCCCAGGAAAATTTGGAATGCGATCCGGCATACTCTGAGGAACTGTTTTCTGGACCCTTCCCAGAGTAACAAACCACTTCTCAGGTTGCTGCTGACCTCGTTCCCGATGCCCAAGTTTTCCAACTGACGCAGTCTGTGGGTGACGATGATGATGATGATGATGATGACAATGTTGAGTTAGTGGAAGAAGTTTGTAAAGAGGTGTCGGACGATGAGGAGACACGGTTGTCAGACAGTGGTGAAGTTGTAAGGGGAGGAATTCCGAGGGGGGAGCAGACTGAGGAATCGGAGGATGACGAGGTGACTGACCTAGCTGGGTTGATATGCTGAGTGAAGACAGTGCTTCTGAGGCGGAGGCGAGTGCTGCACCAGAACAGGTTGGAAGAGGCAGTGGTGTGGCCAGAGGGAGAAGCAGGGCCAGAGCTGGTGCATCAGCAGCAACTGTTTCACGTAGTGAAGCTCCTGTGGCGAGGCCTAGATGTTCGCAAGTCTGGAGGTTCTTTAAAGAAAGTGAGGACGACCGACGGACTGTGGTGTGCAACCTGTGCCACACCAGGATCAGCAGGGGTGCCAATACTACTAGCCTAACCACCACCAGCATGCGAAGGCATATGAGTGCTAAACACCACACTCAATGGAACCAAGGCCGTTCACCACCTCCTGCGGGTCACACCACTGCTCCTTCCCCTGTATCACTCGCTGCCTCTGCTAGTCAACCCCCTGCGTCACACGCTGCCTCTGCTAGTCAACCCCCTGCCCAGGACCCCGGCACTAGCGCCTCCCGCCGGAAAACCACACCTTCGCCACCACGATCCTCCACAGTGTCCACCAACGTGTCCCAGCGCAGCGTTCAGCTGTCTTTACAGCAGACGCTGGAGCGCAAGAGGAAATACAGTTCCACCCACCCACATGCCCAAGCCCTCAATGTCCACATCTCCAAATTGCTTAGCCTGGAGATGCTGCCCTATAGGCTGGTAGAGACCAAGGCCTTTCGCAAGCTCATGGCGGTGGCTACCCCTCGGTATTCGGTCCCCAGCCGCCACTATTTTTCCCGATGTGCCGTCCCAGCCCTACACCAGCACGTGTCAAAGAACATCATCCGTGCCCTGACCAACGCTGTTTCTGAGAAGGTCCACCTAACCACGGACACGTGGACAAGTGCTGCTGGGCAGGGACACTATATCTCACTGACGGCACATTGGGTTAACTTGGTGGAGGCTGGGACCGAGAATGACCCAGAGGCTGCTCATGTACTGCCCACACCGAGGATTGCGGGGCCTACCTCGGTCACGGTCTCTCAGACGTACTATGCCTCCTCCTCCTCCGACCCCTCCTCCTCCTCCACCGAATTACCATCCGTGGGCACGGCGCCTTCAGTCGGTAGCTCTAGGCGCAGCAGCAGTGCCGTGGGAAAGCGCCAGCAGGCGGTGCTCAAACTGCTGAGCTTAGGTGACAAAAGGCACACCGCCCAAGAGCTGTTACAGGGCATCACGGCACAGACCGATGTGTGGCTGGCACCGCTGAACCTCAAGCCAGGCATGGTTGTGTGTGACAACGGGCGTAACCTAGTGGCGGCTCTGCAACTCGGCAGACTGACACATGTGCCATGACTGGCCCACGTGTTCAATCTCATAGTTCAGCGGTTCCTCAAGACATACCCCAATCTGTCTGATTTGCTCACCAAGGTGCGCCGCATCTGTGCGCATTTCTGCAAGTTGAACACAGATGTTGCCACTCTCAGGGCAGCGCAGCACCGCCTACAACTGCCCGCTCACCGACTGTTGTGCGACGTGCCCACAAGATGGAATTCGACATTAAACATGTTATCCAGAGTTTACCAGCAGCGCAGAGCGATTGTAGACTGCCAGATGTCAACTTCCACCAGAACTGGGAGTCAGGTCAGTCAGATTCCTCAAGTCTACAATGAGGAGTGGACATGGATGTCTGATATCTGCCAGGTGTTGAGCAACTTTGAGGAGTCAACACAGATGGTCAGCGGCAATGCCACCATTATCAGCCTCACCATCCCGCTGCTTTGCCTGTTGAAAAACTCACTGCTCAGCATGAAATCGGATGCTTTGCGCTTGTCACAAGAGATGGTGGAGCAAAATACGCCGCTTGATAGCCAGAGCACCCTCTGGTCTGTTTCTCAGCGCGTATCGGAGGAGGGGGATGAGGATGAGGAGGAAGAGGAGTGGAATGTCGGCGAGACAGAGGAGGGTACAAGCGCTCAGTCCTTAACTCTTGAGTGTGTATGGACTGAAGAGGAGGACTTGGAGGAGGAGGAGGAGGAGGAAATGGAGAGTCAGGCCAGTGAGGAGAGGGAATTCTTGTGTGTTGGGACTCTGGCGCACATGCAGGGGCGTAGCTAAAGGCTCATGGGCCCTGGTGCAAGAGTTCAGCTTGAGCCCCCCCTTCCCTTAGTGCTCTGTGTGTCTTGACTTCATGTTAGGCTACCTATCCCGTGACCCTCACGTTAGAAGAATTTTTTCAAACACCGATTACTGGGTGTTCACTCTCCTGGACCCATGGTACAAGCAAAACCTTTCCTCTCTCATCCCTGCAGAGGAAAGGAGTATGAGAGTGAATAGATATCAACAGGCCCTGATGCACAAGCTGAAACAATTCTTCCCATCTGACGCCGCTAGCGGCAGAGGGCATGGTTCTGTGGGCCAAGTAGTGGGGGAGAGGAGGCGAGCAGGCAGTTTGTCCAGCACTGGCAGGGGAACGCTCTCCAAGGCCTTTGCCAGTTTTATGTCACCCCAGCAAGACACTGTCACCTGTCCTTAGTCTAGGCAGAGTAGGGGGGAGCTGTACAGAAAGATGTTGAGGGAGTACCTAGCTGACCATACCAACGTCCGTAGCGATCACTCTGCTCCATACAACTACTGGATTTCAAAGCTGGACACGTGGCCTGAACTGGCGCTGTACGCCTTGGAGGTGCTGGCCTTCCCTGCCGCTAGCGTGCTGTCAGAGCGGGTATTCAGTGCAGCTGGTGGCGTCATCACCGATAAGCGTACACGCCTGTCAACTGACAACGCTGACAGGCTGACGCTTATTAAAATGAACAAAGCCTGGATTTCACCGGAATTCAAATCTCCTCCGGGGGAAAGCAGCTAAAATTTAACATTACTTATGTATCCGATTCCTCTTCTCTACTCCTCCTACTTCTCCTCCTCCTCCTCCATATCGTCTTTGCCTACCGCTGACCAAAAAACGCCATTTTTCAGAGGTCCAACTGGCACTTTTTTACCACAGTTTTTCAGGAGGGCCCCCTACAGGCCCTCTCTTCAAACAATTTTTCCAGAGGTCCACCTACAGGCCCTCTCTCCAAACAATTTTTCCGGAGGTCCACCTACAGGCCCTCTGTCCAAACAATTTTTCCGGAGGTCCACCTACAGGCCCTTTTTTTCAAACAATTTTTCCGGAGGTCCACCTACAGGCCCTTTTTAAAATTTTCCGGAGTCCCTAAGGCCCCAAACAATTTTTCCGGAGGTCCACCTACAGGCCCTCTTTTTTCCAAACAATTTTTTCCGGAGGTCCACCTACAGGCCCTCT
>ONZH01026873.1:0-71020 GCA_900303285.1 Rhinella marina
AACTGTTCAGACGGTGTGTATTAACACCAGGTATGTAAAATTATTTTGCAAGAGAACGCAACAGTACAGTTGCCAATGAAAAGGCCTATATATTTTATATTTCAAGGTACACAGCCGTGTACTAACTGTTCAGACGGTGTGTATTAACACCAGGTATGTGAAATTATTTTGCAAGAGAACGCACAGTACAGTTGCCAATGAAAAGACCTATATATTTTATATTTCAAGGTACACAGCCGTGTACTAACTGTTCAGACGGTGTGTATTAACACCAGGTATAATTGTATAATTGTAATCGGGACCGCCGCTCCGATCACGTGATCGGAAATGGAACAACATATCCGTCCCGTGGAACGCAACCTGCGTTCCACGCGCGCCAGTGCAAAATCAAGATCTTCCGATGGATTGCCATCCAACGGACAGTATCGCGCAAGCGCGGAGGCCACATAAAATCAGAAATCCATCCTATAACGATCAATAGTGAAAGTGAAAATATCAAACCTACAAATGAATCAATAATTCATATAACAGATGAGGTTTCAATTATACAGAAACCATCAACCAGTGATGATGTCCAGAATCCCAAGGTATAAAAGTGATGACAAACATATTTATATGATAATAAAATCAGAACAAATAAAACACTAATAAAAAAAAAAAAAAAAAAAAAAAGAGATAAAATGTATATATATAAGTGGGTCATAAAAAGACAATAAGATAAGATAAGACAATAATGTAATGTATAATCTTATTATATCATTATCATTCATTATTATTATTATTATTATTATTATATTTCATCATTCTATATTTCATCATTCTTTATCATTATTATCATTATATATATTTTTTATTGCTCATATATATTTTTTATTTATTGATTATTATTTTTTATTGCTCACTTCACGTGTGGCTCACCTTGCACTTTCACTTGCATGCGTTTTGTTTATGCACTTTGCGTGGATTTTATTTCATATATTTTTATATATATATATATATATTTTCATATGTATTTCTCTTCATCTATATATATTTTTTTACACATATATTTTGTCATAGGTTTATATTGAATATTTGTCACTGACATGTTTTTTATGACTCACTTATATATATACATTTTATCTCTTTTTTTATTTTTTATTTTTTTTTTTATTTTTTATTAGTGTTTTATTTGTTCTGATTTTATTATCATATAAATATGTTTGTCATCACTTTTATACCTTGGGATTCTGGACATCATCACTGGTTGATGGTTTCTGTATAATTGAACCTCATCTGTTATATGAATTATTGATTCATTTGTAGGTTTGATATTTTCACTTTCACTATTGATCGTTATAGGATGGATTTCTGATTTTATGTGGCCTCCGCGCTTGCGCGATACTGTCCGTTGGATGGCAATCCATCGGAAGATCTTGATTTTGCACTGGCGCACGTGGAACGCAGGTTGCGTTCCACGGGACGGATATGTTGTTCCATTTCCGATCACGTGATCGGAGCGGCGGTCCCGATTACAATTATACTCGGGTTAAGATCTAGCACAACACAACATATGTTCCATGGATTTAGCCATGGGTATGTGTTGTGTATTAGATTGGCACTGTGAAGATATATAACTCAGCGGTTGTTGGGCTGACCGGAGAGTGATGTCATGCGCTCCAGTTTGGAACGCATGGATCACTTCCGGGTTGGAGTATCTCTTCACACTGGGTGATTACCAGCTGCGGCCCGTTTGCAGTATTTATAAGCCCACTTCCTTACACACACTAGTACCCCCTGAGGAAGCCATCGGCGAAACGCGCGTTGGGTGAGAGGGTGTCTCATACTCCGGTCAGTATCCACTTGGTTTGTAGTACTGTGATTCCATGGCATCTGTGACCCACTTTGTCTGCATAGTTACCTTGCTTGCCCTCTGATATACACTGTGTTAGAGGATAGTTACTGACAACCAGCACTAGGCACTTTATTTTGTATATACCTCTTAGGCACTTTGTATTTGGGCTAACATATGTACCATCCTTGCTGGTGGATTGTTGCCATGTGATTTATTAGCTTACCTGAGTATCCTGTTTGGTTCTTGACATCCGCTGCTTTTATTTTGTATGTGTCCTTTTATATGTGGTGTATTACCCAATAAAGCTGTATTATTATATGATTTGTGGCGTGGTGGTTTATGTAGGTTGTTATGTTCGGTTTGACCCCAGCCAATCACATATTTGCTCCTTATATAGGTATTGATATACAATTATTTTGCAAGAGAACGCACAGTACAGTTGCCAATGAAAAGGCCTATATATTTTATATTTCGAGGTACACAGCCGTGTACTAACTGTTCAGACGGTGTGTATTAACACCAGGTATGTGAAATTATTTTGCAAGAGAACGCACAGTACAGTTGCCAATGAAAAGGCCTATATATTTTATATTTCTAGGTACACAGCCGTGTACTAACTGTTCAGACGGTGGGTATTTACACCTGGTATACAAAAAGGGTATTGCAGGCACACAGAACCCAGAACACTAGAGCCAAATAAACTGTATTTAAAAAAAAAAAAAAAAGTACACAGCCGTATACTGACAGAAGATCAGATGGTGCATATACACACTAGGTATATAACAGGGTTTTGCAGCCAAAAAGAACGCAGAACAGTAGTGCCAAATATAGTTTGGTATGTAGCAGAGCACCTAATACACCACTAATGCCTCTCTCTGTCCCTACTCCAGCAGCTATCCCTGAATACAGAAGCCGTTCTCTGCAGAGTGTATATGGTAGTAAAGCTATCACTGTACTGCACTATAGTAGCCCTGATAAGGGCTTTTAATCACGCTCCTGCCTGTCCAACAGCTAAAACCTGTCTCTCCCTTCTCCAGCCTCTGTCCCTGACTAAGTTCACGCAGCATATGCGAACGAGCAGGAAGAGCTGATTTTATGTTTTTATGATTCGAGGTCACATGGTTTTTCCAGCCAATGCATGTAGACGCCGTTTTCGCGCTGCCAGCGTGCTCAGCGGGCCTGTCATACCCCCCCTGCATGGTGATTGGTGGAAAAAGAGCGCCAGGGAAGGTGGGAGGGGAAACGAATTCTAAGTGCGCCATCGCCGTTATACTCGAACGAAATCGAGTACGCCGAATAGCGTAGTATTCGATCGAATACCAGCTCGATCGAACACTACTCGCTCATCTCTAATAGTAACATAGTTTATAAGGTCGAAAAAAGACATCTGTCCATCCAGTTCAGCCTGTTATCCTGCAAGTTGATCCAGAGGAAGGCAAAAAATCCCTGTGAGGCAGAAGCCAATTTTCCCCACTTTAGGGGAAAAAATTCCTTCCCGACTCCAATCAGGCAATCAGAATAACTCCCTGGATCACCGACTCATCTCTAGTAGCTATAACCTGTAATATTATTACCCTCCAGAAATACATCCAGGCCCCTCTTGAACTCTTTTACTGAACTTACCATCACCACCTCCTCAGGCAGAGAGTTCCATAGTCTCACTGCTCTTATGGTAAAGAATGCTCTTCTATGTTTGTGTACAAACCTTCTTTCTTTCCTCCAGACGCAGAGGACACCGTCACAGTTGTCTTGTGTGTCCTACCATATCAGTGGCTGTTTGATCAGAATGGAGTCTCTACTTGGGACCTTACATAGAGTCTAATAGACCAGTCAGTATTGTGCCACCTGATTGGCTGTGAGACTAACTGCAAGGTATTATGGGCCAGCCCGCCTAAGATCTTGGGATGCTCCTTCTTCATCCTCCGTGGCCTGCTTTTTTCACCATTGAATTTGATGTGTAATTTGACAGGTGCCATTTTGCAAGATTCACCCGAATCGGCTTCATTTGGAAGAAGAATTTTTGGGAAAATTGGAAACAAATTTGATTTCAGGTTCAGAATCGTTTCACTCATCTCTGCCTAGGAGGGAAGATATTTCATGGACTAACTTATTGTAGTGGTAACATGCTATTACTAGGACCATGCTGCAATTCAGTGAACTCATAAAGACCTATTCTATCACAAAGGTTTGTAAAGGCAGAGTGCATGGCGAGGGGATTCTATACACCTGTGGCACGAATGAAATACCTGAAGTTAATGATTAAGAGGTGTGTTCCACTACTTTTGATCATATTGTGTATATCAAGGGTGACAAATAACATTTGTTAAGTAAATACACACTGTCTATTAGACTGCATATTGTATTAGGGACTAAGATCACAATTAGAGGTGGGTTTCTAGAAACATAGATGGAGTGCTTTATGTTGAGATGTTTCAGAATGTGGAGCCTATCTATATAGTTCTTGCATGGGTGCCCTATGTCTGCTGCTGATACTATATTCACACCTTTTACAGACCACGCATTTGATTTAGTCTGACAACAGTCTATAATATTTGTTGTGTTTTCCGGACTGAAATGGATGTATTTTATGGTAATGCACTTCTCTTTTGCATTATGGATAAAAGAAGAATCAGCCTTGATCTTACATTTTCTGGCATGGCACGCAAAGGGAAGCCTCTTCTATTCTTAAAAAATACAGTCCTGAGACTTTAGGAAGAGCTTCAATTATTCATGTGTCCAAAACTGGAAAACATGACTTGTTTGTCAGACACAGAGTAAACGGCAGGCTATTGTAGATGCTATCAATGTTATCTTTGCTGTTAGAAGGTCTTATTAGGCCATGTTCCCACAGTTGGTGAAATCTGTGGCAGAAATCTACAGCTGAAGCTCAAAATTTGCTATTGTTATTCTGCCATTATTTTATTTAGCAATGGTTGGTGCATTTTTTGCCCACAATGAAAGGTCTGTGTATGAGCTTCATCTCAAGTTTTTGGCTCTGTTTGCTGTGCCAGATCTGTCAAAAGAGGGATCAAAATGGTGATTGTCAGACCACATTGACTTAAATTCGAGGTCTGTGGAGCTGGATGGGCAGTGACTTACTGCTAAAGACTTGTCCGCTAAAAGGGGTTGTCCACTTTTGTAACATTGATGACTTATATATAAATATCAGATTGGTCAGGGCAGAGGCTGGGGGTGGTGGGCCGACTTCTGGCACCCTCACCATTCAGCTGTTTGAAGAGAATGCAGCGCTACAGAATCTAAATAGCAGTGGCGAGCAGGTGTAATTACCACTTTGCCGCCCCTTATTCACTTCAGTGGGTTCCTTACATTCAAATGAATAGGAAGGAGCCGTCCCATTGAAGTGAAAGGGGACAGCAAAGTCATAATTACACCTACTCGCCAGTGAGCAGGTAAACAGTGAAGAGAACACAGTGTCGCTTATCAGTAATATCATATTGTGGCACATTATACCACCCCAACGGAGCCAAATACCACAGTCCATCACAAAATACTACCAGCAGCACAAAATACATCCCCAATAACTTACACTGGCCAGCCATGAGGAGGACTCAGACAACCCCCTGGGCATCGGCCCACCGGGAAATTTCCCTGTAAGGTCTATGGCCAATCCTCCTCTGGTGGGGCTGCTGGCAGTTGGACCCCCACCGATCTGATATTGATGACTTATCCTGACTTATCCTGAGGGCCAAGTCTAGAGGATGAGGAGGAACTCTGAGTCTGCTCCTCGTCCTTGGCATCCAGACCTTTGGTCACCGATGCTGTCATCGTCTTTACATACAGTCTTCTTGCTGATAGCTAAATCAGGTACTAAACAATACTCGCCAACTCTTCTGAAAAGTCCGGGAGGCTGCCAGAAAAAGAAGAGACCTTTGGGACTTCTAGTAGAGATGTCCACATCCCCCAGATATGGAGGGCTGCTTCCTTCTGGAACAGTATGTTAAAAGGTTTTTCCCGCAATCAGTATTTATTACCTATCTACAGAATAGGTGATAACCTTCTGATTGTTGGGGGCTCCACTTATCATTAGAACTTGGGCCCTGAGTCCCCTTTTCCTCCTCATTGCTACTGTGTTATAGTATGTGTGGAGTGGCGTACTTACTGATATCACTGGAGCATTACAAGCAGAATTTTTGCACCAGGGCCCAAAAGCCTTTAGATAATTCCCAGTATGACCCAGAGGATACTACGAATAGGGTTTTCCAAACTTTGCTTTCTAATCTATGGTTAGGCGTAACACTGTGTTATATACATGCTATGTGACTCCTAGCTGAACCATCGCAGAGTGGGGCCGCGTCCAAACTGCTGGGCCTAGCTTCTTCCTGTGTGTACGTAAAAGGTTGGTGGATGTAAGCAGCCCGTGAGCATATACAGTCAGATTTTGGGAACCAGACAGTAACTCAAGGAACTTGCCAGATTGAGTGAGTAAAAAAGTATTATTACAGGAGGTCTCAGTGTAGGAGCTTCCAGCTTCAGGTTCACCTTTACAACTCTGAGTTCTCTCTATAATGGAGGAGTGTGCCATGAGTTTCAGCTCAGCTACCTTCACCTGCTTTCTAGAGCCTCCCTACCAGGTAAGTATGATGTGTACGAGGGGCCTGGGCATTGAGGGGGGATATTTTAGACTTTGGATACCTGAAGAATCCACTCCATGACTCATCATCACAAGACATCATATTCTGTCAGTCAGAAATACAGACAAACCTATAATAAACGTGCAGGATCTTCTCAGCTTCTTCTTCTGGAGCTTTCCTGTAAAACATCTCATGCACAGTATTGTATCAAGACATGTACCCCAAGCAGCACGGCACTAGTCACGTGGCACTCGGGGGACACATCACTGCTGCAGCCAGTCATTGGCCAAACCTCCTCACATGTCCTCCATCAGTTCCAAAGGTTTTCCAGTAATGACCGATGTGCATTGAATGCAATGGTGGACTGAAGAAGCCCGAACCAAGTGGGAGGGAGGTACATTTCCTTCCACAGGTCCGGCATGGTTGGGGGAAGAGGGGGGGGGGGATTGAGCAAAAAACTGTTAAAATAATGCTGGAAAAATGTTCTATTTCGTAAAAAAATTATTTTGAATTTTGGTATTTTTTTTATTTGTATTGCTAAAAAGTAACTGTTATTTGGTAAAGAAAAAAATTTCCGATTTGTAATATATAAATGAACAAAAGTAACTTTATTAACCATTAAAAAAAATTATAGCTGCTTGACTAGTACAGATGCAGGCCCAGAATGTTTTCAGGGGGAAGGATTAACAATAAAAGAAGTTCATTTAAATACTTATTTAAAAATAACCTTTTAACACCTAGGCTATTTTAACCACCACAAAGAGGAGCTTACTAAATGCTGTCTATACATTGACCTAAATAACAAATCCATATGTGGTGAATACCTAAGCACCCTCTAGTGGTGGCAGCAGGAACTCTGACCATTATCATTTAAAGGGTTTTTCCCCCAAATTACAGGGATAAGTGTCTGATCACTGGTGGTGCAGCAACTGAGACCGAGGTCCTGGACTCCCGGATGATAGTGGTGCGTGTGAATGACCAACGTTCCCTTCACTTCTATGGGACTGATAGTGGAGAGCGCTGTATTCGGCAACGTAGCAGTGGTAATGCATGCACATCACTCGTATAGGTGAATCTGGGACCTCTGTTTTAGGGTGCGTCACTAATGGAAAAACCCCTTTAACTATGCCTATTCAAAGGATTTGCACCTCTGTAGATGAAAACTGGAACTCTTATCACAAGGCATATTTTTAAGAAAAAATATTGGAACATAGTATTATGCACTTAAATCTAAGGTTAGATTCTCATCTGCATTAATCATGTCAACTTTTATATTCCATCATAGGAACAAAAAAAAAAACAAATTGACAGAGAGCTGGGTCTGTAATCAGGAGTGTAGCTAAATGCTCATGGGCCCTGGTGCAAGAGTTTGGGCCCCTGTTCCCTCAGTGCTTTGTGGTCAGGGTAGCACATAGCCTTTGTGCTGCCTGAGACAAAAATTTAAATGGCATGCCCCCCATGCCAAATTCCTGACCTAACCCCTTCCCTCAAGCCAGAGGTAACTTGACCAGCAAGCACTTTCTATAATACTGGTGTCTTCTTATGCGGCACAAGGGTCTTTGGGCCTCCTCAGGCTCCTGGATCCAGTAGTGACTGCTACCTCTGCACCCGTCTGTAATATTACAATACCCACAGCACCTGAAGCACCCCATTGACTTACCATGGGGTATGCTAGTTTTCCATCATGGTGTCAATACTTTGCTGCTATTTTTGGCAGAATCTATGATGTAGACACCTCCAACACAGAGATGGACCTAGTCTACTGTTCTCTTATTTCTATGAGGATTTGACAATAGTACGATCATCTCTTTATTGCAGTCACATAATTACAGTCTGAGGGCCAAAGGTCATGAATGTAGTCTCTGACCTCAAAGCCAATGAACAATCATGAGTCGTGGTTGGTGAGGAATAAAGATTTTATTTGACCAAAACGCTCAGCTTGTGTTTTCTGTAGACATTGTGCTTTTTTTTTTTACATTATACATGGTTGTGTGGACCATATCAATCCATTATGTCTTGATTTTCTAACAATATAATTCCAATATGGGAGATCAGTCATGAAAGGAGAAAGAGGCTTGTATGAAATCATGATACAAATAATATATGACAAAATAATTTAAAAAATTGCTTCCTATGTAAATAAAAATTTCTTGTAAAAAATAAAGATACAAAATGATACAATAAATATAGAAAATCTCGTCAAGAAATCATAGTTTTATATTAAGAAATCGAAAGTCTTTTCAAAAGTTAGGACCATGGAAATATTAGGTGGATAGTGTCCAAACAAAAGGCAAATATCTGAGGGCAATGTCCCTTATCAAAATCTTGTAAACACGTAGTACAGAGGGCCTTGTGTATTAGAACTATGAGAAAAAGCAGCCATGTGGTCCCTATGAACCAATCAGAGTCCACGCTTCAATTATTCAAGGCCGCTTTAGAAAGGTAAAAACCAAGCTCTTGTTGGTTTCCTACGAGCATCATAACCCCTAATTGTTGACACTTGATTGATATATTAGGCCCCGTGTTTAGTTTTGTCTAGTGGAAAAAAAATTCCTTGACGGGAGTCCGTCACATGGAAATTCATTCATAACCCATAGGGCTAGCTCAGCTGAATGTAGTGATACCTTTCACTTAGCGATCCGTTGCTTCATTCTGGTGAAAAAGTAATTTTAATCCATATGCAGATGAGCAGATAAGTGCACCGAGGGAGTGCCCAAGCCAATGTGTGCACCCTTGCTCCTCCTACTTCCTCTGCCATCCCTTTTCTCTCCTTGATTGACAGGGCCAGATTCCTGCAGAGTCATCTCAATCATGAAGGCGAGGGAGGAGCTATCATAGGAGTAGGAGGAGCAATGGTGCACAAAGTGACCTGACTCCACTTTGGTTCACTTAATTGCTCATTTGCATATGGATTAAAAGTACTTTTTTTCTCCAGAATGAAGCAGTGGATCACTACATTCAGCTGAGCTAGGCTTACAAGGCACTGTGCCTGGTTTATCAATAAATTTCATAGTGACCAACTCCCTTTAAAGGGTGAGAACACTGTAAGAAAACCCTATAACAATGTCCATGATCACAGTATCAGTTCCTTACCTGTTTTATTACAGTAACAGACCCCTAGTGCAGGATCGACGGTCCTCGTGATTCAAACATACACAGTAAGTACACACATAGAAGATTATACATAAAAGAGGGCCATACTAGGAAGTGTGTGGCCCCCAACATGAATTCTACACCACAAGATACAGAACAGAACAGTGACATGTATTGTGTATATTACATATTGTGGCATTTGCACAGTCCCGCATTGATTTATGGCACGGCTGCAAAACGAAGGGCACAAAGGAAATCTGTTTTCAAGAATACATCCTGGATCGACAGTAGAGATGATCATTCTGAGGTGCTGTCCATACTAGAAGTTCTCATAGCCATAGTAACCATTATTACTGGTATTGAGAGGCCAAAAACAGACCTTTTAACCTTAATTAATATCTAATTTAATGACTTTTTCTTCAGAAGAACAGAATCGCTGAGAGTTAAAGATAAAGGCATCAAGAAACAATAAACCTGGTATCTTCATAAAATCACCTGTAAATATACATATCCTATTCTGGACTCCTAATATAACAACAGGAAATAACCTCCACTGTGGCACCCAAATTAGTTATTACCCAGTTGTCCGATGGTGTCTAGGTTGTGCAGCCCATGTGGGCTTAAAGGGGTTGGCCCATCTCAGACAATGATGGCATACTGCTAGGTTATGCCACCAATGTCAGATAGTTGCAGGTCTCATATTCCTATTTCCCGAACGAGCCCCCCAAAATGGGACCCCCACTTATCTGACACTGCTGACATATCCTAGGCATCAATGTCTGAGATAGGAATACCCCTTTTTTAAGGACTATGTGAATCCTGTCGGGCCAGGCATACATAACGTAAACTAGCTGCTTGGGCTGCTTTCTGCTGTGAAATACCTATATACTGTAACAGCAGGCAGAGGTAACTGACAAGCATTCTGTCATCAGTTTTAAATGAAATTTGTAAGCTGTTTTGACCATTCTAAACTGCTAACAGTTCTGGGTATGGGCTGGGCAAAGCAGTACAAACATACCTTTTGTGTAGCTTTAATATCAGTAGTAAGGTGAATATAACCTTTTTTCTGCCAAATTTTGTTTCTGCAAGTGCCCAGAACATGGATTTTCAACCTGCGGCCCTCCAGCTGTTGCAAAACTACAACTCCCATCATGCCCTAATAGCTGTAGGCTGACCAGGCATGCTGGGGGTTGTAGTTTTGCAACAGCTGGAGGGCCGCAGGTTGAAAATCCCTGGCCCAGAAGATGGGGCTTCACTGTCTAGTGCTCTCTTTTCGTTGAACTGCTCTGAGTGACAGCTGTTACAGCCATCCAGGTAACCACTACAGATGTCACTCAGAGCAGAGGGGAGAGAATGTGGAGCAACTCAATGCAGAGAGCACTTCACAGTGAAGCTCCACCTCCAGTGCACCTAAGGAGGAGAACCTTGCAGAATAAAACTTCATATTCTCACTACTCCTGATAAACAAAACCCCACTATGTTTTCAAAAGGTAGGGGAGGAGCACTGATGGGTAAAACATGCCTTACCCTCCAGAAATGATTGGGTTAAATAAATATCAGATAATGGTGCCTACAAACCTGGTGTTAAATACAGTTTTTCATGAGAACCTATATGTGTGGATCAGTGTGTACTGTATGCATCATTTTAGGGGATCTGCGCTCAGTGGCAATGTTGTGAAAGATCTTTTCCAATTTTCTATGTGCTGACTATTTATTAGGATATGTTCACATGTAGTTTTTTCATGTTTATTTTGTGTGGGTTCTGCACCCAAAAGCAATGCTGAAAATGTTAGAAAATCACCTCAACTCATTTCAACAGGAAAACTGCTTGTTAATTCACATGAAGCTGCTTTTTCCCCGCTTGCAGTTTTAAAAAATTCAGCGTGGATAAAAAGAAGTAACATTCATTGTTAGTGTAGATTTTGCATCGAAAGTACATCCAAACATCCCATTGAAATGGGCAAGATCAAAAATCCACATAAAAAAACACAATGGATACAAACTACATCCAAAAAACTACGAGAAGTCCTGAAGCAGATTCCAAATCAGTTTTTTTTCAGCACACAAAGAACTCGGTGTGACCATACTACGGACAAATGAATCAATTTGGAAGTCATCCCAAATTTCTTGTGATTTGTTTCAGGAGAGAGACCCATTTATAATACTACACTTGCAAAAGAGACGTGCAAGTTAGTTTTCCTTCCCAAAGAACAAGAAAACTGAGTGTCTGAAGAGAAAATTACCCTTGTTAGCTGAGTGGCAAGAACAGCTAATTTGAATTTCTTTCCCAGAAACCCAAAGGTATGCAAATTAGCAATTATGGGAAAATCTGGTAGTAGCCTCGATCTGTTCAATCACTCCTTTTTCATAATAAGAATTTACCCTGGTGGTAGCCACAAACTGTTCAACTCCTTTTTCATAATAAGAATTTCCCCTGCTGGTAGCCTCAAACTGTTTAATTAGTGTTTTTTTCAATATATACTATTTCCTCTGGTGGTGGCCTTGAACTGTTTAATCAGTGCTTTTGGGAAATATATTCAAATTTGGGTTTCTTCCAAAAAGAAAAAATACTAAGCCTATCTGATGCCAGAAGTGAGATATGCTAATTTGCATATATTTTTCCCAGAAACATAGAGAGGCATTGGCTGGATGACAATACTCCTCATGCATACTAGGTGGTCTACCTAATGAGAGAAAGTCACCCCCAAGACCCTGACAAAAGCTACTGAGCTTATGAGGGCAATTGTATCTTCAGACACTTCGTTTCCTTGTTTTTTTTAGAAGGAGAACAACTGACTTTCATGACTCATTAAGAGAAGCCTAATGTTGGGACACTCAGCACTTCTTTTGGAAGCAGAACTTACTTCTCATGTCTCTTTTCCAGTATTACACGTGTGTCTCCCTCTGGCCCTTTAACAGTTTTCTTCATTTAGGAAGAATCAATTTGAATTGATTGTTTTAAGAATTTCAGCGTATCACATCTGAAATTAATTTCAAGAAATTTGCTAATTTCTAGAACATACCCTTACACTTCTGGGCATGGGGGAGAAATGGGATATCAGCGATGTAACAGCAGCAAACTCTTTTTGCGAGATGTGATGTTGTCAGAGTAGCTGGGGCATTACCATTCTAAGTAACTGATTGAAATTTGGAAATTTATATGTTCCTAGCTTGGCGAATGCATAAACGGTTTAGGTGTTGTTATAGGGTAGGGAATGTTCTCTCATATGCCTATAGGAACCAACTTTTTGGCCCAATTTGGCCAGTGTTAATATGTACATATCATGGAATCTAATGTACAATCAGCATCTGAGGGTGCTAAGTAGAGAGTCTAAAGCTCAGTTATGATTGTACTAAACCTTGTAAAGACCCTGTTTTTAATCATTTGGTTTCTTTGATTCCAATGGGGGGAAATATTTCAAAATGTTTTATATATGGACTCCCTCTATTAACTCAGAATTCCCTATGTGAAGATGTATGAATTTGGGTTTTCTAAACTAGATCATGTTTAAAGTGATGAGTAGATGTCCAGCTTAGGAGTAGTCAACATTGAATTTCACAAAGGTATCCACTTTACATGTGACTCTACATGAGACAGACGTCTTCAGAACATCCGATCTGATAAACACACAGTAAACATCGGGAGACGCCATTTTTAATTTTCAGTCTCGGTCTGAAAATTAGGTCTAAAAAATTTTTTTGCTATTCAAGTTTCATTCCAGGACATTTTAAAGGTTTGTCCTTTCTCACTGGTTGAGCTTCGTAGTGAATTTTTATTTTATAAAAAGTAATTTTAGTGCCACGTGTAACGTCAGACTAATACGCTGTGCTTCAAAAAAGTCACATTTTTGAAGAGCCAGTGTCCATGTTTCCAGGTGAAGACATGCAAATAAAAGGGTTTCCGGTAATGTCCACCATTTTGTATCTGGTCCACTAGCTGCTGCATCCTCTTGTACAGCCGTGGACTAAAATGTTGTTATTTGTGGTGTGTCCATCTTGAGCTTTTATGTGTGGCTGACTGTGTGCTTTGCCCTCTGCGCCCGAAGCTTGTCCACCTTGTTCTGGTTGATGTTTGAGTCTAGAAAAAAAATTGGAAAAGTTGAAGAAAATGTTGAAGAAGATTAAAAGTTCCACATCCCCTTCATTCTCAGGTTCAGTGGTCAGCACCCAACCGATCAGAAAGAGATGACATATGAGATAGGAAACACTCCTTCAAGATCTCTGCTTGCTGTCATTAAAAGGGAACCTTCACTATTTATTCCTGGAGGGTGAAAAACTGTCCTGGTCAAGTGACGCTAACATAGGTGCTTGGCTCATTATATGAGAGCACTGATGACTCTACTGTAACTATCAAGCCAAAGACCTCATCAGGTTTCTGCCTCTGGAAGTAAACAATAAAGGTTTCAGTTCTATGGCAGCAAGCAGAGATTGTGAAAACATGAAGAAATGAAGCACAGAAATGAGATAAACTAGTAAGTGAGAACATATGTCCAAACGTTGACCAATATTCTCCAATATACATGTACAACTATCGAAGATCTCCACCCAGAATGTTGAATTGCCTTTTTAGTAACTGATGGTAAAACTATATATTTTCATGTATTAGAACATGCTGACAAAATGAGGGATGAAACCTTTGTCATTAGTGACAACCAATGTGCCTGCACTGTAACCTACACACAGATTATAACTTGACACCTAACACGTTAAATACACAACTGCAGCAAATTGACACTGAACACAACAAAAAACACTGAAAAATGTCAAGTTAACGTTTGCAGCAACTTAAAAGGGTTGTCCCATGAAAAATATTATACAGTTTTCAAACCAGCATTTAGATCTGAATAATTTTTGTAATTGCATGCAATTAAAAATTTAGCATAGCCACTGAGTTATTAAAAAATATATATCTCTATAGCGCCACCTGCTGTTTGTTTTTTTCTTATTTCTTTGACCTGTCACTGAGAAGGCCGCACATGCTCAGTTTCATCCTTCAACTGCTCAGTTTCATCCTTCAACTGCCTCCTCAGCTGTGATAGTGAGAGCTGAGACACGCCTCCTGGGCTGTGATAGGGAGAGCTGAGACATGCCCTCTGAGCTGTGATAGGGAGAGCTGAGACATGCCCTCTGAGCTGTGATAGGGAGAGCTGAGACACGCCCTCTGAGCTGCAGCAGAAAAGACACTCCCCTTGAGATTTCAGTTTGATATAAATCTAGCACAGCAATGAATGGGGATATCTCTGGATGCATGTGAAGTACAGGGCTGGTTCTAGCTGCAGTCACAATTCTGCCAGCCTCAAAGCTGAAATCTCCCAATAGTCAATGCTACTTTGCATTTTGGCAGTGTGCCTTTTACACCAGGCACTGCCCAGTCTGACGTAGGAAAAACTAACTGCCTCACTGGATTTGCAGTTCAGGGTAAATGACAGAAAAGCACTGGATATACAAAGTTGCTTAAATTTTAATTTAAAGTTAAAAATGACGTTCAGTGAAAATACCTATCTCACATGACATATTTCTACCTACTGTTGCCTAAGGATTAAATTGGACACTTTTATGAAAAATTATACTTTTCCATCGCTGCCTACAGCAAGAAAAGAAGCGAGGAGTGAACCGAACGTTTATAGAGCACATATCAGCATTCCTACTCTATAAATACTCACAAAAAGTTAATATTTGGCTTTCGGGTGCAATGTATGGAAAACGTAAAAAGCGCCAAAGCTATTATGAAAGTGGGGCATTTAAGCAGAAGCATGCAATAGTGATTTCCTCATCTCAAACAATTTATTGAAACAAGCCAACACCAGTGGTGGGTATAACCCAACAAAAAACTGTCAATGCCTCAATAACTTGTCATGTGGCCTTGGGCTGTTCACAAGTCGATTTATTGTCTGCTGAGGCATGGCATCCCACTCTTCTTGAAGGGCGGCCCTCAGGTCATTGAGGTTCTGGGGTAGAGAGTTACGAGCCTCTACATGTTACAAGGTTTGGATAAAGTACAGGCCACTCCATTTGAGGTCCCCCAGTCTCCAACAGCCGTTCCCTAATGATGAGACCTCAATGAGCTGGCACACTGTCGTCCATGAAGATGATGATTAGTCCTGTGTTGTTCATGCAGAGGCACAATGATTGGACTAATGATGTTATTCAAGTAGTATGGGCTTGTCACTGTACCATTCACAAAGTGTAGGGCAGTTCTGTATTGACTAGACACACCTGCCCACACTGTAAGATCACCACCACCAAAGGCTCATCCGGTGACAACAGTTAGTGCTCTCCTTTACGTCTCCAACATTTTTGGCACCCATCATTTCTGTTCAGCGTGAATTGACTTTCATCATAAACTTTAAGTCATGGACCAAAGTAGTACATGTCTTCATGAGTATTTCACTGATCCATGGTCAAATACATACTATTTGATGTGTGAACAAATACATTAAAATCAATATGCTCTTGTCACAGTAAGCAAAGGTATATTTGGAGTAAAAAGGGCGTAGAATTTCATGAGAAGAACAAATCTCTCCAATCATTAAGCATGGGAGTGGATTATTCATGCTTTGGAGTTGTGTTGCAGTCAATGACACTGGAAACTTTTCACAGGTAAGGGATGAACAGATTCAATGAAATTCTAGCAAATTCTGGAAGCAAGCATAACACAAACTGTAAAAAAGCTGAAGTTGAAAAGAGGATCGCTTCTACAAATAGAAAATCATCCTAAATACACATTAAAATCCGCACTAGACTACCTTAAAAGGCACAAACTGAAGGTTTTACCATGGCCCTCACAGTCCCCTGATCTGAACATCATTAACAATCTGTGGATAGACCTCAAAAGAGAAGTGCAAGCAAGATGGTCCAGGAATCTCACAGAACTGGAAGACTTTTGCAAGGAAGAATGGATGAAAATCCCTCTCGCAAGAACTGAAAGACTCTTGGCTGGCTAGAAAAAGCATTTGCAAGCTGTGATACTTGCCAAAGAGGGTGCTACTAGGTACTAACCATGCAATGTGCCCAAAGTTTTAATTCAGGCCTTTTTCCTTTTTTGTTATTTTGAAAATCTAAAAGTTTAAATAGTTAAAAAATAGTTTTTGCTTAAAATAGAAAGAGAACATGTCGCCTTTAACTTTATGACTTTTGGAGATCACTGCATCTTCAACTTGCTTAACTGTTCACAGTAACAGTAATTTTGACCAGGGGTGCTCCATAGAAACATAGGGGCACATTTATTAAGACTGGTGTTTTAGATGCCGGTCTTAATAAAGGCCCTGTGCTGGCGGTTTATCTACTGAAGCTATGAAGAGGCGCCTGCCCCTACATAACTTTATCGCATCCAGCTCCAGCTTCCTTGCTGCCTTACATCTAGAACATTTTCTATGCCTAAAACAGGCGTAGAAAATGATGAATGAGACGGGCCTTCCAGGCTGTCCGCCTTCCCCACCCACACCCACAATTTTAGACCTGGCGTGAGCATACCATATGAGAGAAGCAATCTAATGATGGCTTGTTATAGTTCCTTATGGGAACTATAATAAAGTGTAAAAAAAATGTTAATTTAAATGTTAAATTAAAATATAAAAATTCAAATCCCCCCCCTCATCCCAAAATGTAAATAAAAATATGTTAACAATAAAAAATACACATCATGGGCATTGATGCATGCAAAAATGCCCATACTGTTAAACTATAAAAATATTTATCCCATACAGTAAACAGCGAAACTGAAAAAAAAAAAAAAACTCAAAATGGCCGATTTGCCGTTTTTTGGTCTCTTCACCTCCCACAAAAAATTAAATAAAAACTGATCAAAAAGTCATACACACCCCAAAATATCAATGAAATTATATCAATGAAAAGAACAGATCGCCCAGCAAAAAACATGAGCCCTCATACAGCTCCTTAAACATAACAAAAAAAAGTTATAGGGGTCAGAATATGGCAATGAAAAGAAAAAAAATCATTTTCAAGGTTTTTATTTTTTTCAGTATTGAAACTCAAGAAAAACTACACCTATGTGGTATCCCCGAAATCATACTGACCTGCAGAATGAAACGAACAGGTTAGTTTTACCGTACAGGAAATGCCGTAAAAACAAAACCCATAAAACTGTTGTGGAATAGTTTTTTTCCAATTTCATCAGATTTTGAATTTTTTTTCAGCAGATAAAATGGTGGAATTAAAAAGTGCAACTTGTCCCGTTAAAATAAATCCTCATATGGCTATGTGAATGGAAAAATATGGCCCCAGAAAGCAGGGGGTGAAAAACGAAAACTCAAAAACTACATACCCTCCAAGGCAGAAAGAGTCTCTTCTAAGGTCTACTGAAATGAGTTTCCATGGTTCACAGTCCTTCTTAAGAAGAACGGGACTGATTTGTCAGTAACTAGGCTTTGTGTGCCTTTATTTAAAAGGAAAAGCACTTGTGAAACCTCACACCAATCCCACCAATCTGATCTTCTTAACCGAAACACCAATTAGCTGTTATAAAAGTCAATAAAACAGAGGTTCACTTACTTTTTATTTGTGTACTGTGGTTGTTTACTCAATGTGCTCAATATAAGACTTTAAGGGTACAACTGTTTGCATGTTATCAGTTTAGGTAGATTGTGTTTGTCTATATTTTTGACTTGAATAAAATAAGACCACATCCTATTAGTATCCAGTCTAGAAATCCAGAGTTCACTTACTTTTTCTTGAAACTGTACAGCAACTTGAAATAAAAAGACTTGTCAGTTACAATTGATGTCAGCTCAGAACGTTGTTCCTAATTTCCTTCTAATTGGATTTTGACTAACAAGTATTGATCACTATGGAGCTGCAGTGACTTGCTTTGTGATTAAATTACAAAGTAATTGATTATACCATTGATAAACTGCTGCATTATCTTACGGTAGCTGAAAGTTCTTATGACACACAAACAAGACAAGCTAAAAGAGTTAAAAAGAATACCCGAGGGTAAAACAATGTCCTTTTTATAGAAATGATGGTGTAATGATAAAATAATCCACTTACCAATGTAGTACTAATATGCCTAGAGTTCTCATTACGGCTGTCAAGGGGCAACTAAAGGTGATACTATAGTCAAAGGCTTTACTCTCATCTCACAGGACTCACACAGTTACAACAATACTAAATACATACAGTAGTTCCCACTTAATTGGCAATAACTTACAAATATGTGGTCATTATAGGACCCAGTTAGTCTGTACCCCTTCCACAGAACCCACAGAATGTATAGTGTAGGTCTGAAAAGGTGCCCCTCAATCGACAACTGCATGTTGATATCAGCACATCATGGAGATGAAGAGCCGGCTGGGGAGTGATAGAGATTGAACCCAGCGGCAGGGACCAGGTAAGTATGATCACTACTGCAGGTCGGCCCCTCTGTGAGGTCTGATATAATGTTGGATAACTCCTTGCAAATTAGACCTTTGGGGCAATGAGGGTGTTACCAGTGCTCTTGTTACACCTGTTTGGGGATAATAAGAGCAGTGGTGATGCCCAGGATTGCCAACTGTCCAGAAATTTCAGGACAGTCCATAAAAACAGACAACTTTCCTGTGTTTGTGAAAAAGTAGATGTGTCTAAGATTTTTTTGAGGCTAGTGGTAGTTGACTAGATTATTTAGGTGGTAATTATCATCATTTTACAACTCACAGTAAATGCTGGTAACAAGTTCCTATCAGTATATTGAGCTATGGACATGTATTACTTAGAATCTTTATCATTCATTATGGTTTTCCAATTTGTCCATAAAAAATGTTGGCTGTCTGTGATTTTGGGATAAGTTGTCCAGAAAAAATTCTGGTTGCCAACCATGGTTATTGCACCAAAGGCCTAATTTGCATATTGAGAAAAAGTATCATCACTCTGGAACGGAGCCTCAGATCAACAAGAGATAAAACAGTGTTTTAATGGGGTGAACCACAGCTATGTGTCTAAGCAAATAGTTAGATGGTGAGGTCACTGGTGACAAATTCCTTTTAACCCCCTAAATGTTCTGCCCGAGTCCAGCTTGGAGCTCCACTCTGGCAAAACAGTTAGGGGATTAAAGGGGTTGTGTCATCTCAGACAATGGGGGCATATCACTAGGTGGGACCCGCACCGATCACGTAAATGAATCCAGCAAAGTTCCATAGGACGGATGGTGCATGTTCTGCCGCCTTCCATTCATTTCTATGGGGCTCCCGAAAATAGCTGATCGCTGGCTCACCTATTCCCGTCGGCCCCATAGAAATGAATGGGAGTGGTGGCTGCTCAAGTGTGGTAGGTTCCCATTCATTTCTATGGGGATTCCAAAAATAGCCAAGCATGCCATTCCACACGCTATTTTCGGTGGGCCAATAGGAAGGCTTGTTGGTGGCCGCCACTTTGTCGGCCTCGTGTTAGGCTTCTTATCAGACAATGGGGGCATATCTTTACGATATGCCCATATAAGCTGAGATGAGAATACCCTTTTAAGCCCTTCACGCCCAGCGCCGTACTAGTAAGGCACTGGGCTTGTCTTTAAAGATGGCGCGGGCACTATAGCCGCGGGTGGCCTGCTGATTCCTACAGCAGACACCCGCGGCTGATGTCCGCAACCGGCAGTAATGCCGATCGCGGACATTTAACCCCTCGGATGTCGTGGTTAATCCTGACCACGGCATCCGATCGTGTCACACACCGAAAGGGGCACTTTAAACAGAAGATCCTATCTGGGTATGGGTTTTTTACACTCTCTTACTTTGGCTTAATGAATACTAATAACCAGATACTAATAACTATAAAATATAACCTTTATTAAGGACATTTTAAAATCATGCTACGTGAGCAAAATCCCTTTAAAAATAACCACTGTCAACACATGCAGTCTCTGATTGCACTGGTGTGACTGTGAATGAAAGAGTTTGTGATTACTCCTAACTCACTACACCTAACAACTGTACCTAAAGTTTGTTACTCCAATTACTTCACTGGTGCATCCTATTGGCAGAGCTTACTCTGCTTCACTGGTCCCTAACTGTTATTTCTAGAACGCATGTGAAACACAGTGGATCTTTAAAAACTCTTTCTGCCCCCCAACATGTTTCACCAGTAAACTGGCTTCCTCAGGGGTAATGGGCAGAGCCGAAAGGGGGCGCTTCCGTTGTTGATCCGGCTACCCCGTGTGGCGATCAGAAGAGCCGGAGCATGTAAGCAGCAGCCACTGCTTTTGTGAATGGCAGGAGGCTGCTGCATAGAATTTCCTATGGAGCCCTTCTGTGTAATATGACTCCATAGGAAACTAGTAAATTCATCATAGAGTCCAATGCAAGTGTATTGGAGTCTATGATATCAGCAATCAGATTATTGATTGTTACAGTTCCCTATGGGAACTATAAAATAGTGTGAAATAATTAAATAAATAAAGTTTTTAAAAATAAAAAATAAAAAAACAAACATTCTAATCACCCCCCTTTCCACAAAATAAAAATAAAAGTACTAAAAAAATAAGAAAATATACATCATGGGTATCACCATGTACGAAAATGCCCATACCATAAAAAAAAAATTCTTTCCCATACGGAAAACAGCGAAACTGAAAAAAGTGTCAAAATGGCCGATTCGCTGTTTTTGGTCGCTTTATTTTCTAAAAAAATAACAAGCCCCCATAAAGCTCCATACACATAAATACCAAAAAGTTATAGGAGTCAAAATATGGTGACAAAAAAAATATTTTTTTCCAACTTTATAATTATTTTATCACTATCAAAACGCAAGACAAACTATACATATTAGATATCGCCGGATTTGTACCGACCTGTAGAATTAAAATAACTGGTCAGTTTTATTGCACATTGAACATTGTAAATAAAAACCCGCAAAACAAAAGACAGGAGCAAGCATAAAGCCATGGACGGGTGGATCAGATGATATATTATCCAGGGTATTACGTCACATGGACCTGAAATGTTTACAAGATAGAGCACTGCTTCTTACCTTAATGCTTTTTATTGATCGAACGACTTTCTTAACCAAATCATCCTCCCTAACTAGCCCACCTAATGAATTAATTGGGTTACCTGGTTATGTGGTGGGTAGCCCACCCTGGTTATTTGACTATATGTGGCTGGTGGCCCTGATCCTTTCTTTAAAAACCCTGCAATGAAGATATAAAGAATACAACCATGGGTATGTGCCATCCATGTCCTTATAACCTCATTACCAACGGACTATGGTCAATGGAGTAATTATGCCATGTGGTGCCTCTAGGACAACACATACAGTACAGACCAAAAGTTTGGACACACCTTCTCATTCAAAGAGTTTTCTGTATTTTCATGACTATGAAAATTGTAGATTCACACTGAAGGCATCAAAACTATGAATTAACACATGTGGAATTATATACTTAACAAAAAAGTGTGAAACAACTGAAAATATGTCTTATATTCTAGGTTCTTCAAAGTAGACACCTTTTGCTTTGATTACTGCTTTGCACACTCTTGGCATTCTCTTGATGAGCTTCAAGAGGTAGTCACCTGAAATGGTTTTCACTTAACAGGTGTGCCCTGTCAGGTTTAATAAGTGGGATTTCTTGCCTTATAAATGGGGTTGGGACCATGAGTTGTGTTGGGCAGAAGTCAGGTGGATACACAGCTGATAGTCCCACTGAATAGACTGTTAGAATTTGTATTATGGCAAGAAAAAAGCAGCTAAGTAAAGAAAAACGAGTGGCCATCATTACTTTAAGAAATGAAGGTCAGTCAGTCCGAAAAATTGGGAAAACTTTGAAAGTGTCCCCAAGTGCAGTCGCAAAAACCATCAAGCGCTACAAAGAAAATGGCTCACATGAGGACCGCCCCAGGAAAGGAAGACCAAGAGTCACCTCTGCTGCAGAGAATAAGTTCATCCGAGTCACCAGCCTCAGAAATCGCAGGTTAACAGCAGCTCAGATTAGAGACCAGGTCAATGCCACACAGAGTTCTAGCAGCAGACACATCTCTACAACAACTGTTCAGAGGAGACTGTGTGCAGCAGGAAACCACTGCTAAGGACAGGCAACAAGCAGAAGAGACTTGTTTGGGCTAAAGAACACAAGGAATGGACATTAGACCAGTGGAAATCTGTGCTTTGGTCTGATGAGTCCAAATTTGAGATCTTTGGTTCCAACCACCGTGTCTTTGTGCGATGCAGAAAAGGTGAACGGATGGACTCTACATGCCTGGTTCCCACCGTGAAGCATGGAGGAGGAGGTGTGATGTGTGGGGGTGCTTTGCTGGTGACACTGTTGGGGATTTATTCAAAATTGAAGGCATACTGAACCAGCATGGCTACCACAGCATCTTGCAGCGGCATGCTATTCCATCCGGTTTGCGTTTAGTTGGACCCATTTATTTATCAACAGGACAATGACCCCAAACACACCTCCAGGCTGTGTAAGGGCTATTTGACCAAGAAGGAGAGTGATGGGGTGCTACACCAGATGTCCTGGCCTCCACAGTCACCAGACCTGAACCCAATTGAGATGGTTTGGGGTGAGCTGGACCGCAGAGTGAAGGCAAAAGGGCCAAAAAGTGCTAAGCATCTCTGGGAACTCCTTCAAGACTGTTGGAATATCATTTCAGGTGACTAACTCTTGAAGCTCATCAAGAGAATGCCAAGAGTGTGCAAAGCAGTAATCAAAGCAAAGGTGGCTACTTTGAAGAACCTAGAATATAAGACATATTTTCATTTGTTTCACACTTTTTTGTTAAGTATATAATTCCACATGTGTTAATTCATAGTTTTGATGCCTTCAGTGTGAATCTACAATTTTCATAGTCATGAAAATACAGAAAACTCTTTGAATGAGAAGGTGTGTCCAAACTTTTGGTCTGTACTATACCTGTGGTCATATTATTTGTATATGCCTGTGGGATTTCTATGGCATTCCTACTGGGCTTGTTGATTAATAAGGCTACATTGGATGAAAAACTCACTTCTGCTACAAGGGACAAGAAACAGTATACTCCCAACCTTATATTGCCACAATATATTGCCACATAACTATCTGTCCTCTATACTCCACTTATAAACTCGATGTGTACAGAATGACAGACTATCACACTCAGCATGCACTTCCCAGGCTATCCTGCCGATAAGAAAATTGCAAAATAATTACTTTTCTGAAAATGTGCCAAGCAAATTTTTGTTCACAATCATTCATCTCATGCACGCTGGGCCTGTAGGCACATAATAAATTATTTAGGTGGTTCCATATTTGTTTATATGTAAGGCTTAACAAACAATGGCAGCAGTCGCCACTATTCAAAAAAGTAGAATATCCCATAATACGTACAGTACATGAGAACACATTGGTTTGCTGTGGTACAGTACATGGATGTCACTGAGTTTATCCTGTATTGGCTGTGGTGATTAATATATATAGTGTTTTATGTAGGGGTGTACTCATGGGGAGTATGAGGATAACAGATCCTTGTTGTGCCCCGACTGCTACCTTATCTTATTCCTACTGCTCCAGGATCTCTACATCACTGCTGGTTGGAGCAATTCTGCCCTGCTGTGCCACCTCTCTCTATTCTAGCAATCATTTCTATCTCCATTCATTTTTTATTCACGTTAAAGAGGACTTTCCACTGCTCTATTCCCCAGCCAGGGAGAAAAAAAACCTCACCTTCTCCCTGGCTGTGACTGCTCCACTGCGATTGGACAGATCTCAGCCAATGAGAAGGAGAGGCCCCCTGGAAAAACCATGGCCATCTCCTCCTCCCTGTACCGGTGGTATGGATTATGGCAAAATATAAATTTGTATTATGGCAAGAAAAAAGCAGCTAAGTAAAGAAAAACGAGTGTCCATCATTACTTTAAGAAATGAAGGTCAGTCAGTCCGAAAAATTGGGAAATCTTTGAAAGTGTCCCCAAGTGCAGTCGCAAAAACCATCAAGCGCTACAAAGAAACTGGCTCACATGAGGACTGCCCCAGGAAAGGAAGACCAAGAGTCACCTCTGCTGTGGAGGATAAGTTCATCCGAGTCAACAGCCTCAGAAATCGCAGGTTAACAGCAGCTCAGATTAGAGACCAGGTCAATGCCACACAGAGTTCTAGCAGCAGACACATCTCTACAACAACTGTTAAGAGGAGACTGTGTGCAGCAGGCCTTCATGGTAAAATAGCTGCTAGGAAACCACTGCTAAGGACAGGCAACAAGCAGAAGAGACTTGTTTGGGCTAAAGAACACAAGGAATGGACATTAGACCAGTGGAAATCTGTGCTTTGGTCTGATGAGTCCAAATTTGAGATCTTTGGTTCCAACCACCGTGTCTTTGTGTGACACAGAAAAGGTGAACGGATGGACTCTACATACCTGGTTCCCACCGTGAAGCATGGAGGAGGAGGTTTGATGGTGTGGGGGTGCTTTGCTTTGTGGGGGTGCTTTGCATAACAGATCCTTGTTGTGCCCCGACTGCTACCTTATCTTATTCCTACTGCCCCAGGATCTCTACATCACTGCTGGTTGGAGCAATTCTGCCCTGCTGTGCCACCTCTCTCTATTCTAGCAATCATTTCTATCTCCATTCATTTTTTATTCACGTTAAAGAGGACCTTCCACTGCTCCGTTCCCCAGACAGGGAGAAAAAAAACCTCACCTTCTCCCTGGCTGTGACTGCTCCACTGCGATTGGACAGATCTCAGCCAATGAGAAGGAGAGGCCCCCTGTATAACCACGACCATCTCCTCCTCCCTGTACCGGTGGTATGGATTAGCATACAGGGTGGGAAACCAGAACCGGGGGGGCAGGGGAACGGACCAGCCCATAGGGGGAAAAAAGGAGCGAGGACATCTCTTCATCATGCCCTACAGGGCCAGGTTCTTATATTGTAATGTTAGGTCCCGTGAAAGGTTCTCTTTAAGCATTGTCATCACTTACATCAGTCCCTGAACTCCAAAAGTCTCACAATCTAATTTTCCTATCTCAGGAAGTCAATTAACCTATTAGTATGTTTTGAAATATGGAAGGGAAACTCAACAAGAAATCCGCAAAAATGCATGAAGACACTCCCTATCCTTCATTGACAGGGCCAGGTTCCTTTATAGTGATCTATTCTCACCCTGTCATTTAAGAAGCAGACAAAGCAGGAGGAGTGCACAGAGTGGCTTGGACCCACCTTCAGTGCACCTAACTGCTTACTTGCACATGGGTCATAGTACTTTATCTCCAGAATGAAGCAACGGATTGTTAAGTGAAAGGTATCATAACATTCAGGTGAGCTAGCCCTACAAGGCACTATGCCTGGTTTAACTTTTTCTGGATGACAGAATCAAGCAGATCCATGTAAATGCGCCAATGATCACCCAAAAAACGAGCAAACAGTGTTGGGTGATCATTTATTTGCAGAACATCACCTGTGTCAATTGGGATGTGCTGCTAAGAAACAATAAAACTGTATGAGAACGTCCAATCGCAGTAATGATTGTTTATCTCCGCTCCCTCAAAGCATCTGAGCAAGCAAGCAGGCAATGACTGGAAACAAACAGTTCATTAATGATCAATTATTGCGCAAAAACGGGACTTGACACCAGGTTGCTTGCTCTTGAGGAAGACTGGGATATGAGAAAGCTAGTCCAGGCAGACCAGGAGGTACCAGTGCAAGGTACCAGAGGTAGACTCGTAGTCAGCAGACCAAGTTGTGACCAGGAGCAACAGTGCAGGACCAAAGGATGAGGCGAAGTCAAACAAGCAATAGGTCAGGGAATCCGCATAAGCAACAGGAGAGCAGAGACAGAATAGGTAAGGATCAAACAGGTAGTGGAGTCCAGAAACACAAGCAAGGGTCAGATATACAGTACAGGAACACAAGCACAGAGCACAGAAAACTTTGCAGGACACAAGGACCTTTGACGCCTAGGCACCTGGAAAGAGTGCTGGACCACTTTTATAGGTGCAGGAGGGCTAGGATTGGTCAGCGTGGTCACAAGTGCTAAACCCATAAATCACAGGAAGTGACACGTGCCGGCCCTTAAGGTAATGCTACAGGGAACAATCAGAAAGCATGCTGTGCCCAGGGCTGGAAGGTCTGCAAAGTTGGAGTGCAGGATTGTGGTGGTGAATGGGGAAACACTGGCAGCTGATACATGGAGCCGCGGCGGTAAGTAGGGGAACTTCATCAGACAGCAAACACTGTTACAACTGCATTTGTAATGTGCGTGCATGCTGGGTCCTCCAGGGAGAGAGGTGCTATTTATTGCTCCTGAAATAAAGTTCATCCACTATTAACTCATAGTAAGCCCCTTTGAGCCATGGAAAGGAGACTGGATCCCACAGACTATCTTGGGAACAGAGAATAAGAAGCCAGGCCTAGCTTTAGAATTTACAAGGTAGCATTTTTTTAACAAATTTTTCAAAATTGACCTTGACCTGTAATCCAAACAAAATCCATCTTTTGCAGCCTATGACTAGAATTATACTATAGTGTGTGCATTGATTGTATTCTTTTTAGAGCAATGTAATATATTGTTTATGTTGTTTTTATTGAGTTGACCATTCTGACACCTTTTACAAAATTGAGCTTGGCTATATTGGTGCTGTTCTTGCCTGACTGGTTAGTAGGAGTATCTGGAAGGTTTATTGGTCAACCACTTATATGATAAAACACCTGGAAGAAATGTCCTTAAGTTACACCAGGGAATTATTTTGCTTAGGGCTCTTTCACATCACCGTTAGGGATTCCGTTCAGGAAAGAAACTGAATCCCTAGGACGGGATGGGAAAGCATAACGGATCCGTCTGGTTTCCGCTTATGCTTTCCCATAGGCTTCTATTATGACGGATCAAAACGGAATGCCTCTTAAAGGTGTCCATTTTGATTTCCGTCCTAGGGATTCCGTTTCTTTCCGTTATAACGATGTTATAACGGAAAACCTGAACGGAATCCCTAACGGTGATGTGAAAGAGCCCTTAGCTTCAATTTCAGTGGTGTGTGGTCTCATAAAATGCACCACATAGGGCATGTTCACACCCCAGCAATGAAATCCAATGTGTATTTCTGCTGGATGTGCAGTAGATCCACAGCAGACTAGCATAAGGATTAGCCCTATTATCATTTAATGGGGACTAATCTTTAGGATTTCAGGTTTTATTTCTGTAGCAGAAAATTGTCATGGGAAATTCACATCCATAGAATGAAGATTATCATGAAGCTGGATGTGGTGGGAAACCCATATCCAATCCAACACTTGTGAACAGACCCTTACACCACTAACCCTGCCACTCCCAGGATCCCCCAATCTGTGCTGATATTAAATTTGCCCTACTTACATGTAACTGTATATGTGTTGTTTTCAATGGTCTTCTTTTGCAAGTTGTTAGAGTGGTGGGTGATGTCCTTTGGCACTAAAAAACAAGCTGAAGTGTCTGGTTGTGAAATAAGGGTTTTCTGGCTGCCACATATGTGAAGTAAAATGGAGTCAGAGATACGAGGCTGCAATTCATGTGTGTGTATCTGTAACCATTCTATTTTTGTGCTCCATTTGAGATCTGTAACCATTAAGAGCATTGAGGCTTCTTAAAGTGGTTGCACCCTTAAAATATCTGTACTCCTGTAAATGCAGCTGTGTTCAGTTAAAGAATCCCCATCACCACTCCTGACATGCCTGATTTAATAGCTTCATGCATTCCCCATGTAATAACAATTCTGGAACATCTATTCTTATGTCTCTATGTTGTGTCATTCATTTATTATTTCTACTAGAAGTTATGAATGAATTGCTAGCAGTCTTCAGTAAGGGTACAGAGGGGAGGTAACCAGTTGGAGGTGTCTATCTGCACATACTCATCCTATCCAATCAGTGCTGCCATGTTCAGACTGTGCAGATACACACCCCCAACTGGTCACCTCCCCTCTGTACCCTTACTGAAGGCTAATAGCAATTCATTCATAACGTCTAGTAGAAATAATAAAGGAATGGCACAACATAGAGACATAAGAATAGATGTTCCAGAATTCTTATTACATGGGGAATGCATGAAGCTATTAAAATAGGCATGTCAGGAGCGGTGAGAGGTCCTCTTTAGTGATAAGCGAGGCGAAGCGGCAATATTCGGGATTCGCTCGAATATTGACCGCTTCGGCTCGGCATGGCATCACGAGCCAGCGCGGACTCATGAATATCCGTGCCGCCCGGGCCCCCCTTTTAAAAAGCATACTTACCTGTTCTGGCCGCCGCTGTCCTCAGGCTCCCCGCTCCACTGTCTTCCCTGCCGTTGCGCACTATGACCTGACGCAGAGTCAGGTCATAGTGCGCGCCGGCAGGGAAGACAGTGGAGCGGGGAGCCTGAGGACAGCGGCGGCCAGAACAGGTTCTTTAAGTTGAATTTCTTATACTTTGGGCACCGAGAGAACTTGTCCTATCCCAGCTTCTAGGTTCAAACAGCTTACTATAGAACTCGGGAAGACTTTCCTGGATATCATCGGACAAAGATTGAGGGTCTCACGTTTCTATAACAATAATAAGGAAACATTTTTAGACAGCATTCACACTTGAAGAAAATCAGAGTTTTGCCATGAAGAATATCTTTGTACTTTTATTTTTTTATGGAATTACAGCATCAGACAATATTGATGGATTGTCTTCTGGTGGCAAATCTATATTTGGAAAGGCGCCATGCCCTGCTGACTGCAGAAGCCGAAAGCTTGTTTGCATGGAGCGAGAACAAATGATGTTCTGACAAATGAGAGCCAAGAAATCTCTAAATTAATTCTTCATTTCCAGTGGATAGTCAGCTGTGTAATTATGTCCTGCAGAAAATGAGTGTACATATATACGATCGTGCAAACACCACTAACCCCACATAATATCACAGATGGCTCTTCATGCATATCATTTCCAGGGCCTTCAAAAAATATTAAAAACACAAATACACGATAAAACAAAATGTTGGCCTAACACATCTACAGTACTTTCATCTCTATGTGAAGGATGACCCTAGGAAATCGAAATATACGTTCTCCTACCTGAAATGTTGCTTTTCTGTGTGTGGGACCAACCATTTTAGAATGATATATTAAATATATGTATGGGTAATTTTAGCAAGGGCCATCAGACATGCTGACTGTAAAACAAAAGCCATGGACAGAAGAAATGTATCATGTCTAAGCTCTCAGCCAAGGATATTCTCGGGCCACTCGAGTGTCCACTGACTGGTCAATGCAGAAGAGGAAATTGTGAAACACCCATAAGAATTAATAGGATACACTGAACCACCCAGAGCAAGGAAAGTTCTTTCTAGTAACTCTCTCCTGAGGATAGTTCCTTTATTTACTTCCTATGCATGAATAGGACATATGTAAAAAGGTTGTGGAACAAATTGAAATGGTACCAATTGATATGTAGGTAGATGCAGAAAATCGGCATGGAAACTGCTCAGAGCTACTCAACGGCGAACATGCAGTACATACACCATATATATGCACATACCCATAAATACACCATACACATGGTACACATACATAAATACACCATATATACGCTACACACACATACCACCCAACTAAGGAGCTAAACTATCAGCGGTGCGCGAAGCAATGGAAGTGAATATCTCCAGCTGCCCTGCTGCCGCCAGAGCACTTGATCGGGACTCAGCCGGTAACACATTTCTGAAATCCAGTTGTACTGTAATTTTAACAACCAGATCTGGAGAACTGGAGGGAACTGGTTGAATCCCATTCCTAGGCCTAAACCACCCCCTCGAAAAACACCGTCATAGCATTATTTCTCCACCACCAAACTTGACACCTGGCACAATGCAGTCAGGCAGCTAATATTCTCTTGGTATTCACCAAACCCAGACTCGTCTATCAGACTGCCATATAAAGAAGTGTGATTCATCAATCCACAGAACATGTTTACACTCCTCCCGAGTCCAGTCATGGCATGACTCTCCATCCAATGCTTGGTGATGTCAGGCTTGCATGCAGCTGCTCAGCCATGGAAACCCATGCCATGAAGCTCCCGGCACAGCACAGTTTTGTGCTGATGTTAATGGCAGACCGTTGGTGACTTTTATTCACTATACACCTCAGCACTTGCTGACCCCGCTCTGTAACTTGACGTTGAGTTGTTGTATTCCTTAAATACCTCCACATTCTCAAAATACCATTCACATTTGATGGTTCAGTATCTAGGAGGGAAGAAATTTCATGAACTTTCTTGACTTGTTACTGCGGTGGCATCCTATTATAGGACCTCATTGGAATTCAGTGAGATCTTTACAACGATCCATTCTGTCACAAAACGTTTGTACAGTCAGACTGCATGGCGAGGGGCTGGATTTTATACACCTGTGGTAATGGGACTGAATGAAACACCTTAATCCAATAATTAGGAGGCGTATCCCAGAAATGTTCTCCATGTAGATTACGCTATAAGGTGTTACTATTTAATGTTAGCAATAATCTATTGGGCAGCTGTGCAATCGAGCTACCATGCTGAATTATGCCTCATTCCCACAGTCAGTGTTTTGGTCAGTGATTTCCATCAGTGATTTTGAGCCAAAACCAGGTGCGGCTCTAAACACAGAACAGGTGCAGATCTTTCCCTTATACCTTATGTCTGTGGAGGCTTCGATCCTGGTTTTGGCTCACAATCACTGATGGAAATCACTGACCAAAACACTGACGTGTAATGAGGCATTACTCTATGTAGAACACACTATTAAATTACTCTGGGCAATATTCATTGACAACTAAATGAGCAATATCAAGAGGTTTCCATTTGAATGCATTATTGTGTATGTTTTTTTTCTTGGTCATGTACATGACATGTAATATGCTGCTATTGGATGTGTTTTTACACTTCTGTTTCTAGAAATGTCTGATGAGCATTTTCTCTATTATCTCCAAGATAATACCTTTTATATATTATTTAAAGTGTAGCTCCAGTTCTAAACATGCTTTCGGAAAGGAATAACATAGGTGAATACACAAAACTTTGTAATATACCTTATTAACAAATTATACTTCCTCACTGGCTTCCCAGACTTTCCATTCACTCAGCCTCTTATCTATCTTAGCTCCCATCTCCATTTTCAGCCTGAAACTTCAAAGTCTATGGAAAGAGGAGATGCAATGCGGAGGCTTCTGCCAGCTAGTACATGATTTATTACCTCACTGTAAAAAGTGGCAGATATATATTCTGCCAGATATATTAAAGTCAAAAGTGCTACTTTAGCAGAGCTATGAAACTGTAGTTTGTGTGTCTCTCATCCAGCAACTTCCTCCTCTTCCTCCCTCCTCTCTCCATAGACGTTATTGTTAAAAGCAGGAAAGAGTAAAGCAGCCTGATAAAAGCAGATAGAGGCATTTTTCTTTAACAAAATATATTACAAAGTTTCTTGTAGTCGCCTACACTATTCATTTATGGAAACGCGTTTTTATAACTGAAGGTGCACTTTAAATTTTTGCTAGTATTTAAGGTTTCTTGGAGATCTTACAGAAGCATAAATGGTTTATTACATTCTCCCCCTGCTTTTCTATTTCGCTATAGGTTATAAATGTGCTGTATATCCTGCTTAGTGTAAGCCTTATTCCAAGCATACCAAGTTACATCACATCTTCCCACTAATTGGAATTTCAAGAGCAAGAAAGTGGAATATTACAGCGTTTCAGACAAGAGAGTCTGGTAATCAATACACGGATTCACACCAGGACGCCGTGCACAGTCTGCCAGCAAAGACCTTTTGCACCTGTTGTCACAATCATTAATCATTTCCAGTAACAGCTAAGAAATAACCTCCAGTACTTCAAGAGCAATTTGCCTTGTACAACATGTGGGTGTGCTTGATGAATGTACTCACTTCTCCCTGTTGAATATGATAAATTCTTTTCTCACGGTGTCCAAACATTGCTGCAGATGTCCGTTCTGAAAGAAGAGAATGATGCATCAACTTTAACACCAACATGAAACTTAGTCACTGCTTGGTCTACAGAATTCATTATTGCAAATATCTATCTTCAAGTATAAAATGTACATGTATGTTTACAGTGGTCGGCGCTCCAAATCTCCTATGGAGAGGTAGAATTAAAAGCTAACATAATGAATACCTGCAGCCACCACTAGAGGGAGCTTAGGAGCTTACTGTGTACTGATTATACATTGAACTCCAAACTAACTCAGTATACAGCTCTGACCTCTGACCAGCCAAGATTTGGACCTAAAAAGGACATACTGTTGAAAGGTGTACATTCATTTATGTCTACCTGCATTAATTTACCCAATGTCTACCCTAAAAGCGCATCTCACTGCACATGACATATAACTTATGCACAAGAACATATTTCCCCTTCTATTGCATATTTTGTACCATGAAACTGCATGGGTTCTTGTCCAATTTACTCTGGGAAGGACCAAATACTGTATAAGTCTGTGCAGCATGGAAAGGCAGTACTTGTACTGTACTGTGACCATCTAAAGGGGTTTATGTAGCTGGGTAGCATGGTGGCTCAGTGGTTAGCACTGGTGCCTTGCAGCGCTGGAATCCTAGGTTTGAATCCAACCAAGGACAACATCTGCATGCAGTTTGTATGTTCTCTCCATATTTGTGTGGGTTTCCACCCACACTCCAAAGACATCCTGATAGGGAACTTAGATTGTGAGCCCCATTGGGGCCAGTGTGATGCTAATGTCTATAAAGTGCTGCAGAATATTGTAGCGCTATATCAGTGCATAGAATAAATAAAAATAGCTGCTATACTAAAGATTATCTTTATTTGGCATGGGCATAGCTGGAAAGCAAGAGGAGCTGACTGAAAGGGCTGCGCCCCACCTGCCGAATCCCCCATTTTTTGATAAAGGAGATATATAGTATTTTGAAAGAAGATGCTTTTGACATTGTGGGAGCTTTTTTGAGAAAACCTCCCAACAGCAAGAGAGACAGAGAATCGCAGCTTGAGTGTAGCAGCAGTAGCACCTGGGATCTGGTGCCAAAGGAGGCACAAAGGTGCCTGTATTATAAATGGCGGGTGGAGGGAGGCTGTTACAAGGTTTGCATTGTGGCCCAGGATCTTTACGTTATCCCAAGCCAGTGCAAAATCATCCTGCGGGAATCTGTATTTATTCATTTGCATTACAATGTATTCATCTGTCACTTCAGACAACAATTTTAAATTAGACTAGACTAGAATAGTCTAGAAAAGTTCGTAAATAAGAAATCTTCAAAAACAATATTTTTTATATTGTCACTTGAGTAAAACTGAAGTGCAGTGCACGGCAAATTCTCAGCAGTTCCACGTTGATTCTGTGCACAATCTGCATAGGTTACGGATTCAGCTTGCTGTAGGTTCACTGTGGATTTCACTAGAGATGAGTGAATTGATTCTAGATATTCCAAACTTTTCAAAAGGTTCTAATTTTGGTGAATCCAAAACTTTCCAATTCACATCAAATTTATTTGGACCAAATCAAATCTGGCGGTGATTTGACTAAATCAGACCCGGGACATACCGTATTCTGGGAAATTCGCTCATTTCTAGATTTCACATCTAGATGAGGTGCAGATCTTGTGTGGCGTGTCAGTGGTTGCCTACCCCTGCTATGGGTGAATAAACACTTTTGTACATTCGATGCCTAGGAAGTGATGCCATTTATTCAATACTGTGTATATTAGCAATTTAACATGAACTTTTTGTGATTTTTTTTAACCCATTATATTTATGTTGTAAAAATATATTGTTTTAATACATTTATACCCTTTTTGCCACCTTTTGCTTAGTCATGTGGAAAATATGACTAGTTGCTTATTCTAATAATCCCTTTTAGGCTACACGCACACAACAGTGAAAAAAAAGTTCGTTAAAAATGGACATTTTTAATGGACGTTTTTTTCACTGATGCCTTTCTAAGAAACAGACGTTAAAAACAGATCCATTCAATTGTATGGGGGCAGTCGGTCAGTGAAGAATGGACAAGATAGAACATGTTTTTTGATGTCCGTTTTTCACTGGCAGTCATAAAAAAACTGCTGTGTGAATAACCCTATAGACTACCAATGGTCTTAAAACGGACGTCTAATGGCCGTAAAAAAAAAATGTGTGCATGTAGCCTTCGGCATTGTTCACATCTGCATTGTGAATTTAACATTTCATATGCAGAGTAATAGAATTCAAGCCAGGAGGGATCCATCACACAACGGACACTACTGATCCCCAATAGATCCCACTGACTTCTAATGTAGTTCATAAGATTCCTCCAAGGCGTCCATTGTTTTTCAAGAAAAAATATTGTTGCATTCTGCACTATTTTTTCTGTCAAATATGGTGGAATCTGTGACGGAGCCTCCAACACAGATGTGAACAGAGCCTTAATATTCACTGTGATAACAAGCAGTTGTCATGATAAGAGTTTCATACATTAAAAAGTTATAAAAAGCTGAAAATGTATTAAAAAATAATAAATTATTAGTTAAATGAAAAAATCGCCAAAATTGACATAAAACATATAAAAAAATTACCTGCTAAACGCGGTACAAAAAAAAAAAAAAAAAAATTAGAGTCACGTGCATTGAGCCTTCCTCAACTCCCCTCGAATCAGAACTGAAAATTCCTGGCTATTGGCATTACTGTGGAAATGATGCAGAAAATAGCTTCACATAAAACGTACAGCCGTGAGCCTGAGTTGCGGATCACGTTCATTCATAAGGACAGATTGTATACAGCCCCTGGCACTTGGTTGATGAGTGAACGCATCACCGCCACAAGTCTTAAATACAGTTGACATGTCTTCATCTCTCGAGCATTCAACTTATCTAAATTATGAAATGACTAATAGGCCCCAGCGGTAATTATGTAGCAATACTGTATGTTATACTATAGATTCCACCTGCAGAAGGAATATGCTCAATTTCACATTAGAAACCAGAACACACGCTCCACACAAAGCAAATAAGCAAGTACATAGAAGAGAGGAGCCCAAATGTTGTTCCTGTAACTGACTACACCACAACCCCCATCACCGTGCTCCTTCTGAGGGCAGGAGCGCACAGCGTCTTTGGTTGCTATGACGCTGTGTGCTTCCTGAGGCCGTCGCTGTACAGTGATACACTGTACGAGTGTGTACAGTGTATCACTGTACAGCGGCGGCCTCAGCAAGCGCACAGCGTCATAGCAACCAGTTCTCCATGGTCGTGTGAAAGGGCCCTAATATGTTTAGCTTACTCCTTACCATCACTCACTGGAGAAAAGTGCAGTGTGACCCCTCTCTGAACCTTTACAGATTTCAATGAAATTGTCTAGAGTTATGGAATATATTATTCATTTGCCCCTTTGAATACAGGCTCCATTCAGAACTGCCCTGTGATGTTTTTTTTCTAGCCTATATGGCCCACTCTTTCACACTGGTATTCAGATTGAAATTCATCTGATAGGCTTCCTAATAGTAAGATATCTATCTATCTATCTATCTATCTATCTATCTATCTATCTATCTATCTATATCTATCTATCTATATCTATCTCATGTCTATCTATCTATCTATCTATCTATCTATCTATCTCTCTCTATCTATCTATCTATCTATCTATCTATCTATCTATCTATCTATCTCTTTCAAAAATATCTATAGTTTAAACTTAAAAATTTGAAATATGTAAGTATATAGGAGACCTTACTTGGCTTTTTACAGCATGTCTTATGGAATTGTCCAATAAATACTGGATTTTGCAATGATTTGGGATGTACGCAATCGGCACATTTTCCTCTTGAAAGCCAGTGAGGGATCAGGGCACTCCATCTATTTGGGACACAACCTGGCTAATTAACATATAAAATATGTAACAGAGCATATGTAAGAGTCCTGCAGTCTCTTATACTGATCTTATTAGAATTGTTGATACATAGAGGTTTGTAAAATTCAACAAACAACAAATTCAAACAAAATTCAAAAACATTTGCTGATAACACATATACATATAACAAAACTTACCAGTGGACAACTTTCTTTGGCTGCCTCCCTGGACTTGTACTTAGCCAGTCTCTTCTTCTTCTTATGGAGGGGTTTAGATTCTAGAATCATCTCTTCTAACTCAAATGTTGGGTCACAGTTCAGTCTTCCTTTCTGTCATATATAAAAGCACATGATGAACACTGGCATATATTCCCAAATATATATTGCAACTTTCTTTGAAATTAACTATGCCAGGGACGCCCAACCTGCTGCCCTCCAGCTGTTGTAAAACTACAACTCCCAGCATGCCCTGATATCTGTAGGTTGTCCGGACATGATAGAAGTTGTAGTTTTGCAACAGCTGGAGGGCCGCAGGTTGGGCATCCCTGACTTACGCTATTGCTTATCATAAAATCCATGTCCAACCACATTTTATGTCCCTGTCTAGACTTCTGACACTGAAGAATATTTCCATAGACACAGCATGTGAAATAAAAGACATTTTAAAAATTAAAAGTTGTGACGCTGAGAACAAAAGATAGTCTGGATTAACAGCACAGAGACCTGTAGCTACAGAGTCTTTGGCACTAGACTCTGGCCAAGTTAATGAATATTTTTAATCTTAATAGGCTCAGAACACTGTTCTGACTCATTTTCAACTTAATAGGACTGGAGCTTTCTTTTTCTGATCTACAAATCCCCAGAATAGACACAGATTTAAAAGATAATATGCTGTGTACCTGTGGTCACCACTAGAGGGAGCTTAGTAGCTTATAACAGACTGTTATACATTGAAATCAATGATAGTATGCAAGTATGCAGTAGGCTCCTAAGCTCCTTCTAGTGGTGACTGTAGATAGTCTGCGTGTTATCTTTTAAATAAGAAAAACCCAGCTCTGACTGATATAAAGATATATTAAGAAATTAATTACTATATTTGTCGCTTTATAAGACACACTTTTTCCCCCAAAAGTAGGGGGAAAATGTCCGTGCGTCTTATAAGGGGAATACTAGTGAGAGGTAAGCAGAGTTTTTTATTTTAGTCTGATGGGGGTCTGAAAGGACTGATCTGAGATCTGATGGGGGTCTGAAAGGGCTGATCTGAGTTCTGATGGGGGTCTGAAAGGGCTGATCTGAGATCTGATGGGGGTCTGAAAGGGCTGATCTGAGATCTGATGGGGGTCTGAAAGGGCTGATCTGAGTTCTGATGGGGGTCTGAAAGGGCTGATCTGAGATCTGATGGGGGTCTGAAAGGGCTGATCTGAGTTCTGATGGGGGTCTGAAAGGGCTGATCTGAGGTCTGATGGGGGTCTGAAAGGGCTGATCTGAGTTCTGATGGGGGTCTGAAAGGGCTGATCTGAGATCTGATGGGGGTCTGAAAGGGCTGATCTGAGTTCTGATGGGGTCTGAAAGGGCTGATCTGAGGTCTGATGGGGGTCTGAAAGGGCTGATCTGAGGTCTGATGGGGATCTGAAAGGGCTGATCTGAGGTCTGATGGGGGTCTGAAAGGCCTGATCTGAGGTCTGATGGGGGTCTGAAAGGGCTGATCTGAGTTCTAATGGGGGTCTGAAAGGGCTGATCTGAGATCTGATGGGGGTCTGAAAGGGCTGATCTGAGTTCTGATGGGGGTCTGAAAGGGCTGATCTGAGGTCTGATGGGGGTCTGAAAGGGCTGATCTGAGTTCTGATGGGGGTCTGAAAGGGCTGATCTGAGATCTGATGGGGTCTGAAAGGGCTGATCTGAGTTCTGATGGGGGTCTGAAAGGGCTGATCTGAGTTCTGATGGGGGTCTGAAAGGGCTGATCTGAGGTCTGATGGGGATCTGAAAGGGCTGATCTGAGGTCTGATGGGGGTCTGAAAGGGCTGATCTGAGGTCTGATGGGGGTCTGAAAGGGCTGATCTGAGTTCTGATGGGGGTCTGAAAGGGCTGATCTGAGTTCTGATGGGGGTCTGAAAGGGCTGATCTGAGGTCTGATGGGGGTCTGAAAGGGCTGATCTGAGGTCTGAAAGGGCTGATCTGAGGTCTGATGGGGGTCTGACATGGAGGGCTGCTATGGGGGTCTGATGTGATGTCCTGATATTTATGGGGGGGTCTGATATGAGGTCTGATGAAAAATATTTTTTTCTTATTTTCCTACTGTAAAATCTAGGGTGCGTCTTATAAAGCGGATAATACGGTAGTAACAATTGAACCTAGAAATGAACGGATGAAGAAAGATGGAGGATTCACTTTAAATGCTGCACTTACAAAATATACATAAAAAAATATTGCAGTGCAGTTCTTACATTACAAGCTTCCCCTTGTTCCTCTCTGGATTTGGCCCTCAGCACTATGAATATGTAATAACATATATAAAATGCATAATTTACACATAAATGCAGATTGTTCAGTGCATTTAAATGTAATTTTCCTCTTCAGCAGATGTTCTGTCCCTAGGTCCTATAGTCACAGGCCTGCAGTGCGTAAAGGTAAATCTATTTCAATTCACTGATTATAGTATATGATACACCCTAAGCATGTGACAGAGATATGAGATATAATATAACCAATGTGGTAACTCCTGCCTGCTTGTTCTAAAATTTGGTTGATCCAACTTTTGAAATAATAAAGCGACTCATTTGTAGCAGGAGGTTATCCCCACATTTTGGGGGATATTCCAGATATTAGCTATTTGCTGATATTATCTGTATGCAGTTATAACATCACAGTATAAAAAAGAGAAGAAGACATGTTCTTTATAGCCAGATGGTGGTCATCAGAACCATTTTTCTTGGTTGACCTAAGGTACTTTAGTCTGAGGAAGGATGAGATGTACGTCTACATCATAAATACTTTGGGGCACATTTATCAAACCCCTACGACAGTTTTGTGGTATCAAAAAGTCATACATTTTTGTGCAATCACTCAATTTCTCAAAAATGTGTGACTTTTTGTAGGGTTTGCAACCCACTTGCCACTAGTCATAAATGTGGGCACAGCAGCTTAGGGAGTAGGTGACACAGGGCTTGGCCTTCTCAAACTCGTGGCCCTCCAGCTGTTGCAAAACTACAACTCCCAGCATGCCCTAATAGCTGTAGGCTCTCCTGGCATGATGGAAGTTGTAGTTTTACAACAGCTGTAGGGCCACAAGTTTGAGATCTCTGGCCTAGATGGTCTTATTATCAAGATTTACGCCAGAAAAAGGGGGAAAATTATATCTGAAATCTAGGCCAATTCTGGTGCACAGAACCATTGAGCTGTAGCACAATTATTAAGAAGCATGTACCTGTTAATAATTGTAGTGCATCTGACACCATCAGGCCAGATACTAAGAATGAAAATGCCGGTCTTAACAAGTGTTCCCCTTTGTTTGCATTCAGTTACAGTATGGTCTCAACTTTCTATGTGATAACAGTAAGCAGCTATTACTGTACCTCCATGTTCTTTCTTAAAGAAATCCTGTCACTAGGATAATCGCTATTGAAGTAAAGCCATCGCCATTTCCAGACATGCCTTTGTTTCAGAAACAGGTGTTTTCTATCTTCTGAAAATCCATTTATTTGGTATGCAAATGAGCCAGTAAGGTGCCCAGAGGGGCGTCACTCTTGCAGGAAGGAGCCCAGGCATGCCTCCTGCTAGTTTCCAAGTACGCCCTGATGCTGGGAGCAGGAAAAGAGAGGCAGAGTTATGGCTTGAATGTGATGTAGGAGGGGTGGGTGGTCACATTGTGGAAGGAGGTGTGCCTTGGCTCTTTCCTGCAATAGTGACGCCTCTTTGGGCACCTTACTCACCTTAATCGTCTCATTTGCATACCAAATAAACTAGATTTTCAGAAGATAGAAAACACCTATTGCTGAAACAAAGGTGCTATTCGGCCATGGCTTTACTTCAATAGCGATTATCCTGGTGACAGATTTCCTTTAAAGGGGTCCTCTCACTTCAGTAAGTAGCATTTTTCATGTAGAGAAAGTTAATACAAGCCACTTACTAATGTATTGTGATTGTCCATATTGCTTCCTTTGCTGGCTGGATTCATTTTTCCATCACATTATACACTCTTCGTTTCCATGGTTACGACTAGAGATGAGCGAGCATGCTCCACCCTGCAATCCATCAGTAGTGGTCGTGCTTGCACAATATAGGAAAAAGCGTCAGCCTCTCTGGTGGCCGGGACCATGGGAGCTCACATAGGCTGGTGCTTTTTCCTATGTTGTGCAAACGCGACCACCACTGATGGATTGCAGGGTGGTCTGTAACCATGGAAACGTGCAGTGTATACTGTGAAGCCATCAAAGAAAGCAATATGGACAATCGCAATACATTAGTAAGTGTCTTGTATTAACTTTCTCTACATGATAAATGCTACTTACTGAAGTGAAACAAACCCTTTAAGCAAATATGTATCGCCCCCTATCCCATTATATGCTGTCTTTTTCTACTTTAGGAATGTATACATGGGGAAAACATAGAAAATTGTAGTAGGAAGTAATCATGTGACCAAACTAAAATCGGAAAACTATAGAAGTACATATTATAATGTTTTAAGCCCAATCATGGTATCCTGTGGGGGTCATGTGAAAACAGGAGATTTCTCTTTCTTCCAATGTCCAAAGAGAGAAAAAAAGCACATTCTATTATTAATAGCGAAGACTCTGTTCACATCTTTGTTGTGGCTTCCATTTCTATTGGAAACTACAATACAGTGCTAGATCCATCATAAAAAGGATACCGTAATAGGATCCACCCAGAAGAATCTCCTGTATATCAATGAGACAATGACTACATTAGTAGAGTCCACAAGTTCAGTAGTTTCCCAATTTCTAGATTCTACCACAGTGATATCCATTGAGAGATTCCACCACAGGAAATCTGTGAGGCCAGGGGCGTACACAGAATTCATAGGGCCTTATAGCAATACTTAGTATGAGCCCTCTTGGCCCACCTAGTTTCCTAGTACACGTCAATCACTTCCAAACAAAGCAGGATACAACACGTAATGTCGCAGATTTCGGATGAATTTACATTTGTTTATTTATGCGTAAGAAATTTTAATTAGCAATTGCAATAAAAAAGTCACAACTGGCCTCACTCACTTTAGCCAACTTCTATGTCAGAAAAAGTGGATTTATGGGGGTCTGATATGAGGTCTGATGAAAAATATTTTTTTCCTATTTTCCTACTGTAAAATCTAGGGTGCGTCTTATAAAGCGAATAATACGGTAGTAACAATTGAACCTAGAAATGAACGGATGAAGAAAGATGGAGGATTCACTTTAAATGCTGCACTTACAAAATATACATAAAAAAATATTGCACTTTAGCCAACTTCTATGTCAGAAAAGTGGAATAGGGGCTTCATAAATATGGTGCTATTTCTGACCACCATGTTAGGGTTCATGCACACGACTGTAGCCTGTTTTGCAGTCCGCAAATTGCGGGTGCCCAAAACACAGATACGTGTGTTCTGCATTTTGTGGAACAGAACATGCTGGCCTCTATAGAACAGTCTTATCCTTGTCTGCAAAATGGACAAGAATAGGATATGTTCTGTCTATTTGCCGGTGCCACGGAATGGACAAACAAATTGCGGCCCCATTGAAGTGAATGGGTCCACATCTGACCCGCAAAAAAAGTGTATCGGATAAAAAAACACAGTCGTGTGGACCTTATTCAAACCAAACAACTGGCATAAATATATGGATAATTGTCCTTTTACCCTTTTATCAGAGAGCTTGCTGTCTGTGGCCACCACTAGGGGGAGTGCAATAATGCAGTTAAAATTGACAAGAGTTTATGAGAGTATATGCAGTAACCAAGACCTGGAGGTAGTTCGCTTCCTAGCTGTCACTACCAGCAAGTAAGGTATGGGAAAGGTTGGCAGGAACAGGATTAACCACCCTGTTCCTCCCCTCTTGGTAGGAATGGGCTGGTCCTGCTTCCTTCTAGGAGGGGGAGATCCTGGGTAGCTACAGAGCGGAGAGAAGGCAACTTGCCGAGCTCCTGGTACCAAGTCTCAAGAGGGTACCATTCCAAATTGTCCTCAAGGAAAGCCTTGAGAGTCCAGACAGAGTGACCTGCTACTTCGGCATCTACAGACACTGCTGTGAAGTGAGAGACTACAGCTAAGCCACCCATCACCAAATAACTACTAGGCCAGTATCTCCTTAGTACTGAATTACCACCATCCAACCTGCCTTCATACCTTTACCCTTAACCAGAGAAGAATTGCACTAAAGCTTGCTGCTACTGTATGTATTTCAAGTTCTACATTGCATTTAGTAAAAAGGACTTGGTATGATTAACTATAGCTTCATTCTTCCACTGCACCGATCTCCGCGGAGAAATGGCCTGAAGAAGTACACCATGACGCAACACTTCATCAGGGTCAATACCACTCTTATCCTCTACACCATCTCCTCAGGGGTCGCTGCATATATATCTAAATACATATACAAGAAAAGAGCTGACACATTTCAAGCTTCCAAGAGGGTGCTTTTAGAAGGTGGCTTCTCAGCCTGCCTTCTTACCGTGGAGGTGCATTTCTCTTTACATACATCACATCCTGTATGCTCATGTATCACTCTTCCATTAGTGATTACTGTGGTCTGCAAGTAAAATAAAACTAGTGCTGGAAAAGGGAACTTTACTTTCCTGCATTAGTCCTAATGATGGTTAATGACAGAATTAATAGCTCCATCCAATTCTGTTTAGTAATGGGGAAAATATAACATTATGCTGTATTGCACCGATAATCAGAGAGATTTGTATTCATCTACTAGACATTTAAAAAAAATACATAAAATTCACCCAGGGAAATACACTATGGAACATTATTTAACACCACATAGACCTCCATATGACTGGCTGCAGCAGGGGAAAGATATTACTACATGGAAGGGTCATAGTGAGTTCTTGTCCACTTGTTCTATGCTGTGGTGCAGTTAATAGCGTCCGAAGCAGGCGACACATCGATGACGCTGCCCCATCTGTCCACTACAACTAACAATGGAGTTTTATAAGGAATGAATACATAGTTAATATGGTTGAAACAAGACATCAAGTCCATCAAGCACAACCAAGGTATAGGTGGTGATGTGAATTTTAGGAATGGGGAGTGAGACCCAGATTTCTACACATTTTCATATGCATTAGTGTAATTTACTTTTAAGAATTCATCTAAACCCTTTTTAAAACTGTCCACTGTTCCTGCTGTGACCACATCCTCAGAAAGTCTATGCCACAGATTCTCAGTTCTTACAGTAAAGAAGCTTTGATGCTTCTGGAGACTGAACTTTTTCTTCTCCAGTCGGAGGCAGTGTCCCCTTGTCTTTTGAGGGCATTTGACATGGAACAGTTTTTCACCGTATTTTTTGTATGGTCCATTTACATATTTGTATAGGTTAATTATGTCTCCCTTAGACGTCTCTTCTCAAGACTAAAAAAATGTAATATATAGGTGTGATGGTCAGCTACAATATGTAATATGGGACTGTGTCGCTTCCCAGCTTACTCTCAATCAATCCCATGAACAACTTGTTGCTGAGACCCAGATCAACCACGATATCACAGCTGTGCCTCATTCACATCAATGGGGCTGAACTACGATGCCAGATACAACCCATGGACAGGTGTGGTGCCGGTTTAGGCCCCATTCACACGACCGTATGTACATTTCCGCATCCTATCCGCATTTTTGCGGATAAGATGCGGAACCATACGGACCCATTCATTTTTCCATAGGAGAAAAAAAATGCGGAATGCACACCGTGTGCATTCCGCATCTGTATATTCCGGAAGTTCTCCCGCAAAAAAATTAAACATGTCCTATACTTGGCCGCAAAATCGCGTCCGTAGCCCCATTAAAGTCAATGGGTCCGCAAAAATGCTGAACACTACGGAAGATATTCTGTATGTCTTCCGTTCCGTTTTTATACGGACACGGAATACATACTGTCGTGTGAATGGGGCCTTAGAAAGAGCACAACCTCTTTAATGAGAAGTGAGGAAACTACTGAATCCAAATACAAAAACATTACCCAAATATTATTTAAACTAGTTCTAAGCTCAAAATGATATTTTATTTAACCTACAGGATTAAAAAAAGTAAATTCTCACAAATTAAAAACATAAATATTCGGCACATCTTATAGTCCAAAAAAATATTTTAATGAAGTAGAGAGTCCCTTCATCAGGTATTACACAAAAGTTACAAAAAAAACATTCACAGATATATACACAAATCAGGTCAGGGGTGGTTGAGCTCCTACAAGAAAGTACAAAGTAATAAAACATTTCAAAGGTGGATAGTATATTTAAGATAAATAAAATTAAATTAAGTCCTGCTTGTAAAAGTAAAAAAAAAAAGCATAAAAAACAACCCAAATAAGTGCCTAGAATATGATTCCTCAGGGAAAATCACATTAACCCCATAAGAGTCCATTAAGCACCCCTTCCTCCTCCTGGCTTGCTTAGGTCCAGGGGTGCACCTAACCTTTCTGTTGCCTGAGGGGAAAACTAAAACAGCGCCCCCCATGCCATTTTCTTAACCTAACCCCTTTGCCACAATGAAAGTGCTCATTGCCCATGGCCATTTGCTTCCCCCAACTTGCCCATACTTGGCGCTGCCTGAGGCGATCGCCTCACCTGGCCTCATTGGTGGTGCACCCCTGCTTAGGTCACAAACAGCTGAAGGGGGAGGGCTGCTTTAACCACTTATATCTCTGGATTGGGACAGTCTAAGCTTTAAAACTAGATCAGAATCACAGCAATATCTATAATAAACTGGGACATATAGCTGTTAGAATTCAAGTCCGGAGTCTAAAACCTGATTTCACTTTCACCTGCTATCATTTCTGACCCAATTTCAAACAGCTATATCTTCTGAGGTAGTGGAGATAATCCTGTGCCCTTGTATTAAAGCTTAGAATGTCAGCTTCCAAACAAGACCAGAACTATATCTGTAGCTGCTCCGGATCCAGGGTTATGAGTGGTTAAAGCAACATGCCCACCTCACTCTGCTGCCGGAACTCTGCAGACAGAGAGCACTTTGTGCTGAAAGTATCATGGTTGCCTACACAACTCTGGCGCACTTCAGGCTTTGCAAGACCTTAAGCACTGAAATGGTGCTGAGGGGCCTTTTCCACTGTCTAGTGAGAGATATAGCTATATACTTTATTTCTATGACTTTATAAGTAGGGGTAAATGAATGAAAGGTGTCTGAACCTGCTTTCTCTATGAGATAACTACACCGGCAAAAAAAGGAGGAAGGGAGCCCGGAAGGTACTGGGCATGTTAGCCCACCTCTGAATGCCGGAGAAGGTGAACCAAAAGGTAAACAGCACGGGGAGCTACCACGGAGGAAAATGTAATGTACATATGAGCCGAATTATATTTTTACTGCATGTATATTGCAATAATAAATAATTTAAAATGCCCTTTTCAATGTGCACAGTGGTTTGCTGCTAAAGGTTTACTGTTTTAATGCACTATGGTTCACTGCAAAAAAGGGTATATTGTGTATATGGTGTCTCACAGGATGTATGTTGATGGAAATAGTTAATCTTCCTGCCATGGACTGAGTTGCTAGGAGTGGGCTGTCTCTACCGGGTGTAATTGCAGTATAGAGTGTGTGCAGCTAGCATATGGAGAGTGATCAGCTAGTCTGTGTAGCTGGTGTCTGAGACACACAGGGTGCACCACCCCTGCAAGCTAAGACATAACAGAGAAGTTACCAGAAACCAGTGACAACTTCTGAGAGAAAGAAGCATTGAATTTTTAGAAAGTTGAGGGCCATTACAAACGGACAGTGTATGGACAATAAAGTCAATGAAAAGTAACACACATTTACGGCTGTAGACTTCACTGCACATGATCTGGGTTATATTGCTTCCAGTGCCTGCCACATTACGGACTGGTCATGCGTTTGAGGACTACACCCCACATTTGGCCATTGCAGAAATATATAGACGGAGAATTTGCACAGATTTGGAAATTTTTTAGGATTAATTTGGAAGATTCAGAGAGGCATTTATCATATGGCCTATCTCCCCATATACAGTCTTGGAAAATATCTTTATGTGACATTGAGAGACTGAACTTAATTTTGCAAGTGCTTGTGTGTGACATATGCACAAAGTACCTTAGTAAGGTACAGGGGACATGTTACCCCCAAAATGGCCTCCTCATTGATTGCATCACCTATCTGTCATACTATTGCCCTCCTTGCCAGTGCCTCGAAGAAGCCCATGCCTTGCACCCCAAAATCTACTGGCACCATGGCACCCCATAACATCAGACAGGAGCATCAAAACCAGCTTGAGGGGAAGAAGGGTTGTGCCCCTCCATACATTGCACAGCTGGGCTGCGGGAGTGCTGGAACAGGGTTGGCCACCATGAGGACTACAATCACCCTTACCAGGACTGGGAACTTGCCTTGGAAAGTGGCCCTGGAAAAAAATACTAAAAGTGGGCCGTTTTGCAGTCAGGTCCAAATTTATGGAAGGCTGGGCCAGCAATACCATGTTGTGGCACATTATACCACCCCAACAGAGCCAAATACCAAAATCCATCAAAAAATGCTGCCAGCAGCACAAAATGCATCCCCAAAAACGTCCAGTGGCCAGCCGTGAAGAGGACTCAGGCGGCCCCTTGGGCATCAGCCCACTGGTAAATTTCCATGTAAGGTCTATGGCCAATCAGCCCCCGACCCTCACTGCTACCACCAGCACTCTTATCCTCTCTGCCACCCCACGACCTTTCCCTACTGCTAGAGATGAGCGAATCTATTAGTCGATTTGTTGATTCGTATCGAATCTTGGAAATTTTCAGCTGAGAAGCGAATCTGAATATTAGGTGATTCGCTTCGGCTTAGTACGCATTCGCTACGTAGTTGCCCTATAAATTATACGCTATTGTGTACAAATTCAATTCATTAGCGAACTTTTACTGTTAGTTCGTTTATCGTGCGCAAAAGCCCGGGAAGAAAGCGGTCACCTGACCTAGTGGGCAGGGCTTGCTCTGATTGGCTCAGGCTCGGTAAGCCAGTGATGCATCACTTCTGCTGCGACTGCTGAGACGAGCAGAAGCACTGTGTGTGAAGTTCTGAGACTCTGAGACCGGTTTTGTGAAAATTGGGGTGTAATTGCTCTGGGAATCCATATTACACATATCAGGGATACTGCAGGGCAAGTGTAAGGCCTGTTCAGGGCTAGTAATTAATCAGGCAGGGAGAGACAGGGAGAGATAGGGAGAGACAGGGACAAAGACCAGCTGCAGGGTCACAGAGTGAATTGAAAAATGTCTGGAATGGATAAGCTAAAGGGGTCCAGTTCCAGCCAGACCTCGAGCTCTAAAAAAAAGGAGAAGGTGGCACAGGGCAGAATTGCCAAAGGACCTGTAGCCGGAGCATCTACTAGTATTATTCACAATACTTGGCCATTTTTCCATCAGGCTAACTCACCAAGGCGCAAAAGTGTAGTGGAGGAGAAAGTGGATGAGGTAGTGGAATGGATGGCACGCTCATCTCAGTCTCAGCCGGATGATCTGCTGTCATCTGCTGATACAGTATCCATATGAAGCCAGGGGTCAGACTCAGAGCGTTCCTCCTGCTCCACCATTCCTCTCCAGCAAAGCCCGTCATTTTCGTACGCAATTTGTATGCTTACGCGTACGTGTTCAAAGAGGTTGCGTACCTTTTTACCTGAACGTTCGTTATTAGTGTGTGAATGTTCGCTAAAAGCCATATAATTACGTATATTTTGTACGCAAATTCAACAAATCTATTCGTCGAATGTACGAATCTTAGGAAAAGTTCGGCGAATGTTCAGCGAATAAAATTTTGCATGATTCGCTCATCTCTACCTACGGCCTGGCATATAGTAATACTTTTCATGGGATAAACCCTTTAAAGGAAAAATACTGTAAGGATATAAATTGAGAATAGGATCCTTTTGAGAAAGAACATTTCATTCTGTTCTCTCCTGAATTCCACAGAACTAACTGTCATCGCTGGAAAGGAAATAATAATGCATTACACTCATACTGCAGTCCATTTCTTTCCAGATTTTTTTGTGGCTCTGTCTTGCATGACCTGTAGAAAACATTGGTCTGGCATAAGCTTGTTTTTGTTGCTGCTCTGAAAAGAAAATGGAAGTAATCTGTCCGAAAGCTTCAGAGCTTCAGTAACGAATGGAGTCTGGCAATATTAAAGGCCTGAGCATGACAAAGAAACATCAGAATTTTTTTTAGCTAAACATGTTTTTTTTAAAAATATATATTGCCTTTTTAGATGCTTGTGATAAGACACAATCTGTAGAAAGTTAAAAAAAAAGGGTATACCAATGTCTGGACGGGGGGGTGGGGATTTATCATGGGGATAATATTAGTAGTCAGTTTTGCTCAATGTCTGCTGTCGTACTTTATGCCACATTTATCAAATGTTGCACCTGGTTTGATAAATGTGTCTCATTCTCCAGTTTTCCTACTCCATCCTCCTACTGGAGTGAGATTGTGACATTTTTTGCAATTTTTAAAAAAAAACTTTCAGTGATTTGGGGTGAAACTCATTAGCATAGCTAAACTCAGCCACTTTCCCACCCATATTTCAGAACTGGACTGAGTGGTGTAAAAATGCAAAAGTTGCAAAGTCTTTGTGCAATTGAGTCCTAAAAGTCACAAAAGTTTGTGAATTTTTGCAGCCTGGAGTGAAGTTGTGTCTTATGTTATTTACTATTGGTAGTTGTGGTTAGGTTATTCTATATTTATATATACCCTGGTATTTATGTAAGTCCTTCATTACAGTATCATTGTTAGTGCATGTGCATGTTCCTCACACTTGGGGTTGTATGTTTTTACTTGCTACCTCCCCCTACTGTGGATTCCTCCATTTTTTATGTATTTTACATCAATAAAGATTTTGTAATCCGTTATAGATTGGTGGTATAATTATTAGGGCACCACATAGTCTCTCTTGTAGGTTTTGTATGTAATGGTATGTGATTTTTGCCCAGTTATAGGCCTAGTGGTTCTATGTTTATATTAGCCTGGAGTGAAGGCAAAATAAATTTGGGCCAATCTTTTTGCACACGAATGTGATTGCACCTAGATTCTGAAATGAATTGCACCAAAATGTGTCACAACGTGGAGTATCTAGGTTTAACTCTCTCCTGACATGTGATGTAATAATACGTCATATGTCAGTGTAGCAACCGGATGCCTGCTGTTTCATACAGCAGGCACCCACGGCTAATGTCCGCAACTGGCGGTAATGCTGCATAGTGTTTCCTATGGAGCCCTTTTCTAGAGTAGGGCTCCATAGGAAACTAGTAAAATCATCATATACAATACTAATGCATCAGAGTTTATGAAAATAGCAATATAATGATTGCTTGTTAAAGTTCCGTATGGGAACTATAAAAAAAGTGTAAAAAAACAAAAAACAAGTTTTTAAAAATAAAAAAATATAAAAATTCAAACCACCCCCATTTCACCAAAATGAGAATAAAAAAGTAAAAGAATAAAAAAAAACATCATGGGTATCACCTCGTGCGAAAACACCCGTACTATCACAATATAAAAGTATTTATCCCATATGGAAAAAGTTGAAATGAAAAAAAGCATCAAATGGCTGATTTTCAATTTTTGGTCAGTTCTTCTCCCACAAAAAAAAATTAAACAAAAAGTGATCAAAAAGTTTTACACACGCTAGAAAGGTATCAATGAAAAGTAAAGATTGCACCAGAAAAAATGAGCCCTCATACAGCTCCACACACATAGCTACAAAAAATTTATAGGGGTCAGAAAATGAGCAAAAAAAGATGTTTTTGAAGTTTTTTTTATTTTTTTTTCAGTATCAGACGCAAGAAAAAGTATACATACTTGTATTTAGTACCGTGGGATTCATACTGACCTGGAGAATGAAGATCACAAGTCAGTTTTACCACATATTCCTTTTCTTTAGACCCTATAAATATGTTCAATGTATACTGTACGTCAAAATCATTTTTCTGATGTATATCCTTTATATAATAGGAATACCACTTCAAATTATACAACTCTAAAAAGTTGAGGGATATATAAATTCAAAATGGTAAAATGTACATAAAAGCGTAATGAAGTCATTTGCAAATCTCATAGACCCATATTTAATTCACAATAGGTCGTAGAACAAAGTGAGACATTTTACTATTTCATGGAAAAAAACAACTTATTTACTAGAGCTAGAAAAGTTGGAACAGGGTCAACAAAAGGCTCGACAAGTAAGTGTTTTTTTATTTACATTATTTACCTTTTACACAGCTTCACAACTTTTTGGGGTTGTATAATCGAAAGGCATGTTCCTATCCCTAACTTTTTTTTTAAATTGGTTTTGTAGAATTCCTTTGTCCTCCTCTATAAGGAGCTTGCTGCATATGGATAAACATTGAATTGAAGTGAAAACTGCATAAACCCCTTTGTGTTAAGCTCCCCCTAGTGGCAGCTGTAGCCAGAGAAAAAACTATCATTTAACACTGTGGCTGTGTGAGGGAAACACTACACTACTGTTTACACTGATTGGCCTGGTCAATCGCAGTTGCAGAGAGCGCAGAGCCTCTAGGTGTAATGACAACGCCCCCGTTGCTTCTAGAGTCTCATTTGCATATATTAAAGCATAATTTTCTCAGCAATGAGGGCACATATGAACATGGGACCAACACAGATGTCTTCAGCTGCCAAGTGCACATATAACAGGTCAGCCAGTGTCATAGGTACAAAACTGCTGACAGATGCCCTTTAAATAAAACCTAAATTAACCCAGCACCAGAAGTAAATTTTCAAGGATATGAATATTAACACATAATCATTCTAGACAGATAATGTATGTCACCAAGATTATACAAGGTACTACCCACTAAACCACCAGGCATATTACAGGAATAATATCACTAATCCATAAGGCCACCTAATATGTATGAGTATATAGTACTGGGGGCCTATAGCTGTTTTCACTGTGGTCATTAGTGCGCTTGGAAACACCCCTTTAAAAATCCTGTATTTGCCTCTGTATCCCTATGCCAGGATAATGGTATTCCATGATGCCCTACTCACAAAGCTAATCATGCAAGCAAAAGATCTCCTGATGTAGCCACCAAAATTACCATTCCAGGTTCCTCTAGTCTGCTATGCACCTGTAAATCAGCGATTTATGGACGTGTCCATTGAAAGACAATTATGGCCACTGAGGAATCCTGAACATGAAAGTCTCAGAAAGCTTACCATTAAAATGAAAATGTCTGTCTCATTAGTGAATATTTATAAAATGTCTGTCTCATTAGTGAATATTTATTGCTGTTCCTTTGGTCTTTGGTACAGGATCATTGCATGTGTCACCATAAAGGGTTTCTGAATGTTCCCATTACTTCATTTACTTTTAATTATCCTCTAAATGAGTAGAATATGAGAATTTTTCCCACAGTTTATCATACGACTGCTCTGGATTTTTATTATTCAATATAGGTGTTGCTCAAGATTAAAAATATGGCTGCCATCTTCCAACAACAGTTAGGACGAGTGCTGTAGTCATTTCCTTATAGACATCAACTTCCAACAACAGCGCCACACCTGTCTCCAGGCTGTGCATGGTACTGCAGCTCAGCCTCATTGACTTCAATGAGATGCAACACCCGAAACATGCCATGGACTGGTGTAGTGCAAAGTTTCGGACAAAAGGAGTGGCGCAGGGAGCGGAAATCCAGGTAAGTATATTCCCTGTGGGGCCCAGCACATGGGCGGGGGGGCTGTTTATGATATTGGATGACCCCTTTAATAAAAAAAAAATTCACACATTCAGACTGCATCCAGCCACCACTAGAGGGAGCTTAGCAGCTTTCTGCATACCTTGACCCCAATAATAACACAGTATACAGTAACTCGTTCCAGTGGTCACTCCTGGCAGACAGTACATTTTCATTGTCTCTTTGCAAAGGATTTGAATCTCTGTTTGAGACTAATGAAGCTTCAACAACTATAAAGATAATTTAAGAATTGTGTATTGTGCCGAATTATTAGTCAGGACAGGAATCAGGGTTTCTCTAGGAGGTGTCCATCTACCTTCCCTAGTTTCCAGGCCTAATCTCCATTTCCTTTACCCCCCTTTTCCTCCTGCGCTTGGTGTGGTATCTTCCCCCCACACCTGAGCGTAACATTAGCATTCACAGGGTTAATACACCAATATATGTAATGCTTCCTCTGAGGTTGTGAAATAATTTAGAACACGAGAATGCTCTCATTAAAATTCACGTTTTAATATCTAAAGGACGTACAAAAATGCAGTTATCAATCACAGATTGAAAATATAAAGGATAAAAGAAACAGAACTTAATAAGTTACAATAAGAATAGAAATCCGGTTGCCTGGAGTAGCAGGAAAGTTGCCAGTTCATCAAACGAGTTGTCTCCAAAGAAATGACAACTTGCTATAGTGACACATACACCTTAAGAAGATCTGCAGATTCCCCCACTAGCCCCCCTACCTCTGATGTCAGCGAGAGGCTAGTGTGTATGCTAATGGCATTTTATAGCCATTTATGAGGTCAGTTCTTGACTCAGAATCTGTCCACTAAGATATATTTTCTGGTGGGCATCATAGCGACTTCATACCACTTTCATCCAACCGGTTATAATGTTAATATCAAATATGGAGGGGTTAGAGACAGTACAGTATGTGTTCTTTAATTACCACATCACGCAGAGCCCCGATTAGGGTGACGTTAACACAAATGATGCCAGAGGATGGCCTAGTTCCAATTATGAACAGCACATGGCCAAGTTGTGGATTAGGTCTAGTATTTCTTTGATCAATATTCATTTGTATGGTTTTTGATACACGGCCCCTTCTGCAGGTCCTCTACCTAACCTTTCGAAGGCTCCACCAGGTCTAGGGGGCCCTGAGAAATCTCTAATGCCAGGAGAGAGGGGGGGGGTGGAGGTTTCTACTACTCTGCAATCTACAAATTATTTTATTATCTATATCACCACAAATATATTAGTATTTTAGTAGTGTGAATATGAACTTTATTCTGCCCGATTCTGCTCTTGTAAGTGCCCAGGAGGAGCTTCACTGTGAAGTGCTGTCTGCATTGAGCTGCTTCACAGCCCCTCCTCTCTGAGTATTTGACTCCAACAATTTAGCAGGCACACCACCTGAAAATAGTGCTCAGTGATCGGGTAATCAACCCAATTGCAAATATCAAATTAATCACGGCACCTCAATTGTATAATGAAATTATCAGGACGCTTTATTGACATAACTCCATTTTTGTTAGGGCCAACATTAATGTTTCGGTCCTCCCGGACCTTGTTCACGGCCTACAATACATATATCATACACATATATTAGTCTCAGACACATTACAAAATTTCAAATATTACAAATATTAAAACAAACACAAAACACAACAAATGGACTGTCACAAACATAGATATATTAATACACAAAATCCACGTATATAGTCAGGCTCATATAGTATCCAATTTATATTAAGAAACCACAGCAGATCAGCAAAAAGACCAAGGCTCACAGAAAGATTGTTTCTATGTATATCGAGGGAAGTAGCCACCCATCTCCTAAGATGTTACATGCATCATATACCCTAAATATGCTATGGGGTCTCAGAGGAGACAATAACTCAATTGTATCTATACTTTCTAGGTAAAAAAGAAAGGGATCAACAAATCAGCCCGATAGAGGTAAGTATATATAGATGAGTAAAGCATAGCCATATAGATTAGAACAAGAGACACATGACAAACTAACATAAGTTTCCTACCGTTGGTATAAGGTGGAGGCAGATAGAATGGCGTCCATGCACTGTTAAACGCTGGCGTCTCTATTTAAACCCTAGAGATCGCGCTACGGGATGGTGACGTCACTGGTCACATGACCGTGCGTCAAGGGGGCCTGCGCATGCGCAGTGATGGAAAGGGCAACTGATATCTAATTCTTTGCCCACACTTCATATGGATCACAGTATATCGATCTATTGTATAAGTTAAGCGAAAAAACATATCATAGTACTTTAGCAGATGTTTAAGACCAGAGACAAACAGTCTATAGACATCTACCACACAGGTTAGTATATCGAATCATTGCAATTACCTGAAGCTGAACAATTCTAGAGGAACATCTAAAGAAAATAATGAAACAAAACTTGAATAAATAAATGAAAATTAGAAAGAGACAGAGGGGGAACTATTCAAAAATATGTAATTCAAATCTCGATTGAGTCCCATTGGAGACACGGTACGCAATTCGTGTATCCAAAAGGACTCACGTATATGTAACTTAAGTAACCGATTACCCCCTCTCCGTGGAGGGGGAATGTGCTCGATCACCTGGAATTTTAACTGACTAACACTATGTCCAGTTTTAATAAAATGATCTGGAACAGGGAGATCAGTCTTCTTACAACGAATGTCGGATTTGTGCTTACTAATGCGGTCTCGCACACACTGGGAAGTCTCCCCAATGTATGCGAGACCGCACGGACACTTTATTAAGTAGATAACAAATGACGTGGCACATGTGTAGAAGCCACGGATATTATAGATCCTCCCTGACTGAGGGTGTGTGAAGGTTTGACCCCTATTCACATTTGTGCATTGCGCACAGGATAGACACGGATAAGTTCCTAATTTTGGAGTAGAAAAAGTAGTTTGTCGTATCGACGGTTTTTGAGGACCTATATCTGCTCTAATTAAAGAATCACGAATGTTTCTTGGTCGTTTATAGCAGATACGGATCGGTTCAGAAAATTCTGGTATTGTAGGATAGAACTTGTTTAAAATATTCCAGTGTTTCTGAATAGTTTTTTGAATTTTAGGTATGATGGGATGATAAGTTGTTACTAATGGTATTCGAGGGGTAGTCTTCCTTTTTGGTTGTTGGTAAGGACATTGATGGTGTATATAAGTCAATTCCCTTTGAAGCAAATTCGAAGGGTAACCACGTTGGTGGAATTTTTGGGCCATTTCAGAAAGACGAATTGTCTTTATATCGGGGTCACTCACGATCCGATTTACACGAGTAAATTGAGATCGAGGAAGGGACTTTTTGGTATTCATGGGATGATTGCTAGAGTATAATAATAACGCATTGCGATCAGTACTTTTGATGTATAAATCAGTACTAAGCTTACCAGATGAGTCCTTTATAACAAGGGTATCTAGAAAGCTGATTTTATGTGAATCCACATGTACGGTAAATTGTAGATTCCTCCTAATGTTATTGAGATAAACAAAAAAGCTATTGAAAGATTCCATGTCACCCGCCCATATGCAAAAAATATCATCTATATATCGAAGCCACTTAATGGCATTATTCTGAAAAGATGGATGAGTATAAACAAAGTCCATTTCAAATTTGGCCATATATAGATTTGCATAGGGGGGGGCCACATTGGCCCCCATTGCGGTCCCGACTTTCTGTATATAAAAGTTATCACCAAACATAAAAAAATTATTATGTAGGACTAACTCCAATAGTTCAAGGCAAAAGGACTGCTCTAAGTGATTAAACGTAGACGTGGATAGAAAGGCTGCAGTAGCAGCAATTCCATCCTTATGGGAAATCGAGGTGTAGAGACTATTCACGTCTAAAGTGATCAATAAGGCGTTAGAAGGAATACTCTGCAACATCCTTATATTCTGTAAAAAAGAAATGCAAATCTATATATGGCCAAATTTGAAATGGACTTTGTTTATACTCATCCATCTTTTCAGAATAATGCCATTAAGTGGCTTCGATATATAGATGATATTTTTTGCATATGGGCGGGTGACATGGAATCTTTCAATAGCTTTTTTGTTTATCTCAATAACATTAGGAGGAATCTACAATTTACCGTACATGTGGATTCACATAAAATCAGCTTTCTAGATACCCTTGTTATAAAGGACTCATCTGGTAAGCTTAGTACTGATTTATACATCAAAAGTACTGATCGCAATGCGTTATTATTATACTCTAGCAATCATCCCATGAATACCAAAAAGTCCCTTCCTCGATCTCAATTTACTCGTGTAAATCGGATCGTGAGTGACCCCGATATAAAGACAATTCGTCTTTCTGAAATGGCCCAAAATTCCACCAACGTGGTTACCCTTCGAATTTGCTTCAAAGGGAATTGACTTATATACACCATCAATGTCCTTACCAACAACCAAAAGGAAGACTACCCCTCGAATACCATTAGTAACAACTTATCATCCCATCATACCTAAAATTCAAAAAAACTATTCAGAAACACTGGAATATTTTAAACAAGTTCTATCCTACAATACCAGAATTTTCTGAACCGATCCGTATCTGCTATAAACGACCAAGAAACATTCGTGATTCTTTAATTAGAGCAGATATAGGTCCTCAAAAACCGTCGATACGACAAACTACTTTTTCTACTCCAAAATTAGGAACTTATCCGTGTCTATCCTGTGCGCAATGCACAAATGTGAATAGGGGTCAAACCTTCACACACCCTCAGTCAGGGAGGATCTATAATATCTGTGGCTTCTACACATGTGCCACGTCATTTGTTATCTACTTAATAAAGTGTCCGTGCGGTCTCGCATACATTGGGGAGACTTCCCAGTGTGTGCGAGACCGCATTAGTAAGCACAAATCCGACATTCGTTGTAAGAAGACTGATCTCCCTGTTCCAGATCATTTTATTAAAACTGGACATAGTGTTAGTCAGTTAAAATTCCAGGTGATCGAGCACATTCCCCCTCCACGGAGAGGGGGTAATCGGTTACTTAAGTTACATATACGTGAGTCCTTTTGGATACACGAATTGCGTACCGTGTCTCCAATGGGACTCAATCGAGATTTTGAATTACATATTTTTGAATAGTTCCCCCTCTGTCTCTTTCTAATTTTCATTTATTTATTCAAGTTTTGTTTCATTATTTTCTTTAGATGTTCCTCTAGAATTGTTCAGCTTCAGGTAATTGCAATGATTCGATATACTAACCTGTGTGGTAGATGTCTATAGACTGTTTGTCTCTGGTCTTAAACATCTGCTAAAGTACTATGATATGTTTTTTCGCTTAACTTATACAATAGATCGATATACTGTGATCCATATGAAGTGTGGGCAAAGAATTAGATATCAGTTGCCCTTTCCATCACTGCGCATGCGCAGGCCCCCTTGACGCACGGTCATGTGACCAGTGACGTCACCATCCCGTAGCGCGATCTCTAGGGTTTAAATAGAGACGCCAGCGTTTTAACAGTGCATGGACGCCATTCTATCTGCCTCCACCTTATACCAACGGTAGGAAACTTATGTTAGTTTGTCATGTGTCTCTTGTTCTAATCTATATGGCTATGCTTTACTCATCTATATATACTTACCTCTATCGGGCTGATTTGTTGATCCCTTTCTTTTTTACCTAGAAAGTATAGATACAATTGAGTTATTGTCTCCTCTGAGACCCCATAGCATATTTAGGGTATATGATGCATGTAACATCTTAGGAGATGGGTGGCTACTTCCCTCGATATACATAGAAACAATCTTTCTGTGAGCCTTGGTCTTTTTGCTGATCTGCTGTGGTTTCTTAATATAAATTGGATACTATATGAGCCTGACTATATACGTGGATTTTGTGTATTAATATATCTATGTTTGTGACAGTCCATTTGTTGTGTTTTGTGTTTGTTTTAATATTTGTAATATTTGAAATTTTGTAATGTGTCTGAGACTAATATATGTGTATGATATATGTATTGTAGGCCGTGAACAAGGTCCGGGAGGACCGAAACATTAATGTTGGCCCTAACAAAAATGGAGTTATGTCAATAAAGCGTCCTGATAATTTCATTATACAATTGAGGTGCCGTGATTAATTTGATACCTCCTCTCTGAGTGACAGCTGTTCTCCTCGTTGGATGCTGCAACTGTGGGATTGTGAAGCAGCTCGATGCAGAGAGCACTTCACAGTGAAGCTCCGTTTCTTTTATGCATCAATAATATAATTCTGCTTTGTTGTTTGAGTATGGATTTGGATTATATTGCTGTAGTTGAGGTAGCGTAGACCTACCTTTTGGTACATTTCATTTATTTCAAATATGACTATGTCTCAAAAAATCAGTGAAGGGTGTTTTCTGCTATTTTTCTTTAGTAATACATAGTAGTGCATTTTTGTATACATCAGTAGCACATGTGAATATATATAATGCTGTACTATATCTTAGAATCAGCCTTCTATCAGCCTTTCCCTTAGTGTAAATACTTCTATGGGAAGAAGAGGGAGGAGGCGCATGCAGATTCAGAAAATCTCTCTCTTTACAAGGCTACTGTGAGAGGAAAGAGGAGGAGTTGTGTCTGCAATTTCCTTCTCTGTTTGTAAGACTGTATAGTGTGAGAGGGAAGGGGAAGGAGGGAGGTTCATCTGCAGTTTCTCTCTTTGTAAGGCTGTATGCTATGAGAGGGAAGGGGATGAGGAGGTGTGTTTGTAGTTTCCTTCTCTGTTTGTAAGACTGTATGATGTGATAGGGGAAGGAGGGAGATGCAGCTGCAGTTTCTCTCTTTGCAAGGCTATATGCTGTGAGAGGGATGGGGGAGGAGGTGTATTTGTAGTTTCCTTCTATATTTGTAAGACTTTATGATGTGAGAGGGGAAGGAGGGAGGTGCAGCTGCAGTTTCTCTCTTTGTAAGGCTGTATGCTGTGAGAGGGAACGGGGAGGAGGGAGTGGCTGAAGTTTCTTTGTCTGTAAGGCTGTTTGGTATGAGGAGGATGGGCAGGAGAAATAGGAGTACATCTACTTAGAAAAGCACTAGGGTTATATCTGGTGGAGCCCAACCACATCCAGAAGACTTATCAAGACCTTATTAAGCTTCCTAGAATTGACATTATTGAACTCATATGATGCCAGTTCTCGACATACCTGGCCATGATACATATACATTGCTTGCACACCAATCTGATCACTTATCAGTTTTTCACTTGTCTATGCATTCTATGCCAAACGTCCCTAATCTCTATAGTGATGAACAAATATCTTGATTCAATAGATTCAGCCACCAGAAATCTGACTCCTTAGAATTGATTTGCTCATCTTTATCTAAAATCCAAAAAATAGAGTTTAAAATATTTTTTTTTTTTGTGGAAGGACACTATGGAAAGAAGAATTGAGACATTTTAATTCTACAAGGAGCCAGCAAGAGGAGAGTGAAGTGTAGAAGATTAACCATAGTACAAAATATATACTAATGACTTTCTGGGATATTCTGTGTAAAACCTCTGGTTTTGCTGTCAGGGGCTACAGCTGGCATGCAGTCATCACGAGCTGAGAGTCAGCCAACACAAGTCCCCTGCCAAAATGTCTGCTCATTTCATATGTCTCAGATGTTGCACAGTGTATTAAATATTCACGGCCATAATGTTCCTCTTATCTCGGTAAACATGACATTTCGTTGGCAGCATGTCTAACACTGCGAATTGGCTTGCATAGGCCAAACTGGCAGATCTCGGTAGGTGAGTATGATTAAAATCTTATCCTGTACAAATAGAATATACAGAATAGGACAGATCATTTATGTGCCTCCTCTCACTACAGTGGAGATACAAATGTTTAGCCTAGAAAAGGGGAAGTGAAATATTCCTTGTAATGGAAGCCAAGAAAACAAAGGTCTGGTGCGATCATCTCACATGGAGAAGCGTAAAACTAAGCAAAGGATAATCAGAAAAAATGCTCCTTGTAGCAGTCACCACTGCCTTAGTGCTCATGCACACGGCCATAGCCGTTTTTGCGGATCTGCAAAACACAGATACCGGCCGTGTACATTCTGCATTTTGCGTAATGGAATAATCCAACCTATAATAGAACTGTCCAATCCGTGTACCGTGATACGGACAAGAAATAGGACATGTTCTATTTTTTTGCCAGTGACGTGGAACAGACATACGGATGCAGACAGCACACAATGGGCAGTCTGCATGTTTTGGGGCCCCATTGTTGTGACTGGGTCCGCATCTGACCCACAAAAAATGTGTATTGGATGGGGACTAAAACAACAGGAGAGCTGAGACACGCCTCCTGAGCTGTGATAGGGAGAGCACAGACATGCCCCCTTAGCTGTGAAAGGGACAGCATGAACAAGCCCCCTTAGCTGTGATAGGGAGAGCTGAGACACGCCCCCTTAGCTGTGATAGGGAGAGCTGAGACACGCCTCCTGAGCTGTGATAGGGAGCGCTGAGACACGCCCCCTTATCTGCAGCAGAAAAGACACTCCCCTTGAGCTGTCAGCTTGATATAAATCTAGCAGATTGATGAATAAGATCTCTGGATCCATGTGAGGTACAGAGCTGGTTCTAGCTTTGTTAGAAAGGTATTGTCATTGTACTGTATCATATCTGATTTTCATTTTTTATATTAGTCATGGGGTAACCCTTTTCAAGGCTATTTACACCTTCAGAGGCAGTTTTTTTATTATTGCATGTTACTCACTTTTGGCTAAAAATATTTTTTTTCAACTGTCCTTTATTAAAAATATTGAGCTGTTCTGTCACAAAGGGTTAACTTTTTTTCTAGCTGTGAGACTGGTACGTTCACTTTGTGCTGGTCATCTAATAAACCTTATTTCTAAACTACTGAGAGGTCCTAAACATTTTTTAGTAAGATAAGAACTGAGCTATAATGAGTGTTTATAATGTCAGAGAGCAGAGATACGGAGTCCGTCAGCTCCTGGTCTGACGGAAAAGACAGAAAATCCAAAGGGTGCAACGAGAGCATCTCAGCTCTGTACAGAGAAAAGGACACCATACTTTTAATAAAGACCAATTTATAATATAATATAAAAAATTGCCCCCCAAAGGTGTATATAGCCTTTAACCCACTAAGAACAAGGTCTATTTTGTGTCTTCAGGACCGAGTGCTTTTTTCAAATTTTTATTTAATTTATTGGTTAACATAATATTTTTTAGAGGGTGGGGGTGGAAGAGGTGGAAAAACAGCAATTCTGCCATGCTTTAAAGACTATCCTTTTCTGTTACATGCCCACTGGTGTAAATAATGTTATCTTTATTCTATGGTTCAGTATTGAATATGGTGACATTTGTATAGTTTTTGGACTGTTGCTAAATCAAAACTTTTTTACTGAAAGTAAAAAAAAAAGCACATTCTGAAATCCACCACTTCTTTTTCTGTCATGAGGAATTGATTTTTGCTGGGCAGGTTGTAGTTTTTGTGGCATCATTTTGGGATCCATATAATTTATTTCTAGGCATTATTTGTAGTATTTTTTAAGGGCAACTGGAGAAAAAGCAGCAATTCCAGCATTGTTTTGTTATTCTATTTTCATACAATATGTCATAGGTTGTTTAAAGAATGTGCTATCTTTTTTTTCTATGAGTCTTTACCATCGCTGTGGTACCGTGCCGTATCTCTCCTTTTTTAATCTTTTCTATAGGCTGTTTAATTTTGGAATTGATCGCATTTGTCAATTTGAATATATTTACTTCTAAAAACAAAAAAATCCCCCTTAGAAATGTATGGCGGAACGTTCGGAGATTAAAATTTTACCTGTTATGGATGATATTACAGTCACAGACAGTCTAGCGACCACCCTGTCTCGCAAACACAGCATGGACATACAGCCCCCTTTTCTTACCCTCTCTCTTTCACACACACACACTGTATTTTCTACAGAAAATGCCAAAAATTATTGTCGGTGTAAAACTTAAGGTGTCATGTTCTAGTGTGGGTCCAACCGACCCTAGAACATCTCACAAGAATGAAGAACGAAGAATACACAAAAGCGAGCAAACACAGAGAAATAACAGTGAGTTGGAAACTGGATCAGCAGGTAAGAAACCAGTGGCATGAAACCCACTGGGTTTTACTTGGGGCCAAACCCAGAAAGCAGAAACCCAGTGAGCCCTGTTCTTCACAGAGCCCCAGATGGTAGGGATAAACTTAGCCGAAGCTCACTGGTTGCACCTCCAGGATGGTCCCGGTACACTTGGTAACTTACCTGCAGAGACTGCTGGAGCGAGCATCAGCAGTCCACACAAACAACGACTGGAACCCAGGCACATGTACTGGAACCCGAACACCGCACAGGACACAGTACCGACAACACAGACTGGAACCAGCACACCAGTAAATGCTCACTGACTCAATGTCCTCCCTCCGGAGAAGCCAGGAGTCCTCTCAATGAAGGCACAGACAGGGAAATGTCTAGACTCCATGCAGGACGATACAAGGCAGTAACAGGCCAGACACGGAACAACAAACTAGACATGGCACATACATGTCTGGACTCCATGCAATAGACTCATGGCAGTCACAGACCAAACAACAAACTGGAACATAGAACCCAAACTGGACATAGAACCAGGAAAGGCAGGAAGACCGGGTGACCGTAATGTCTTACTTGGTGGCCACAAAGACTGGGCAGAAGGAAACCCAGGTAAGGTGCAAAGCTCAGCATTCAACAAGGCTGGAGAACAACTTACTTCCTGGCTAACCGCAACAGGATAAAATAGCACCTAGAGACCAAACCCAGACCAAGACCTTAACCTCACGAGAACCAGACAGGGTAAAGAGCAAGCATTCAAGGAGCAGTGCACACACAGGCTGCCAAAACTACACGTCGCCCCTGGCAACCAGCATACATGGCATAAACTGCAGCCAAAAAGTGAGTAACATGGAACCCGTGTCACAGTGAACCACACTGAGACCGTGACAGAAGGGCAGTGTGTTAGGTCATACCATATATTGGGCCATGGCCTTATAGATTTCCACCCATGGAAGACCTGGAGGCTTTCTCATGGGTGCAGTGGCAGAGCACACAAGATCATTGGGATGTATTCATATTCGTCACAGAGCAAAAGTTGGCACTCACCTGCGGTGAATATATTTTTCACATGGGGTTAACAGGATAACAGGGCAGATATATGGCACAGTATGCCATCATGTTGTCTTGGTTACACACTAATTTTGGCACCCCTAATACAGCAATTAACCAGTATCACAGTGCGAGAATGCTCAAACATATCAAGTGCAACATAATCCTCTACAAATAGTCTTGATTAGAAGTCCCTTAGTTTTTTGTGTATAGCAGCAAAACTGGAAGACATCCCGCCCTCTGAAATAAAATCCAATAACTTTATTTGGACAGATAGAAAATTTAAAATCCAAAATAAAGTTACTGAATTTTATTTCCGAGAGCTGGATGTCTTCCACTTTTACAGCTGACCTTGTACCTGGAAGTCTGTGCAGCAGGAGGATTTTATTCTCAATCTACGGTGGACTGGATGAGCAGATCTATCGCGTAAAGAAAAATGCTATATGTTTTGGGTATACAGTGCCTATATTTTATGTATAGTTGATTTACTTCGGTAGGAATTGTGTAATGCTTCATTTCGCCTGCCGGGGTGCTGCAGGGAAACAAAACCCCTCCAACTTAAAGGGGCATGTTCTCCCCCTCGCAATTGTATGCTGAGGCAACCATATGACCGCCATAGAGTATGATGCAAAGCTACCATTCTGACATGAGACGCAGAAAGATGTTACTGCATGCTAGGCAGGGAAGTTACTGAAGCAACCACAGCGAGTATTGTGCTCAAGTTCTCTTCTGATCACCAGGACTTGTGTACAATACTTGCTGGGACTCTGGATAGTTGCATCAGCAATTGTCCCATCCAATGTGTGGTTGTGTAATATTGTCGCCAATTTGCTCGTTCATCAGGCAATTCAATTCTTTTGACAGGTTTAAAAATGATCCCTTGCAGGCGGCAGATCGTGGTGTCTAATCATGATCTGCCGCCTGCAAGCAATGATTCAGTATAGGGAAGAGCAATGGTATAACGATCGCTTGTCCCCATAATGAGGAGAAGATTGCTGCATGTAATAGCAGCAGTCTACTAGGCTGATGAGCCGGTGAATTGGGCTGTCTAATACAGCCTTTAGTCTAGACAGCCCATTTAATGATTGAGCACCCAGGAGAAGGGCACTCTCTGATAAGCTTATTGTCCGGGATAGATTCTAACAATAAGGGAATGTTCAAAGTGGAGATCTCCTTAAAGACACTGCAGAATGCAAATTACACAGCGAGATTCTGCCGGCGTTCCTTCCCAGCAATCGACTGCTCGTCAGAGGAGTGCTGCTATTACATGCAGCGATCTTCTCCTCAGTGTGGGGATAAGCGATCGTTATACCATCACTCTACCCTATACTGAATCATTGTTTGCCGGCAGCAGATCATGATTAGACACCATAATCTGCCGCCTGCAAACGATAATTTTTAAACTTGTCAAAAGATTTGAATTGCGGTAATCAGCGGCAGTATTACACTGATGTTTAATTGCTAACCAACGTTACTATGATCATCTGGCAGGAAATCTGCTAGTCTAATACAGGCTTAAAGGGAGTCTGTCACCTCATTTTCACCTATATAACTAAGAGCAGTGCCCCACAGAAGATTGCAGAAACATCTCAGACATACCTGTGTGCACTGTGTGTCTGTATTACATGTCACATCCCAGACATACCTGTGTGCACTGTGTGTCTGTATTACATGTCACATCCCAGACATACCTGTGTGCACTGTGTGTCTGTATTACATGTCACATCCCAGACATACCTGTGTGCACTGTGTGTCTGTATTACATGTCACATCCCAGACATACCTGTGTGCACTGTGTGTCTCTATTACATGTCCAGGAAAAGCACTTTTATTCTGCTGGAAAACAGCTCCCAAGTGCCCCCCTGAAAGTGAAAGTAAAAACAGCTTTCTCTCCCGACTCAATTTTTAACAGCTTCTGATATAGTGGATGTAATGCTGTGATTTTGGTATCATTTGAAAGCTTGGAATGCCCAGCTTTCAAAGAAGGTCAGAACCATTTTTCTGCTACCAATCCCAAGATAGGAGCAGCTAAATCAGCCCTCCCCTCTTCAGTCTGGTGTACTTTGGGCACTTGCAGCAGCAGAGCTGGGCACTTGGAAGCTGTTTTCCTGCAGAATAAAAGTGCTTTTCCTGGACATGTAATACAGACACACAGTGCACACAGGTATGTCTGGGATGTGACATGTAATACACACACACAGTGCACACAGGTATGTCTGGGATGTGACATGTAATACAGACACACAGTGCACACAGGTATGTCTGAGATGTGACATGTAATACAGACACACAGTGCACACAGGTATGTCTGGGATGTGACATGTAATACAGACACACAGTGCACACAGGTATGTCTGGGATGTGACATGTAATACAGACACACAGTGCACACAGGTATGTCTGGGATGTGACATGTAATACAGACACACAGTGCACACAGGTATGTCTGGGATGTGACATGTAATACAGACACACAGTGCACCCAGGTATGTCTGGGATGTGACATGTAATACACACACACAGTGCACACAGGTATGTCTGGGATGTGACATGTAATACAGACACACAGTGGCACACAGGTATGTCTGGGATGTGACATATAATACAGACCACACAGTGCACACAGGTATGTCTGGGATGTGACATGTAATACAGACACACAGTGCACACAGGTATGTCTGGGATGTGACATGTAATACAGACACACAGTGCACACAGGTATGTCTGGGATGTGACATGTAATACAGACACACAGTGCACACAGGTATGTCTGGGATGTGACATGTAATTACACACACAGTGCACACAGGTATGTCTGGGATGTGACATGTAATACACACACAGTGCACACAGGTATGTCTGGGATGTGACATGTAATACAGACACACAGTGCACACAGGTATGTCTGGGATGTGACATGTAATACAGACACACAGTGCACACAGGTATGTCTGGGATGTGTCTGCAATCTTCTGTGGGGCACTGATCTTAGTTATATTGGTGAAAATGAAGTGACAGACTCCCTTTAAAGAAAAAAACAATCAATATACAGTATTGTAGGATGACAGCTCTACAGGCACTGTATGATGTCACTGGACTGACTCGTTTGATCTCCTTCCGTTCCTATTGTGTATACTTCTTGATACAACACATAGTAATGGAGTAGTAAAATTCACACCATTGGGACACTGCGAAGCCTGACAATCCTCATGCTGTCCACTGACCAGGACATGTGTTATTGCCATTTCTCAGCTTGTCTTATCCACACGCAGGGGTATGTAAAAATATATGAAATCTTACATTTGGAACAAAGCTTGGCGTAATAGATTTCTCCAATACTGCATCCCAGTTCATGTCAGCCAGGTACGGAGAAGTCTGAATGTCAGCTAATGATGAAAAGCGGCACTCTGGGTCCTTCATAAGAAGCTGCAAAAGCACAAGAAAGTTTACTATCATTTATGTATAATTAAATTTCAAGTCTGTCCCATAAAATATTGCAAAAGCACCCCTCATATGCATTATGGGAACAAAAGAATATTACAAACATCATTACCATTATGAACTGATTGATGTCAAACCCCTTCAGTTCTACCTAAATACTGGAGCTTTTGGAAGTATGATGATATGAGAATAACATGTACGTAATAATAATAATAATAATAATAATAATAATAGGGTAAATACTAGTGATCAGCGAATCGAAGCGGCAATATTCGTGATTCGCACGAATATTGCCCGCTTCGGCTCGGCTCGGCATCCCGAGGCAGCGCGGACTCGTGATTATTCGTGCGTTTTTTCGTTTTTCAGCCAATCAGCATCAAAGGGAAGCCTGTGGGAATGCCTGCTGTGATGTAACAGCCCCTATACCTCCCCAGCAGTGATTGGCTGGCAGTGACATGTGACCTAAATTTACATAAGGTAGGGACCTGCAGCATCAGCCTCATTGTGTCAGGGCTGGGAAACACAGGTAAGGGGTAAGTGATCCCTAAGCTTAATCCCAACCCCTTTCCCTGCCTATTGCCCACTCAGGCTAACCTCTGAGTCGACAACCTGAAGACTTGAAATACACTAGAAAAAGTGCAGGGGAAGGGAAGACAAACAAGACAGACAAACAAGAACAAAATGGAAGGTCAGGAAGCCGCGTCAAAACCAGGAGAGTACGTCAGGAACAAAATCAGCAAGCAAAGAGTAGTCAAAAACACGCCAAGGGTCAAAGAACAACAAGAGTCAAAAAACTACAGAGCAAAAATAACAACCAGGTAGTACCAAGGAACTCCAAACACTGGCAGCCAGGTAAACATTAGAGGACCTTAACCCCTTCGCGACCGGAGCTTTTTTCGGTTCTGCATTTTCGTTTTGCGCTCCCTGCCTTCAAACAGCCATAACTCTTTTATTTTTCTGTTCACATAGCTGTATGAGGGCTTGTTTTTTGCGGGACAAGTTGTACTTTCCAACGCCACCATTTAATATTGCATACGGTGCAGTGGGAAGCGGGAAAAAAATTCCAAACCGGGTGAAATTGCAAAAGAAAACGCTATCCGCTACAGTTCTACGGGTTTCTTATTTACAGCGTTCGATGTGCATTAAAACTGATCCATTACTTTCATTCTACTGGTCAGTACGAATCCGGCAATACCTAATATGTATAGTTTTTCCTGCGTTTTCATAGTGATAAAATATTAGAAAGTTGCCCTTTTTTTTTTTTTTTTTTCCTTGTCAAATCTTGACCCTATAACTTTTTGGTATTTATGTGTACAGAGCTGTATGGGGGCTCATTTTTTGGCGGGACGATCTGAAGTTTTTATTGATACCATTCCTGGGGTGTGTATGACTTTTTGATCACTTTTTATTTAATTTTTTTTAGAAAAAAAAGCGACAAAAAAACGGCAAATCGCCATTTGGACGCTTTTTCCGCCACACAATTCGCCGTATTGAATTTTTTTTTTATATTTTAAAAGTACGGGCGTTTCGGTCACGTGATACCCATGATGTCTATATTTATTGTTATTTAGGTATTTATTTTTTACTTATACGGAAAGGGGGGTGATTTGAACTTTTACATCTTTTTTATTTTTTATATATTTTTTAACATTTTTTTTAATTTTTTTTTTACTATTAGAAGCTCAAATATGGGCCTTATATATTGTGGCTTTTTTTTTTTTCTTTATGAGCAATTCTGGTTTTATAGACTCAGAAAGCCATGAATTCTCATTTCTTATCCTGGCCTGCATCTAGTGGCCAGAATAAGAATTGCAGTTTGAAAACACCTCACCAGCGAGATTACAGTTTTCATATGGTGTACGACACCCCGATGGCCACACGGGGTGTCTGTACACCACCCGGAAGCGACGCTTCCGGGTTTAGACGCAACTGTGTCACGTGGATCACGCATCTACATCCCGGAAGACCCGCCGATGTAGTAGGTAGCGGCGCCTGCTGTTAGAAACAGCAGAGACTGCCCATGGACGCGCATCACAGCAGAGACGGAGCCGGTGGGGAGGAGAAGCCGCCAACACCATGGAAAAAGCCTGGCCATGGCATCACCACATCGCCACAGAGTCAGAGACAGGACCAGCAGAACGGGTGCAATGACTGCCGGTCCTGACACATTGTGCTTTGGGAAGGAGAAGAGACAGACAGTGTTAGCTAGTGTAGTGTGTGCAGCAAGCAGTTAGGTAAGGAGTTAGGTTAGGAAGCCCCAACAGTCCTTTTAAAGACTATACTCTGAAGAACAGTATACAGTATATACTGTAAGCCTGTATTCTGTGTAGGATAGGAAGCCCCAACAGTCTTTTTAAAGACTAATTGATTCAGTGAAGAAAACTATACAGTATATACTTTAAGCCTGTATTCTGTGCAGGATAGGAAGCCCCAACAGTCTTTTAAAAACTAATTGATTCTGTGAGAAAAATTCAGTATATGCTGTAAGCTTGTATTCTGTGCAGAGCTGTGCCTGGTACACCTTGTCCAGCCACATAGCTCAAACTATACATCTGTAAACAGATATATTCCTGTGCAGTGACTAGGGTATACATTTCATCAGCCTGCTATATACCTCACAGTCTATAGATACCGTATTGATCTATAGATTCTAGTTTTATTTGCGCAAACTGCGTACATTTTTTTTTGGATAGGTATGAAAATAATTTTACCTGCATATCTATCTATATTGTCCGTTGAATTTTACTGCTCTGTTATACACGGTGCAGTGAGTTAGGACAAAAATTTCATCAGCCTTCTATATACCTCACAGTCTATAGATACCGTATTGATCTGTAGATTCTAGTTTTATTTGCGCAAACTGCGTAAATTTATTTTTTGGGATAGGTGTGAAAAATAATATTACCTGCGTATCTATATTGTTCGTTGAATTTCACTGATCTGTAATACACGGTGCAGTGAGTTGGGAAAAAAATTTCATCAGCCTGCTATATACCTCACAGTCTATAGATACCGTATTGATCTGTAGATTCCAGTTTTATTTGCGCAAACTGCGTAAATTTTTTTTTTGGGATAGGTGTGAAAAATAATATTCACCTGCGTATCTATATTGTCCGTTGAATTTCACTGATCTGTAATACACGGTGCAGTGAGTTGGGAAAAAAATTTCATCAGCCTGCTATATACCTCACAGTCTATAGATACCGTATTGAATCTTTACAATATAATAATATAATACTGCTACTGTGCACTGGAACCCCAGGGTCAGGAAGAGAGGGAAAGCTGGAGAGTGGAAGAGGTGGTTGTGGAGGTATCGTGTGGTGCTGTGGTCAGCTGATGACCGTGGTGTGCGTGTGACACAGTGCCGGCTGCTGTGGTACAGTGAAACACGTAAGGTCAGGGTGCCTGGTCAACTCCAGAAGTTGGTAGGGAGCGTCCTACAACTCTGACAGACCCCAAACAACAACAGGAGGTGGTTCAATGGATTGCAGAGAGCACGTCCAGCCATGTTTCGTCTGCCCCCTCATCCAGCCAGTCGACTTCTCTGAGCCAGGGTGTCTGTCCTCCAACTCGCCCTCCTTCTCCCCAGCCAGAACCCTCTACGGGTATGTCCACGGACAAATTATCCATGGAACTCTTCAGCCACCACTTCCCTGATGTGCCAGTGGACGAGCTGCTATGCCCTGATTCTCAGGACCTTTTGCTGTCTCCTGGTTATGAGAGTGGGGAGTTAGCAGTGGCGTCTGAGGAGCTGGTGGAAGATGACGACGAGACACTGTTGTCGGAGGTAGTTGTCAGGGACGTCACTGTGGAGTCTGAGGAAGACCTGGGGGATGATGAGGGGACAGATCCTACTTGGGTGGCTGAGGCAACTGGAGGCAGTGGTTTCAGACTGTGAGACGACTGAGAGTGTGAGAGAGCCAGAGGGCTGCGACGAGGGAAAGCCAGGGCGAGTCACTACTTCCCAAGTGCTCCTGAGGTCACGCTCCAGCCCGTACTATGCGCCACTCCTTAGTTTGGGAGTACTTTAAGGATGATGAGGCCGATCCTCGTTTGGCGGTGTGCAAGCTTGCCACACGTCAATGAGCAGGGGTTCAAAACGCAACAACCTGACCACTAGTAGCCTGCGCAAACATTTGGAGAGAAAACACCCCACCAAATGGTTTGCACTTCTGTCAGCTGGTGACGTTGACACAGTTAGTCCAGCAACTGTGTCTCGTCCAAGCAGGACGTTGCAGCCTCCAGCCCCGAAAGGACCCCCAGCTCCATCTCCCTCTCCTCCACTCATGTGTCCCAGT
>ONZH01026874.1:0-16814 GCA_900303285.1 Rhinella marina
TTACCTGCGTATCTATATTGTCCGTTGAATTTCACTGATCTGTAATACACGGTGCAGTGAGTTGGAAAAAAAATTTCATCAGCCTGCTATATACCTCACGTCTATAGATACCGTATTGATCTGTAGATTCCAGTTTTATTTGCGCAAACTGCGTAATTTTTTTTGGGATAGGTTGCTGAAAAATAATATTACCTGCGTATCTATATTGTCCGTTGAATTTTCACTGATCTGTAATACACGGTGCAGTGAGTTGGGAAAAAAATTTCATCAGCCTGCTATATACCTCACAGTCTATAGATACCGTATTGATCTGTAGATTCCAGTTTTATTTGCGCAACTGTGTAATTTTTTTTTTTGGGATAGGTGTGAAAAATAATATTACCTGCGTATCTATATTGTCCGTTGAATTTCACTGATCTGTAATACACGGTGCAGTGAGTTGGGAAAAAAATTTCATCAGCCTGCTATATACCTCACAGTCTATAGATACCGTATTGATCTGTAGATTCTAGCTTTATTTGCGCAAACTGCGTACATTTTTTTTTGGGATAGGTGTGAAAAATAATATTACCTGCGTATCTATATTGTCCGTTGAATTTCACTGATCTGTAATACACGGTGCAGTGAGTTGGGAAAAAAATTTCATCAGCCTGCTATATACCTCACAGTCTATAGATAAAGTATTGATCTGTAGATTCTAGTTTTATTTGTGCAAACTGCGTACATTTTTTTTTGGATAGGTCTGAAAATAATTTTACCTGCATATCTATCTATATTGTCCGTTGAATTTTACTGCTCTGTTATACACGGTGCAGTGAGTTGGGAAAGAAAATTTCATCAGCCTGCTATATACCTCACAGTCTATAGATACCGTATTGATCTGTAGATTCCAGTTTTATTTGCGCAAACTGCGTAATTTTTTTGGGGGGATAGGTGTGAAAAATAATATTACCTGCGTATCTATATTGTTCGTTGAATTTCACTGATCTGTAATACACGGTGCAGTGAGTTGGGAAAAAAATTTCATCAGCCTGCTATATACCTCACAGTCTATAGATACCGTATTGATCTGTAGATTCCAGTTTTATTTGCGCAAACTGCGTAATTTTTTTTTTGGGGATAGGTGTGAAAAATAATATTACCTGCGTATCTATATTGTCCATTGAATTTCACTGATCTGTAATACACGGTGCAGTGAGTTGGAAAAAAAAATTTCATCAGCCTGCTATATACCTCACAGTCTATAGATACCGTATTGATCTGTAGATTCCAGTTTTATTTGCGCAAACTGCGTAATTTTTTTTTTGGGATAGGTGTGAAAAATAATATTACCTGCGTATCTATATTGTCCGTTGAATTTCACTGATCTGTAATACACGGTGCAGTGAGTTGGGAAAAAAATTTCATCAGCCTGCTATATACCTCACAGTCTATAGATACCGTATTGATCTGTAGATTCCAGTTTTATTTGCGCAAACTGTGTAATTTTTTTTTTGGGATAGGTGTTGAAAATAATATTACCTGCGTATCTCTATTGTCCGTTGAATTTCACTGATCTGTAATACACGGTGCAGTGAGTTGGGAAAAAAATTTCATCAGCCTGCTATATACCTCACAGTCTATAGATACCGTATTGTTCTGTAGATTCTAGCTTTATTTGCGCAAACTGCGTACATTTTTTTTTTGATAGGTCTGAAAATAATTTTACCTGCATATCTATCTATATTGTCCGTTGAATTTTACTGCTCTGTAAATCAGCCTGCTATATACCTCACAGTCTGTAGATACCGTATTGAATCTTTACAATTATAATAATATAATACTGCTACTGTGCACATGGAGAACCCCAGGGTCAGGGGGAGAGGGGAAGAGCTGGGAGAGGTGGAAGAGATTGGTCGTGGAGGGAGAGGTGGGAATCCGTGTTGGTGCTGTGGTCAGCGGTGATGACCATGGTGTGCGTGGTGACACAGTGCCGGCTGCTGTGGGGTACAGTGGAAACACGTAAGGTCAGGGTGCCTGGTCAACTCCAGAAGTTGGTAGGGCAGCGTCCTACAACTCTGACAGACCCCAAACAACAACAGGAGGTGGTTCAGTGGATTGCAGAGATCACGTCCAGTCACGTTTCGTTTGCCCCCTCATCCAGCCAGTCGACTTCTCTGAGGCAGGGTGTCTGTCCTCCAACTCGCCCTCCTTCTCCCCAGCCAGAACCCTCTAGGGGTATGTCCCACGGACAAAATTTATCCATGGAACTCTTCAGCCACCACTTCCCTGATGTGCCAGTGGACGAGCTGCTATGCCCTGATTCTCAGGACCTTTTGCAGTCTCCGGGTTATGAGAGTGGGGAGTTAGCACTGGCATCTGAGGAGCTGGTGGAAGATGACGACGAGACACTGTTGTCGGAGGTAGTTTTGCTCCTAGAGGTCACGCTCCAGCCCGTACTATGCGCCACTCCTTAGTTTGGGAGTACTTTAAGGATGATGAGGCCGATCCTCGTTTGGCAGTGTGCAAGCTGTGCCACACGTCAATGAGCAGGGGTTCAAAACGCAACAACCTGACCACTAGTAGCCTGCGCAAACATTTGGAGAGAAAACACTCCACCAAATGGTTTGCACTTCTGTCAGCTGATGACGTTGACACAGTTAGTCCAGCAACTGTGTCTCGTCCAAGCCAGGACATTGCAGCCTCCAGCCCCGAAAGGACCCCTCCAGCTCCATCTCCCTCCCTCTCCTCCACTCATGTGTCCCAGTGCGGCGTTCAACTGTATCTACCACAGACATTTGAACGCAAGCGCAAGTACGCAGCCACCCACCCCCATGCGCAAGCTCTAAATGTGCACATCGCCAAGCTGATTAGTTTGGAAATGTTGCCGTACAGGCTTGTGGAGACAGAATCCTTCCACAACCTTATGGAGGCGGCAGCCCCCCGTTACTCTGTCCCCAGCCGACATTATTTTGCCCGATGTGCCGTCCCCGCCCTGCACCGGCATGTGTCTGAGAAAATCGCCCATGCTCTCAAAAACGCGGTTTGTGGTAAAGTCCACATGACCACAGATACGTGGACGAGTACCGGTGGCCAGGGACATTACATCTCCCTCACGGCACACTGGGTCAATCTGGTGGAGGCTGGGTCAGAGACCGATCGTGGGGCTGCACATGTGCTACCCACACCACGAATTGCGGGACATAGTTCCGTCTGTGTGTCTCCGGCACATTATATTGTGCAAAGTAGTAGGACGCTTTATTGATAATCCATTTTTGTCAAGGCCAACATTAATGTTTCGGTCCTCCCGGACCTTGATCACGGCCTATAAACATACATAACATATATACATTAATTATTAGTAAAAGACAAAATATCCGACAACAAGGTATTAAAAACATAACAAGACAAATGGACATTACTATCAAATACAAAAAACAAAAGTACAAACATCCATATATAAAATCTAAAAAGTATGATGTCAAGCTATTAGCAAGTAGAATTCAGGTCACAGCACTACAGCAGAGTGAGCACATAGTGTTTATAAGCCAGGACGCAGTGTTTAACAGGTTAGACCCTATATGAGACTCCATAACAACATCTAATTAACATAAGGGTATGTGAGGTAGTTTGTACATATCCCTCATAGCCACGAGAGAGTACTAGCACGGCAGGTAAACAACATATTTCCAGAGTTAAAGATTCACATGTATCTACATACATACCGTTGGTGGAGTAGTGGGGCTGTATAAATGGCGTCCTAGCGGCTATAGCTGTATCACGCCGCTATTTAAGCTAGAGAAAGCCGCGCTCGAATTAATGACGTCACCGGCCACGTGACCGCACTTCTACGGTCACGTGACGGTGCGTCAACGAGCGTGGACATGCGCATTTCTATTAAGGGCAAAAGCGTATATCAAACATTGCCCATACCTCGTTCCAGCATTTTAAAGATTCCAATACACCACCTATAACATTACAAAGCACGATTTTTAAATCATCTGATTGATTATTGAAAAGAAGGGAAGCAAGTATCCTTTTACAGCCCGTATCCAATTGCAGTATTAGTATAGACATACTACAATATTAGTACATATAATATGGTAAGATTACCTGGGGATGAAATCAACCCAAATTATGAAATCTGAAAGAAGAAAAGTATAGAAAAAAATAAGGAATTAATTAAAGTATAAATTTATATAGAAAGGAAGAAAAGAGATAGAATAATATAACAATTACGCAATATGAAGTTCAAAATCACGGTTTAGTCCTGCTGGAGCCACGGTTTGTAGCTCGTGGATCCAGAAGGACTCTCGTGTATGTAGTTTTAGCATGCGGTTACCTCCTCTGCGTAGAGGGGAAATGTGTTCAATTATCTGAAACTTCAGCTGGCTCACGCTGTGGCCAGTTTTAACAAAGTATTCAGGTATAGGAAGATCTGTCTTTTTACAACGAATATCAGATTTATGCTTACTTATGCGGTCTTGCACACACTGGGAAGTCTCCCCAATGTATGCGAGACCGCACGGGCATTTAATCAAATAGATCACAAAGGACGTAGCACATGTAAAGAAACCCCGAATGTTATAGACCCTACCTGAATGAGGGTGTGTAAACGTATGGCCCTTCCTTACATTTGTGCATTGTGCACAAGAAAGGCATGGAAATGTGCCTGTTTTCGGAGTAGACAAAGTCATTTGTCTCAGAGATGGTTTCTGAGAACCTATATCTGCCTTAATAAGTGAATCACGAATATTTCTTGGTCTTTTATAGCATACACGTACTGGTACAGAAAACTCTGGTATAGTTGGATAAAACTTATTTAAGATATTCCAATGTTTCTGAATAGTGTTGTCTAATACCTTGTTGTCGGATATTTTGTCTTTTACTAATAATTAATGTATATATGTTATGTATGTTTATAGGCCGTGATCAAGGTCCGGGAGGACCGAAAATTAATGTTGGCCTTGACAAAAATGGATTATCAATAAAGCGTCCTACTACTTTGCACAATATACTCCGAGTGCTGTGATTGAATGTTTAAATAGAAGTGGGTATATACCCGATCATTGAGCACCATCTACAAGTGGAGTGCCTATCAATTTTCTTTGTTAAGTGTTTCCTGTGGTCAGTGCACCCACCAATGTCAGCTGCGACTTTCTCCTATGATGCCTCCACAGCAGACAGCATTGTGGCTCAAGTAACATTACCAAGTGATTTTTTACACATCGCACACAGTGAATTTCGAATACGGGATTGGGAAAGAGAAACTAAAAAATTGATTTCTTCTGAACTGCATTGTACAACACTAGCAGAGTATTATAAGAATGGTATGATACCCAGAGGCCTAAGGGTACATTTGAGACCGAATCTTTTTCCTAATGATAAGGATTATTGTGAAAAATTTGAGAATATAATTAACAAGTGCTCCCTTGATATCATTGTTCTTAGTATTGAATATTTGCAGAAATCCATCAGTATATCACGTGAGAAATTGACAACAATTGAGACTCAACTTACCTCCACAACCTCTGTACAAGAGTGGGGGGACTTGAAGAAAAAAACGGAAAAAACCATTGAGGAATTCCGGAAATATATAGAACAGACGAAAAGAACAAAATATCTCCGTGACTCAGAAGATTATCAACTTAAACACGCTTATCGATGGCAATGGCAAGACACAGGTTCATCATATATGTCTTTTGTGGATTATGCCTCTTCCTCATCGGGGAGGGAACGGCGGAGTCAGAGACGCCCGACTCGTTTTTTTCAACGACGCGGCCAGAGAACCAGAAAACGACTCCAAAGACCCGTCGGGGACGAGGCTTCTCTTCCTTTACCACAAGACACCAGCGGAATACTAACACGCTCCCAGTCCAGAACCTGGTAATCAATATCTCTTCAAGAACATTGTCACCTGCTGAGCATTTGTTATTATCTAAAGGATTGTCCTTTTGTCCCTCAAGCATGTTACATTCTTTTACTTGAACAGAAACTTCATCGTTTTTATCGGGCTCTGCGTCTCAAAGTACATTTTGCAGAGCATGATAATACGATGCGCTCTTATTCTGACACTCCATCATCTCCCTTGTCTATTAGAACTTTAGGCCTCCGTAATATAAGTTCATATATGCCACCTAAAATATACCATGGCATTGAGGCATTTATTAAAACGATTGATAGAGAAATACACCATACGATCATGGAGTATCAGAGGGGCAGTTTTCCATGTGCTTCCAATCTTACTAACGTTGAGCGACAAGCATTAAATACTTTATGTCAGGATAAATCAATTACTATTAAACAGGCAGATAAGGGGGGAGCTTTAGTTGTCATGGATACCTCATATTATGTACAGGAGATTAGGAGACAACTTTCCGATACAGCGACATATCAGCCGGTCCAACACAATCCCACATTTCGGATTAGAGATTTAATCCTTAATATATTAAACAAATATTTACAGCTCAATATTATTGATTGTGATACTTTTAAGTTTTTGCAGAAGGAATTTCCAATCATTCCTGTTTTTTATGTTCTTCCAAAAATTCACAAAAATCTGCAAAAACCACCGGGCCGTCCGATTGTCGCTTCTACGGAATCAATTTTAGCCCCTCTTTCTATGTTTCTGGAAAAGGTGTTGACTCCTTTGGTTAAGGAGACCACATCTTTTCTTTTAGACACTGCATCATTTCTTCAGAGTATAAGGTCAATCAAAAAGGTTCCTGCAGACGCTTTATTAGTTACATTAGATGTGAATAGTCTTTACACTTCTATTACTCACAGGGATGGCATTGAGGCTTCTGCATCCTTCCTGTCTAAATCATCCCTTACCCTTCTAGAACAGTCCTTTTGCCTCGAACTATTAGAACTGGTGTTACACAACAATTTTTTCATGTTTGGCGACGATTTCTATATACAGAAGGTTGGGACTGCGATGGGGGCGAATGTGGCCCCCCATATGCAAATTTATATATGGCCAAATTTGAAACAGATTTTGTCTATACACATCCATCTTTCAAAAATAATGTCACAATGTGGCGTCGATATATCGACGACATATTTTGTATATGGACTGGGGATGCGGACTCCTTTAATGCCTTCTTTGACTATTTGAATAGTGTGAGACAAAATTTACAATTCACAGCTCATGTTGATTTACGGCAAATCAGTTTCCTTGATACTTTAGTGATTAAGGATCTTTTGGGAAACTTGAGTACTGATCTATACACTAAAGAAATTGATCGGAATGCATTACTATTTTATTCTAGTAATCATCCCACTAACACAAAAAAATCACTTCCCCGGTCCCAATTCACTAGGGTGAATATGATCGTGAGTGATTCAGATACTAGAATGACTCGGCTTACAGAAATGGCCCAAAAATTCAAAGATCGCGGTTACCCTGATGCTTTATTACAAAAAGAGTTGGTTTTTATGTCCCAACAAAGTTCTCGTCGGGAGAAATCTATCACTCCCCGTATACCATTAGTAGTTACTTACCATTCTATCATGCCTAAAATTAAAAACACTATTCAGAAACATTGGAATATCTTAAATAAGTTTTATCCAACTATACCAGAGTTTTCTGTACCAGTACGTGTATGCTATAAAAGACCAAGAAATATCCGTGATTCACTTATTAAGGCAGATATAGGTTCTCAGAAACCATCTCTGAGACAAATGACTTTGTCTACTCCGAAAACAGGCACATTTCCATGCCTTTCTTGTGCACAATGCACAAATGTAAGGAAGGGCCATACGTTTACACACCCTCATTCAGGTAGGGTCTATAACATTCGGGGTTTCTTTACATGTGCTACGTCCTTTGTGATCTATTTGATTAAATGCCCGTGCGGTCTCGCATACATTGGGGAGACTTCCCAGTGTGTGCAAGACCGCATAAGTAAGCATAAATCTGATATTCGTTGTAAAAAGACAGATCTTCCTATACCTGAACACTTTGTTAAAACTGGCCACAGCGTGAGCCAGCTGAAGTTTCAGATAATTGAACACATTTCCCCTCTACGCAGAGGAGGTAACCGCATGCTAAAACTACATACACGAGAGTCCTTCTGGATCCACGAGCTACAAACCGTGGCTCCAGCAGGACTAAACCGTGATTTTGAACTTCATATTGCGTAATTGTTATATTATTCTATCTCTTTTCTTCCTTTCTATATAAATTTATACTTTAATTAATTCCTTATTTTTTTCTATACTTTTCTTCTTTCAGATTTCAGCACAGTACGACACAGCCACAGGCCAGGCAGAGCAGGGCGGAACAGTACCGCAAGATGGTGAGGGAGTATGTTGCGGACCAGACCAACGTCCTGACCGATAAATCCACGCCATATAATTACTGGCTGGCCAAGCTGGACAGGTGGCCAGAACTTGCGCAGTATGCTCTTGAGGTGCTTGCCTGCCCTGCTGCAAGTGTACTGTCTGAAAGGGTTTTTAGTGCCGCCGGGGGTATCATTACGGACAAACGGACGCGCCTGTCCACCGACAATGCCGACATCCTCACGTTCATCAAGATGAACAGGTCATGGATATCCCCCCAGTTCTCATCCCCACCTCAGGCTACCTCCTAAATTGCTTGCTTTCTCCTCCTCCTCTTCATCTGAGTTGCATATGCAACAATTTTTCAGGAAAGTCATCCGGCTTCCTACTAACAATTTTTCAGGAAAGTCATCCGTCTTTCTACTAACAATTTTTCAGGAAAGTCATCCGGCTTTCTAAAAACAATTTTTCAGGAGTCATGCGGCTTTGTAACCAAATTTTTTATGAAAGGCCATGGGGTTCTATACACACAGTGCTGACGGAAGCCCATCAGCCTTTCTAAACACAATGCCCACTGCCTCTCCCAAGCGGTTGTGGTGCTGATGTTGCCTCACACTTAAAATTGATCTGTTCCGCTCTCTTCCTCGGGCTGTCTGCGGAGAAGGCGGACGCTCCGAACCGGTATCATGGCGGCTCTCCGGCCCCTCATTAAGCCCAGGATCGTCAAGAAGTGGACGAAGAAGTTCATCCGCCACCAATCAGACCGTTATGTAAAGATTAAGCGTAACTGGCGTAAACCCAGAGGTATTGACAACAGAGCCCGCAGGAGGTTTAAGGGGCAGATCCTGATGCCCAACATTGGGTACGGTAACATATGCTGCCCACAGGGTTCCGCAAATTCCTGGTCCACAATGTCAAGGAGCTCGAGGTTCTGTTGATAAGCAACAAGTCCTTCTGTGCAGAAATCGCCCACAACGTCTCCTCAAAGAACCGAAAGACCATTGTGGAGAGAGCGGCACAGCTTGCCATCAAAGTGACGAACCCCAACGCCAGACTGCGCAGCGAAGAGAACGAATAAATATCTCTGTGGTTATTTGTGCTAAATAAAAGATAAATAAACACAAAAAAAATTGATCTGTTCCTGTGCCTGATCCACCCAAGTTGAATCTGTCCCATCATGAGAAAGTCCCCCCAAGGAATCCCCACTGTAACTTGCTTCATTTTCAACTACCTCACCCCCCGACACCTGTGTCTCGCCATTGTCCACCACCTCCTCAGACAACACTGGTAAATCCCCACTGTCAGCACACTGAGACTGCAAAAGGTCTTGTGAATTGGGGCAGAGAATGTTCTGGGGTAGCACATAAGAGAAGGGGTGACTATGGGGTTCCAGGGAGTACGTGACCACATGCAATCTCCATCCAAAAAGTCATACTGAGGCTCACCACCATGCTTTACACTGCAATCTTATTGAAAGACAGACAATCAGGCATTCACCGCCAGGTTGTCAGGCAGCATTTTTAAGTGGGTCACCATTACAGTGTCCCTGAAAATTGGGGTCATCACCAGACTGTTGGCCAGATTTAGAAAAAATGGTGCAATTAGGGAGCCTCAGAGGCATCCCTACATGCTGCCCCTGGTGTTTCCTATCCATTTCCAAGGTGTTTCCATCTTTTTCTGAGGTTTTCACATGTTGGGGCAAACTTGACTATGCAGAACCTTTGGCCCCTGCAAAAATATTTGGGTCTCCCATAGACTTTAATGGGATTCGTGATTCGGCTCGAACCCACGAATCCCGCGGAAAATTCGGGCCGAATTCCGAATCCCCGAATATTTTAGGATTCGATCAAGCACTTAGATGTATTAACCAAATTATAGTAACCAACTCTGCTCAGTGGTTTCTATTTTAGCACTGAAAAACCATGTAGCATAACAAGTTCTTATGCTATAACATCAATACACAATTACACTTTACGTTAGACATAGGCATACCTTCACCTTTGTTCCGCTTAGTGCTTTTACATTAACCAAGATAGGCACATACAAGAAGATAACATTTAAAAATACAGGAAATGATCAATCAGTTATCTACTTTGATTATCCTGGAGTCCTTGCCATTATAACTCCCTGGCTTATGAGAAACAGTATGCTAGAGGTTAATCATATTAACTTTGAACCTAAGGGTAGATTCATGTTTGAAGGAGGTTTTGAAGCAGATTTGCCTGCGGGTTTTTCAGCCAAAGCCAGAAGTTCATCCAGCAGAAAGAGGAAGTATAACCTATTTCTTTATATGTTCAATTCCCTGTGAATCCACTTATGGCTTTGGTTGAAAACCCTGAAGGCAAAACTGCCTCAAAACCTCCTCCAAAATACTCTGTGTGAACCCACCCTTATTCACATGTCCATGCCCATTTTATTCCTGTAAAAAAGGTTAGTGTTTCATGCATGAAGATGTCAGGGAAAGGGCTGTTGTTGTCCATGTGTGTGTCTCTTGTTCTCTGTATGTCATGTCAATTCCAGAGATCTGCTAGGCTGAAAAGGAGGGACGTGACTACCTGGGAGCAACTACCTGGTTTTCACTAGGGCCTCTGATAGTGAGGATAGGCTTGGGTCATTAGGGTAGTTGCCGGGTACCACTCCAGAGCAGTCCCTAAGTCAGTGGCAGCTGACCAGAGGGTCAGAGATACCGGTGCAAGCACTCACCAAAAGGTCATTTCCAGGAAGTCTGATGTCAGGGCAGGCAGCAATCAAGCAAAGCCTGTAAACAAAGTCCAAGGTCAGAGGCAGGCTGAAAACAAGCAAAATCCATTAAATCCCAAAGCAGAGTCCTGTACACAGAAAAGCAGAAACTCCAAAAGCACCTTCACATTCGGAACTAGAAAAGCTAGTGACCAAGATTGCTCAGGTGCCTTCCTGGGGCAGGAAGAACTTTTAAATACTTCCTGCAATCCAGTCATAGGCTGGGAAGATAGAGGGTGTGCACGTGCTGCCTCACAAGGGAGGAGAGACTCCCGTGCATGCCCTAACAGTATAGGAATCAAGCAGGAAGTAAGCTCTGGCATGGAGCACAGATACAACAGTTAAGCTTCCTGCTGCCCACACTTGTCAGCACAGTGCATGGCAGCATGAAGGAAAGAGGGATCCTGGAGCCCGTGTCTGCATGGGTAAAGACAGCAGCGCTGGCACGGACTGCTGGGCTAATAACTTAAAATCAATAGATACATGTGCTGTCCATTGAGTATATGAACATCACATGCCTGTGGTTCAGTGATGTGTGAATAGTGCCCTAATGTTGGAAATAGTTTTGATGCCGTTCGAAGTACAGATCTATCTATCTCTCTATCTATCTCCAACACCTCCAAAAAGTGTGAAAAATGGTAGCTAGGACCAACATAAAAATGTGCACAAATTTTCAAATTTTAATTTTCATATAGTAAGGACAGCATAAAGCAACAATATATATTTATTCATGTTTTCAGTTGACATGTGTCTAAGTGTGCCACTACTTGCCCTTGTTTGCTTTTATCTATCTATCTATCTATCTATCTATCTATCTATCTATCTATCTATCTCATATCTATCTTTCTTACCCATCTATGCTTTTTATTAACCGCCTAACTGTTTTGCTCGAGTCCAGCAGGGGTAGTGTGAAAAGTAGCTAACTGGAGAGGTGAGGGCTGCTTTAGATGGTGATATCTCCTCAATGATAGCATTTAGAAAAATTCAACTAGTCTTGTCAGCTAAAGTCCAAGCAACAGAGGAGAAATCACTGTTAGAAATCAAGTCGGGAATAATCGCCAGTAAAACCTGTTTTTACTTTCATTTTCAACTACATTCACAGCATCCTGATTTCTATCAGTGATATCTTTCTCTGTCCAGAACATATTGCTGTCATTTTGGTATTGTCTGAAAGCTTGGAATGTCTGCTTTCAAACAAGATGAGTGTTTCTAGCTGCTACCATTCAGGAGGCAGCAGCATCTAAAGAAGCCCTCAATCCCCTCCAGTTAGCTACTTTTCCCATTGCTGGAGCTCCACTCTGGCAAAACAGTTAGGGGGTTAAAGGGGTATCTCATGGAGACAAATCTAATTCAGCGGGAAGCTAGTACAATAATCAACTGATCCAACTGACCATTGCATTGTAAATGTAGTATTAGCTGTTGTTCATTTCAATCAATACTAATTCTTGTAATACATATTCCTTCAATTATGGTGGGAGAAGATCCATTTTTATCTGACACGTTATACAAGTGACTTCTTACTTACTTAGGGTGTTGTCTCAAGCTGTCCATATCTCCTATTAGGTTTTATGGGTATAAACTAGTAGGTCTCCCATTTAGCACCTCCACTATAAACCACAGCAAACAAAGGTCTTTATTAATTTGCCTTAGATGGCTGGGGTTCCTCATCTGCATGCTGCTCATAAAAAAAAAAAAAACCTCGAGTCTCAATTAGATATTTAGGGGTATCTACTAATTTCTATATGTTGGTAACTCTTACTCATGATCTTACATAATATTTTCATTACAAGGACAGAAATCCTAATAGAATTAGTATGTGAAAAACATTATTGCTGTCTATGTGAGAAATACAGTGTACACGTTCATTACTGACTGTGATGTTTGCAGTAGTCACAATGTAGTCGGGCACTCAATGTCATTGGTGCAAGGGGGCTACAGACTACATTGTATGTTTATTGGCTAACCAAGATATGGGAAAATGAAATACACTGACAAACAAAAGGGTAACAATATTTTAAACATTTGACTTTCAGACTCCATATCTCATCATCCACTACAGCTTTGAATGTGAGACTACCATCACTTTATAGGCAATCATCTTGGCTATCTCATACATGTATTGGGTTTGCAAATATTAAGAATATGATTAGTTATGCAGGTTCTTGTCATGTAACTGCATTGTTACTGTTTTGCTCCTAGTGGTGGAACAATCTTTCTCTTTTTGTATACTACAAATTACAACCTGTTCTCACATTCCCTACTAGCTCACATGCAAAAGGTCACTGGTTAAAATCCAGGAGCAGCCATGAAGAAGATTTCCCAAGAAAAGAGAAACAGCATCATCCAGCTCATTGATAGCGTTATCTAGGCCAAGAAAATTTCCAAACTGCATCATATCAGTGCAATGACAGTTGGAAGAATACAAAATGAAGTCTGTCCATCCATTCCAAAGCCAAGAGGTAGACGTCCAGACAAAATATTGGAGTAAACAAGTCGGCTCATGGCAAGGTCTATTAGTTCTGCCACAACAAACACAGCAGTGGAGGTGGCTCATATGCTTCATCATTGTGAGATCACAGATGTCCATGCAAGCACAGTGTGATGTGTATCAAAAACAAATCTGGTATGGTGAAAAAAAAAAAGTTGAAGAAGCCTCAACTTTAATATCATCATAAGAAGCATCAGTTCGAGTTTGCAAATGAGTACAAACAGTGGACAGTAGAAGATTGGAAACGGGCGATCTGGAGCAATGAGACGAAAGTCAATAGACTGGGGTGTGATGGGTGCAAATGGGTCTGGAAGAAACAAGGGAAAACGGGGCTAACGGATTGACAAATTGAAGGAACAGTCAAGTTTGGTGTAGCAAGCCAGATGATGTGGAGTTGTTTCACAGCCAAAGACATTGGATACTTGACCAGGATTGATGGTGGTCTCAATGCTGAGCTATATGTGAGTATCCTTCAAGACAAGTTACTTTGTACACTTGAGTACAATGGGTTTGAAAAGGACAACATAGTGTTCCAGAAAGACAATAACCCAAAGCATACATTGAGATAGGTGAAGAAATGGTTCAATGACAATGAGCAGGAGTGCTGGATTGGCCCCCACAGTCCCCAGACCTCAACCCAACACTTGTCGGTAGATTTGAAGAAAAAGCTGTATTTGTAATTTGTACCCAAGTAAGTCGACCAGTATGCGCCAACATTTGAAATGTTTAGAAGAGACTGTGGGGGTATTGAGTAAATACTAAGAAAACATTATGTAACCTTATGGTGAAATATATATATATATATATATATATATATATATATATATATACACTCACCGGCCACTTTATTAGGTACACCTGTCCAACTGCTCGTTAACACTTAATTTCTAATCAGCCAATCACATGGCGGCAACTCAGTGCATTTAGGCATGTAGACATGGTCGAGACAATCTCCTGCAGTTCAAACCGAGCATCAGTATGGGGAAGAAAGGTGATTTGAGTGCCTTTGAACGTGGCATGGTTGTTGGTGCCAGAAGGGCTGGTCTGAGTATTTCAGAAACTGCTGATCTACTGGGATTTTCACGCACAACCATCTCTAGGGTTTACAGAGAATGGTCCGAAATAGAAAAAACATCCAGTGAGCGGCAGTTCTGTGGGCGGAAATGCCTTGTTGATGCCAGAGGTCAGAGGAGAATGGGCAGACTGGTTCGAGCTGATAGAAAGGCAACAGTGACTCAAATTGCCACCCGTTACAACCAGGGTAGGCAGAAGAGCATCTCTGAACGCACAGTACGTCGAACTTTGAGGCAGATGGGCTACAGCAGCAGAAGACCACACCGGGTGCCACTCCTTTCAGCTAAGAACAGGAAACTGAGGCTACAATTTGCACAAGCTCATCGAAATTGGACAGTAGAAGATTGGAAAAACGTTGCCTGGTCTGATGAGTCTCGATTTCTGCTGCGACATTCGGATGGTAGGGTCAGAATTTGGCGTCAACAACATGAAAGCATGGATCCATCCTGCCTTGTATCAACGGTTCAAGCTGGTGGTGGTGGTGTCATGGTGTGGGGAATATTTTCTTGGCACTCTTTGGGCCCCTTGGTACCAATTGAGCATCATTGCAACGCCACAGCCTACCTGAGTATTGTTGCTGACCATGTCCATCCCTTTATGACCACAATGTACCCAACATCTGATGGCTACTTTCAGCAGGATAATGCGCCATGTCATAAAGCTGGAATCATCTCAGACTGGTTTCTTGAACATGACAATGAGTTCACTGTACTCAAATGGCCTCCACAGTCACCAGATCTCAATCCAATAGAGCATCTTTGGGATGTGGTGGAACGGGAGATTCGCATCATGGATGTGCAGCCGACAAATCTGCGGCAACTGTGTGATGCCATCATGTCAATATGGACCAAAATCTCTGAGGAATGCTTCCAGCACCTTGTTGAATCTATGCCACGAAGAATTGAGGCAGTTCTGAAGGCAAAAGGGGGTCCAACCCGTTACTAGCATGGTGTACCTAATAAAGTGGCCGGTGAGTGTATATATATATATACAGTGCCTTGCAAAAGTATTCGGCCCCCTGGAACTTTTCAACATTTTACATTTTTGGTGAAGAATCAACAACAAGTGGGTCACAAAAGTGGAACGAAATTTATTGGATCATTTAAACTTTTTTTGTAATAATAAAACTGAAAAGTTGGGCGTGCATACTGGGCTGAATACTTTCTCAAGGCACTGTATATATATATATATATATATATATATATATATATTGCTACGCAATGCTGAGCTTGGTGCTCGTTCGAGCATTAGGGTACTCGTAAGTGCTCGCTGCTCGGACGAGAATCTCGCCATGCTCGAGGAAATGGCAACTTACGCATCGTGCTTTTTTGGCGCCTAAAAACACAGCCAATCACAAGCCAGGAGACTCTGCGTACCACCCAGCATCACGTGGGGCCCTTACATGTCGATATCAGGGGTTGGCTGGCCTGATCAGGTGACCCTGGAATATACTACCGACTGGCCGCGGTGCTCGGCTCAGATGCCGTCTGGATGTCGTTAGGGATAGAGCTGCTGCCTTTCAGGGACAGTGTTAGGGTCTGCATTTAGTTGTCTGTTAGGCAGGGATCACCCACAAAGAACCCAACAGCCCTTCTAAGGGCTAGAAGACATTTTTTTTTTGTCACTTGGCTGGCTGGCACTAGTAGTGCAGCTATCGCCATGTATAACCCCCTTTTTTTATGTTATCTCTCAGTGATACAAATCCATTGCACATAGCAGTGTGGAACCATTCTGTGTGTCACAGTTCAGTACACTCACTATTTTGTGTCCAGGTGACACTTTCTGTATGTCACCGAATACAACCAAGTCATTTGCTGCCTGTCACGTGTATGGCTTGATCCCAAAAATCTCTGTGCGACATTTGTCTGGGTCGCAGTCTAAATAGCTACCGTCAGTAGGGTGTCAGTTAGCTCTACGATAGTTTCTGCACGTCACGTTCCCAAAAAAACAAAAATACAAAAAAAATATAGAAAAAAATTAGTTTTTTTGTTGTTTTAGCTGAGTGATACAAATCCATTTCACACAGCTGTGTGTAACCTTTCTGTGTGACACAGTTCAGCATACTCACTCCAAACCGTATATACTGTCCAGGTGACACTTTCTGTATGTCACAAAATACAACCAAGTCACCTGCTACCTGTCACGTATATATAGCTTGATCCTAAAAATCTCCGTGCGACATTTGTCTGGGTCGCAGTCTAAATAGCCACCGTCATTAGTGTGTCAGTCAGCTGTACGATAGTTTCTGCAC
>ONZH01026875.1:0-10493 GCA_900303285.1 Rhinella marina
TCATGCACAATTGCTAGCTTCATGTCCCAGTTTGCAGGGCAGTGCAAGACACCACTCTTGAAGCCACACCAGTGCGACCAGGTAGTCGGTTGGATTGCAGCAGATAATGCTTCCAGTCAGTTAAGCACCACCCTGTCTTCTACAAAGTCCAGTCTCAGTAGCCAAGAGTCTGGTCAACAGAATCCTAACCCTGATTCTCCTTTCTTCCACCATGGAGAGTCTTGGTAAACAAGTGATCCCACACTCAGATGTTCCAAGGAGCTCTTTTCATCGCCATTCCTTAATTTGGGCCTCTCGTCAAGCCCGCTTGAAGAGGGACATCAGGGGATCTTGTGTACTGATTCCCAAACTCATGAGCATCCACAGTCAGAAGAAGATGATGGTGGGGAAAGGCAATTAGTGTCTCACGAGGTGGATGATGATGATGAGACACAGTTGCCAATAAGTCAAGGGCAATTAGTGTCTCAAGAGGTTGATGATGAGGATTAGACACAGTTGTCAATAAGTGAGGTTCTTGTTAGGTCAACAAGTGAGGAAGTGGAAGAGGAGGTGGTGGACGATGAAATATCTGACCCAACCTGGGAAGGTGGCAAGCCAACGAGGACAGCAGTACAGAGGGGTAGGGATCCGCAGCACCCCAACAGGCTGGAAGAGGCAGTGGAGTGGCAAAAGGGAGAAGGCGAGCCACACCAAACAGGCCTGCAATTATTACCCGGAGCACCCCCTTGCAGCAATTTCCTTTGCCAAGTGGTAAGTGTTCCGCAGTCCGATGCTTTTTTGAGCTAAGTGTGGAAGATAAAAGAATAATCATTTTCAACCTGTGTCGTACCAAAATAAGCAGGGGTGTGAACACTAACAACCTGACCACCACCAGCATGCTCCGCCACATGGCATCAAAGCACCCTAATAATTGGGCCGAACACCTGGGTCCACAATCAGTGTCTGCGGTCACACCACTGCCTCCTCATCCCCTGTATTACGTGCTGGCCAATCCCCTGTCCAATATGCAGGCCCGGATGCCTCCCGCATTGCACCTGGACCTTTGAAAGCACCATCAGTGAGCACATCCACTTCTGTGTCCCAGTGCAGTGTACAGATGTCCACAGGACATTCACAGGACGTTGAACAAAAGCGCAAATACCCAGCCACCCACCCACAGGCCACCCACAGGCCATAGCAATAAATGCACACCTTTCCAAATTGCTGGCCCTGGAAATGTTGCCATTTAGGCTTGTGGACGCTGAGGCTTTTCGCAGACTGATGGCGGTGGCTGTCTCTCGTTACTCAGTAGCCGCTCCTAACCGCTACTATTTTTACCAGTGTGCTGTCTCCGCCTTACACCAGCATGTTTCCCATAACATAACCCGTGCTCTGACCAACGCAGTTACTGGGAGGTCCACTTAACGACTGACACATGGACAACTCTTTTTGGCCAGGGACGCTACATTTCCCTACTCGCCCCCGGCACACTGGGTGAACGTTGTGGAGGCCGGGGGCGAGTCATACCCTGGGATGGCATAGGTGCTACCAATGCCAAATATTGCAGGCCCTACTTCCATCAGGATTTCCGCCACCACCTACATTAGTGGCTGCAAACCCCCTCCCCCCTTCTCCTCCTCCTCCTCCACTTCCACCTCAGAATTCTCATCTTGCAGCACCAGTCAGCCATCAGTTAGTAGCTGGAAGCAGTGTAGCACTGCAGTGGGGAAGCGGCAACAGGCTGTGCTGAAACTTATTTGCTTAGGTGACAAACAGCACACTGCCGCAGAGCTGTGGCAGGGTATAAGGGACCAGGCTGAGCTGTGGCTCTCACCACTCAACCTACAACCAGGCATGGTTGTGTCTGATAATGGCCGCAACTTGGTGGCGGCTTTGCAGCTCAGCAAGCTCACACACATACCATGCCTAGCCCATGTGTTCAACTTAGTGGTTCATCGGTTTCTCAAAACCTACCCCAATTTGCCTGAGCTACTAGTGAAGGTGTGCCGCCTGTGTGCCCATTTCCGAAAGTTATCTACAGCTTCCGCCGGTCTGGCAACGCTGCAGCAACACTTGCAATTGCCAGTTCACCGACTGTTGTGTGAAGTGAGCACGCGCTGGAGCTCCACGTTCCACATGTTGGCCAGGCTTTGTGAGCAGCAGAGGGCATTAGTTGAATACCAGCTGCAACATGGTCATCGCCTTTCCAGTCAGCTTCCGCTCTTCTCAAGTGACAAGTGGGCATGGATGTCTGACCTCTGTGAGGTTTTACGCAACTTTTGTGAACGGCAATGCCACTATTATCAGCGTAACCATCCCACTTCTGTGTCTACTGAAAAGCTCGCTGCTCACAATTAAGGCAGACGCTTTACATGTGGAAGAGGTAGAGATGGGGGAAGAAACTACACAGGGTGATAGCCATACCACCCTCAGTTCGTCTTCTCAGTGTGAATTGGAGGTTGATGAGGAGTAGGAGGAGCAGGAGACGGTTGCCTCCTCTACAGAGGGTGGTACCCATAGCAGGTTTACTCCATCTCTTCAGTGTGGATGGGCCGATAAGGAGGAAGAGGATGAAGAGATTGAGAGTCATCCTACTGGTGAGGAGAGCGAAGCCTTGTCTGTTGGGACTCTGGCTGACTTTATGCTATGCTGCCTTTCCCGTGACCCTTGTGTTATATGCATTTTAGCCAAAACTGATTACTGGTTGTTCTCCCTTCTCAACCCCTGCTACAAAGAGAACTTCTCATCTCTCAGTCCTGTGGTGGAGAGGACTTGTAAAATGGTGCAATACCAGAAGATCCTTGTGGAAAAATTACTCCAACAATTTCCAGCTGACAGTGCTGGTGGCAAAGGATGTAGTTCCTTGGGCAACCGAGGAGGGGAGACGAGGGGAACACACAGCAGTTCCAATAGAAGCATCCCGCCAGCACCCTCACCCTGATGCGCGGCCTAGTGTCACAAGGAGGGAAAAGTTTTGGAAGATGGTAAAGGAGTACCTAGCTGACTGTGTCAACATCCTCAGTGATCCCTCTGTGCCTTACAATTATTGGGTGTTCAAGCTGGACACATGGCACAAACTGGCGCTCTATGCCTTAGAGGTGCTGGCCTGCCCTGCCGCCAGCATTTTGTCAGAGCGGGTATTTAGTGCTGCTGAGGGCATAATAACTGATAAGCGCATCCGCCTGTGAACTGAAAATGCTGACAGGTTGACTCTTAACAAAATGAATAAGGCCTGGATTGCCCCCGACTTCGCTAATCCACTAGACGAAAGCGGCTGAACATAAAGGAACTTTAAATGTGGCTTTTTTGGTGTATTGAATACAATATATTCTCATGCACTCCTTCCTCTTCCTTTTCTCGTCCTCTTCCTCCATCATATCAACATGCTTATTAGGCTGCCCTCGTCTCTAACGTTTTAGAGGGTCAGCTCAGCAGCAGACCCACCCCTAATGTTTTAGAGGGTCACCAGCAGGCCCTCGCCCATAATGTTTGAGAGGGTCACCAGCAGGCCCTCACCCCTAATGTTTTATATAGTCAGATCAGCAGCAGGCACTCGCCCCTAATGTTTTAGAGGGTCAGATTGTTATGGATATGAAGACTGAAGACATGAAGCCATTACAAGATGGCGTCAGCTCCGGGACCACTCCTGCTCTTATCTATAGTTTATATCCTTTAGCTAGACTAGATGCGCAGAAGTGAAACTTTATTTTGCATTACTAACCAATAAAATATATTCTAACCCTCAGGAGAGTATTCACCCCTCCCTGGGGTATATAACCTTTGTACCCTCCTCTAATAAACGAGAATCTCTTTGACCCTACCAGGTGTCAGTGTTGTTTCTTCCATGCATGTTAAAATCCTAGGATTACTTTAATTTAGAGCAGAGAAACAAACTTTAAGGCTCCCCTTGAGAGCCATCCTTATCAGTTGGCGTCCCTGGGTGGGCTCGAGGGAATGTAACTTCTGTAGCCAAAGGAGCGGACTACCAGAGTGCGGTGCACGGTCACTTAAGGGAGGGGACTGCAGCCCCAAAGAGAAGGTAAGAAAATGTATTATCTTACCTACCTCTTGTCGAGACTGCACTGCATTACGGTAGTTATTTCTGCTAGATAGAAGTTACCAGCAGCAGCTTTGGCTGAAGTTGAAACCTCGAGTTCTAAGAACCCGAAAGAAGGGTTTGTTTCTACTGTGGTTTGTGTTTTTGTATTACTGAAAGGGGAGAGGAGAACAGAGTGAGAAGACTGACCAAGGATCGGACAGGAGGATTGCAAAATTTCTGTTCAAGCTTCTCGAGAGAGCCTGAGACAGAAGGGGCGATCCGCTGAGAGTGCGGTTGCGTTATTCCTGTATTGGCTATGGCCAGGGACAGATGTGACTTCCTGTACTGGCTACCTTAAGTGGCCAGGGACAGACGTGAATTCCTGTGCTGGGCTGCCCTAAGTGAGTGACCAGTGACAGATGTGGTAGAACCTTAAGGCTAGTAGGCCAGACGTGGAGAACTGGCCAGCAGAGGCGTAGCTAGAGGTTCAGCACAGGGGGGGCGAAACATACTTGAGTGGGCCCCCCACTTGGCTTCCCAAACGCACGTTTCCAACTTCACAGGCACATACTACTAGTTGTGGTTATAATATTGTATTAGAAAGATTACTATATAAACTGCTAGATCATCTATGCTGCTAAGTACAGTACAATAGACTTTCTACATACCCTACTCTAAATACTCTACCACATAATGCAGTGAAATATAGGAGTAATAGGAGTAAAAAACAAGAGGACTCCTATGTTAAAGGAAACCTGTCCACAGTTTTTACATCACTAAACTAACAGTCCCCTGCCCCCATCAGACCTCAGATCATCAGAATGTGCCCCCCATCAGACCTCAGATCAGTGTATTGTGCCCCACCAGACCTCAGATCAGCGTATTGTGCCCCATCAGACCTCAGATCAGCAGAATATGCCCCCATCAGACCTCACATCAGCCTACTGTGCCCCCATCAGACCTCACATCAGCCTACTGTGCCCCCATCAGACCTCACATCAGCGTATTGTGCCCCCATCAGACCTCACATCAGCGTATTGTGCCCCATCAGACCTCAGATCAGCGTATTGTACCCCATCAGACCTCAGATCAGCAGAATGTGCCCCCATTAGTCCTCACATCAGCCTACTGTGCCCCCATCAGACCTCAGATCAGCGTATTGTGCCCCCATCAGACCTCCGATCAACAGAATGTGCCCCCATCAGACCTCAGATCAGCGTATTGTGCCCCATCAGACCTCAGATCAGCGTACTGTGCCCCCATCAGACCTCAGATCAGCGTACTGTGCCCCCATCAGACCTCAGATCAGCGTACTGTGCCCCCATCAGACCTCAGATCAGCGTATTGTGCCCCATCAGACCTCAGATCAGCGTATTGTGCCCAATCAGACATCAGATCAGCGTACTGTGCCCCCATCAGACCTCAGATCAGCAGAATGTGCCCCCATCAGACCTCACATCAGCCTACTGTGCCCCCATCAGACCTCAGATCAGCGTATTGTGCCCCCCACCAGACCTCAGATCACCGTATTGTGCCCCCATCAGACCTCAGATCATCAGAATGTGCCCCCCATCAGACCTCAGATCAGTGTATTGTGCCCCACCAGACCTCAGATCAGCGTATTGTGCCCCATCAGACCTCAGATCAGCAGAATATGCCCCCATCAGACCTCACATCAGCCTACTGTGCCCCCATCAGACCTCACATCAGCCTACTGTGCCCCCATCAGACCTCAGATCAGCAGACTGTGCCCCTATCAGACCTCAGATCAGCCCACCCAGCCACATAGGATTAAAATAAAAAACTTTACTTACCTGTTCTGCGCTGCGGCTGCCCTCCGGTCCGCGCTCCGCTCTCTTCCCTGGCCCGCGCACACTATGACCTGACGCTGCGTGCAGCGTCAGGTCATAGTGCGCGCCGCCAGGGAAGAGAGCAGAGCGCGGACCGGAGGGCAGCCGCAGCGCAGAACAGGTAAGTAAAGTTTTTTATTTTAATCCTATGTGGCTGGGTGGGCTGATCTGAGGTCTGATGGGGGTCCCTAAATACAAGTGAGCGCTTCCATAATGGAAGCGCTCACTTGTATTCGCCTGATAGAAGGCAAGGTCATCCTTGCTGGGGCCCCCCCTGAGTCACTGGGCCCGGAGCCGTCGCCCCCCCTGCCCCCCCGGTAGCTACGCCACTGCTGGCCAGTGTATAGTCTGTGTGGTCAGAAGACTGAGTCTGATTAAGACTAGCCCCTCCCCTTGTCAGGCGTGCTGTTTGTCTGTGTCTTGTCTGTCCGGCTCCGTTGTGGACAGTTGAAACATGGGTGGTAACGCAGTGTCACTGTTACCCGGAGAATGGACAGTTTCACAGGTGGTGGCAGATGAAACATATGAAAAACTGTAAGAAGTTGATGGAAATAGCAGGTTGCCATAAGGAAGGGAGACTGAACTCTGAATTATGGAAGTAGGTGCTGAAGGATTGTTATCCTGAAGAGAGGAAGGTTAAATGATAACGGATTGTTGAACGCTGCTCAAGCGTGGTAAAACACCTCATGCCGATGGAAGGCTGTGGGCGGGACAGAAAGACTTGATGAAAAGTTTAACCTGTTCGTGTACTCAAAAAGAGAAGGGCGACCACCGCCCTATAATGGCGCCGATCCTGCTGGATGGACATGCGCACATTGTGGTCAGCAAAACACTAATCTGAGGGAGATATGTCTTGCGTGTGGTGCTCCGCGCCCCATCAGGGGACGAGTGACGGGGGGCTGACGTCACTGACTCCTAAGACTTCCCCCATCATGCCTCCAGCACCACCCCCAGCAAACGTCACTGCATGTCCCATCCTGCCTCCAGCACCGCACCCAGCAGCAGTCACTACGTGTCCTGTCTTTCCTCCAGTACTGCCTCCAGCAGCAGGCACTGCGAGTCCAGCCCAGGCCCCAACCACACCCCAGGGGGAGGAGCTTCTCATCCATTTTGAGGAGGATGACCAGGCCCCGAAACTAGTGCCCATGCCACCGGTAACTTCACTATACTCTGTGTTAAACACTGATGGTTCTTATTATGTACCAGTCCCAGTGGCTCCACCCCTTTCATAAAGTCACGCTCTGGTGTGGAGAGAATAGGCACACGAAGCGTAAGATGGAAGGAAAAAGACCAAACAAGGGAAATGTTCACCTCCTGCAGGAATCCCTGAAACTAGGCCTTGGCTGACGACCAGTATGAAAAGGCCTTAGTGGTAGGAGAGTTCATACACAGGAACCTAATAACAAACTGACCCTGTACAACCCTGCAACTAGTGACAGGAGAAAGAGTAAACCCGTTCCTGCAAAAGGACGGACGAACAGGAAGCTCCAGAAGGCAAAAACCTCAACAGGGAAAGGTAGGATAAACACAATAGGGAAAATGCATGTATCTTAATGCAGATATTGCAGCAACCGGATCTCAGCCGAGATCCACACCACACACAACAATGTCAGCAGAAAGTATAAACTGCAAGGAATACTGGGAGAGGAAGGGATAAATAGGGGAAACATAATTACCACACCCACAACAGCTGAGGGGAAGGGGTGTGGTAAACAGCAACCAAACCAAGAGGAAAACATGTCAAATTATGTCACTTTTGAAAGCCTAGCCGAACGCCTGCAATCTGATGCAAGTACGTTCGCAACATTACCCCCCCCTTTTACGAGTGACCTCCGGACACCCAGGACCAACTTTATCAGGATGAGACCTGTGAAAGGCTTTCACCAAACGACTGGCATTTAGGTCAGATGCCGGTACCCATGACCTCTCCTCAGGTCCATAACCCTTCCAATGAACAAGATATTGAAGAGTCCCACGGAGAACTCGAGAATCAATGATCTTGACGATCTGGAATTCCAAATTACCATCCACCAAGACATATATATGGCATATATATGGCTCCAGAGGTTCAACATATCTCTTCAACAAAGATCTGTGAAACACATTATGGATTTTCAGAGCCTGAGGAAGTTCAAGACGAAATGCTACAGGATTAATAATGGCTGTGATCTTATATGGGCCAATAAATCTTCGACCCAACTTCCAAGAAGGAACTTTCAACTTAATGTTCCTAGTAGACAGCCACACAGAATCACTCACTTAGGTCCAGACCTTTCATACGTCTCCTGTCAGCCACACGTTTGTACTTGTTACCCATATGTATCAAGTTATTTTGAATTTTCCGCCATATAGATGACAATGATGACGAGAAACTTTCTTCCTCAGGAATATCAGAAGTATCAGAACCAGAAAATGTGCCAAATTGCAGGTGAAAGCCATATGCACCAAAAAGTGGTGACTTACCAGTGGAGTCCTGCCTGCGATTATTTATGGCAAACTCTGCCAGAGACAAAAACGAGGACCACTCCTCCTGGTTCTCAGAGACAAAACATCTCAAGTAAGTCTCGAGACTCTGATTGGTACGCTCAGTCTGTCCATTCATCTGGGGGTGAAAGGCAGAGGAAAAAGACAGTTGTACCCCAAGCCGAGTGCAGAATGCCTTCCAGAATCTGGACACAAACTGAGTCCCACGAACAGAGACCACGTCAGTGGGAATGCCATGAAGTTTCACAATGTTGTCAACAAACACTTGTGCAAGAGTTTTAGCATTGGGGAGTCCAGGTAATGCAATAAAGTGCACCATTTTACTAAAACGATCTACAATCACTACAGGCCGACAGTCCTCAACACACTGACGCAGCCCCGGCCACCAGAATCTATGAGAGATGAGGTTGATGGTGGATTTACTCCCAGGGTGTCCTGCAAGCACCGAAGAATGATGCTCCTCAAACACCTTATGACGCAAATCAGAAGGAACAAACAACTTCCCAAGGGGGCAAGACTCGGTGCATCTCCCTGGGCCTCAAACACTTTAGCCTCAAGATCAGGGTAAAGAGTAGATATCACCACCCCTTCAGACAGTATAGAGCTCAGATCTTCAAAATCTTCCAACCAATGACGCCATTCCATTCCCACATCATAATTTCTCTCCGCAGCAGAGTTTTTTCGAAACAAAAAGCACATGGGCGCCATTTACCAGGTGACGGGCCCTGTGATAAAACTGCTCATACCTCCACCTCGGATGCATCAACCTCGACAATGAAAGGTTGTGACACATCTGGCTGCACCAATATAGGGGCAGAAGAAAAGCAAAAGAACAGCGGAGAAGGCTTGCAATGCTGCACCACACTGAGACATCCATCTGTTTCTTAGTCATGTCAGTTAAGGGTTTAACTATTGTCGAATAGTTCCTAATAAATTTTCGGTAATAGTTGGTGAACCCCAAAAACCGCATAAGAGCCTTCAGATTTTCAGGTCGGTCCCAGTCCAGAACAGCATGGACTTTCTCTGGATCCATACGAAAACCTGAAGATGAAAGCAAGTATCCTAAGAATTGCACCTCATGTACAGCAAAAACACATTTCTCTAATTTTGCATACAACTTGTTATCTCTTAAGATTTGCAACACCTGCCTCACGTGATCCTGATGTGTCACAATCTGGAGAATAGATTAGTATGTCATCCAAATACACGACTACAAACTTTCCCACCAGGTGATGAAAAATGTCATTAATAGTGATGAGCGAGCCGAAGCGGCAAGATTCGGGATTCGCTCGAATATTGCCCGCTTCGGCTCGGCATCACGAGGCAGCGCGGACTCGTGACCATCCGTGCGTCACTGCCCGCGTGAAATGCCCGTTTTTTTAAGCCAATCAGCAGCAAAGGTAAGCCTGTGGGAACGCCTGCTGTGATGAAACAGCCCCTATGTCTCCCCAGCACTGATTGGCTGGCAGTGACATGTGACCGAAATTGACCTATGGTAGGGAGTCTAGGATCTGCAGCCTCAGCCTCATTCTGCATTGGGAAGGGGACCAGACAAGACATAGGAGAGTTAGCTCGTGTAGTGTGTGCAGCAGGCAGTTAGAACTTAGGAGTTAGGAAGCAAGAAAAGTCTTTTTAAAGACTATCTTTACTCTGAAAAACAGTATATACTATCAGCCTGTATTCTTTGTAGGAAAAGAAAGCCACAACAGTCTGTTAAAAAGCAATTGATTCTCTGAAGGAAACTACAGTGTATGCTGTCAGCCTGTGTGTGCAGAGCTGGTACACAGGCACAAACTATACATATCTTAAACAGATATATTCCTGTGCATGATAGGATAGGTCTGAAAAGAATTACAGCAAAATATCTTTCTATATAGTGCTTTTATTCTGAGTGAGCTCAGCTGTCATAGACGGTACATCTCATCAGGGTGCCATATACCTAGTGTATAGATACCGTATTGCTCTGTGGTTTTGCGTTTAAGTTGCGCAAAGTGCGTATAATAAATTTTTTGGATAGGTCTGAAAAGAATTGCACCAGCATATTTAACTATATAGTGTAGAGATGAGCGAGTAGTATTCGACCGAGCCGGTATTCAATCGAATACTACGCTATTCGTCATACTCGATTTCGATCGAGTATA
>ONZH01026876.1:0-21077 GCA_900303285.1 Rhinella marina
GAGAGACTGAGAGAACGTTCTAGCATTCCTCAGCGTTGCTGTGTTGCCTGACATTGCTCTTCCAAGTCCATCCCCTACCAGAGTTCCGGAGGAGCCCATGCAGTTAGGTGGAACCCTAAGGGACCAGAGACGCCTGAAGGGAGCCTGTTTTTACTGCGGTGAAATGAACCACTGGCTCCAGCAGTGTCCCAAACTTCCGCCCTCTAGGAGATCTCCGGCGGGAAGTAAGGTAACTCCAGCGGTGGTAAGGAGGAAAGTTTTGCTACCCTATCTCTGTCACCTATAATCAAATTAAGGGGTTGGTCAAGCATTTGTTGATTCAGGTTCTGCCGTTAATTTTATTAATTTTGATTTTGTACAATCTGTGGGTATTCCGCTAGTTCCTTTAAGGGAAGCAATTCAAATCATTGCTTTAGATTCCACCCCATTAAATAATGGGAAGGTGGAGTTTTGTACTCCCGAGGTTTCCTTAACTGTGGGAATTTCTCACACTGAAACTTGCTCTTTCCTTATCCTAAGGGATTTACCTCTGCTGACCTCGTTTTAGGTCTGCCATGGTTACAGGACACAACCCTGTGATCAACTGGCCTGCAGGTGAATTAGAGAAGTGGGGAGGTGATTGTTCCAAATGTGCAAATCTATATTGCAGGTTGGAGGTACTACTGAGTCTCTTATCCTGCCCGGATATATCAGAGATTTTCAGGACGTATTCTCCATGTCCGAGACTGAGTTCCTCCCTCCCCACCGGCAATATGATTGTGCCATTGATATTATTGAGGGTTCCAAGTATCCTAAGGGCCGTATTTACAATCTTTCCACTCCTGAGCGGCAGTCCATGAGGAATTATCTTAAGGAGAGTCTGGCCAAGGGTCACATCCGGCCTTCAGTTTCCCCCATGGGGGCCGGATTTTTCTTGTTGGTAAGAAGGATGGAGGATTGAGGGCCCTGTATTGATTACAGGGAACTTAGCAAGATCACGGTCAAGAACAGGTACCCGCTGCCCCTTATCCCGGACTTACTGAACCAGATTCAAGGCGCCTGCTGGTTCTCTAAGCTGGATTTGAAGGGAGCTTTATAACCTGATTAGAATTAGGGAGGGGATGAATGGAAGACGGGCCTTCAATACCCCTGAGGGTCACTATAGTATTTAGTAATGCCCTTTGGGCTAAGCAATGCACCCGCTGTGTTCCAGAATTTTGTCAATGACATTTTCAGACCTTTTATTGGGAGGTTCGTGATTGTTTACATTGATGATATCCCTTATTTTTTTCGGCGGATTGGGAGTCTCACGTTTCACATACCAGGCAAGTGTTAGAGGTGTTACGTGAAAATAAACTATTTGTTAAAGGGGAGAAGTGTATCTTTGGCGTTTCAGGAGTGGCCTTTTTAGGATACATTTTGACTCCTTTGTCTTGCAAAATGATCCAGCTAAGGTGCAAGCCATCCTTGATTGGGTGCGACCCTCCTCCCTTAAGGCGCTTCCAACGACTTTAGGGTTTGCGAACTTTATCGCAAATTTATTAAAAATTTTTCATTGGTGGTCAAACCAGTACTGATCTTACTCGTAAGGGAGCGGATCTAGTTAATTGGCCCCCTGCAGCTATTGAAGCCTTGAGAAGCTTAAAACAGTGTTTCACTAATGCCCCGGTGTTAATCCAGCCTGACCAGAGTGAGCCCTTTGTAGTTGAGGTGGATGCATCTGAGGATGGGGTTGGGCAGTACTGTCCCAGGGGTCTTCCACCTTAACTAACCTTAAGCCATGTGCCTTTTTCCCGCAAGTCTCGTCTGCCGGGAGAGAAACTATGATATCGGTAATAGAGAGTTGTTGGCCATTAAGTGGGCATTTGAGGAATGCGTCACTTCCTGGAAGGGGCATTACATCGCATTGTGGTCCTCACTGATCATAAAAATCTTATGTTTTTGGAGTCTGCTAAATGTTTGAATCCCAGACAAGCGAGGTGGGCTTTGTTCTTTACCCGTTTTGATTTTTGTGTTACCTTTAGACCAGGAAGCAAGAACATTAAGGCTGACGCCTTATCCCGAAGCTTTCAGGCGTTTCAGCCTCCTGACGTCCCTCCTGAGCCCATCCTGCCGACTGACATCATCGTGGCCGCTACCTCGTCTGATCTGGCATCTGAAATTTCAGCAGGACAGCATCTCGCTCCCACTGGTACCCCCAATGACAAGTTGTTTGTGCCGGCTCATTTGCGTTTGCGACTGCTGGGTGAGTGCCATAACGCTGTATTATGTGGTCATCCTGGTATCTATGACACCAAGGAGTTAGTCTCTAGGCAGTACTGGTGGCCATCGATTTCCAGGGATGTTCAGCCTTTTGTAACTGCGTGCAATACTTGTGCCAGGTCCAAGAATCCCAAGACACGGCCTATGGGTGAGCTACGTCCATTACCCATACCTAGCAGACCATGGTCGCATTTGTCCATGGACTTCATCACGGATTTACCTTGCTCCGAGGGTAAAACTGTGATTTTGGTTGTGGTTGACAGATTTAGCAAGATGTGTCATTTTATTCCGTTGTGTAAATTACCATCTGCTAAGGTCTTGGCGTCTGTATTTGTGGACCACATAGTTAAACTGCATGGTATTCCAGAGAATATCGTATCGGACAGGGGGGTGCAGTTTGTGTCCAAATTTTGGAGAGCTTTCTGTAAGAAGATTGAGATATCTTTGTCCTTTTCATCGGCCTTCCATCCGGAGACCAATGGTCAAACTGAGCGTCTTAATCAATCGGTTGAGCAGTATCTCAGATGTTATGTGACTGATAACCAGCTTGTGTGGGCCAGATACTTGTCGCTGGCCGAATTTGCTATTAATAACCGAGTAAATTCTTCCTCTGGGGTTTCACCTTTCTTCTGTAATATGGGCTTTCATCCGCGCTTTGGTTCCTTTTCCTCATCCTCTTCAGTTGTCCCAGAGGTCAATGCTGTTTCTCAAGAACTGTGCACAGTTTGGGCACAGGTTCAGTTGAACCTGGAAAAGGCCCAAGGAGTCCAAAAAACCAAGGCGGATAAGAAACGTTCTAAGGGTGTGGATTTCAAGGTGGGGGACATGGTATGGTTGTCGACAAAAAATCTGCGTATGAAAGTACCATCTTATAAGTTTGCGCCTCGCTTCATTGGTCCATACAAGATCACCAAGGTGATCAATCCGGTATCTTTTGAATTATGTTTACCCGACTCCCTTCGCGTTCATAATGTTTTTCATATATCTTTGCTTAAGCGTTGTGTTGCTCCCGTTGGTCCAGAAGAACAGTCCTCGCCTCCGGTCGAGGTAGAGGGACAGGTGGAGCACGAGATTGCTAGAGTTATTGATGTAAGGAAGGTCCGGAATTCCTTTCAGTACCTGGTACACTGGAAGGGGTTCGGGCCGGAGGACAGGTCTTGGGTGCCGTTGACCAGGATGCATGCAGATTCGCTCATCCAGAAATTCCACCTGCAGCATCCTGATAAACCGGCTCCCGCTAGTAAGGGTCCGGTGGCCCCTCGTGAAGGGGGGGGTACTGTCACGGGAAGCCGGCGGCACGCTCCCCGCTTGCAGCGCCGCCGGACTTCCGCTACCACGGAGCGAGGACGCGACTGGCGTCCTCGTCTCCATGGTAACAAGAGGCGGGGAGCGTCGGGCGCGCTTCCGGATGCTGCGTGCCCGGCGTCCCCGCCCCCCTAGACACGAGCAGTGGGCGGTACTGAGCGCTGGCCCGGAAAGCCAGCGCTCAGAGCATTTTTATATGGGGTACCTCATGTTTGGGTCATGTGGCGCTGGCCACGCCACATGACCAAATTTATAGCATATTTGAGCGCTGGTCACGTTTGGCCAGCGCTCATTATGCAAATGAGGTCATGTGACGCTGGCCCCGTCACATGACCCATTGGAGGGCTTGTTAAAGCTGTCTGCTGCCCTCTCAAATCGCCTGTGATTAGTTACTCCTTTGATCAGTGCTTGTGCGACCTTTTGCTGGATTTATTACCTGGATTTTGGATTTGGATTTGGACTTTTGACCTCTCTCTCGCTTCTCCCCTGGTATTGACGTGACCTCTTGTGTTTGACCCGGCTTGCTGACTACTCTTACATTGTGTTTGTCCCGTCTGTGTTTGTCCGTCCCTGTGTTCCCTTTCCCTCCCTGCGCACTTATCCAGTGTAGGGACCGCCTTCGTGGTTGTCCGCGGCTGCCTAGGGCCGACTGAGGCAAGTAGGCAGGGAAAGAAGGAGGGGTTCAGTGCAGGGCTCACCACCCTTGTCTCCCCTCGTGACACTTATGCAGCAAAATGGTCTTTGGGCCCCCTCAGGCTCCAGGGCCCGGTAGCGACTGCTACCTCTGCATCCTCTATAGCTATGCCCCTGTTAGATGTCCATAAACTAATGTATCCTTTTCCTATTTTAGAACTTACTTTAGAGCTTAGATAGGTAATCGGAAACACAAGGCCATAACTGTGGTATGCAATATCTTTATAGATCTTGTACTCAGGCTGATCTATACTCCAACACGAGCCGGCAAAGAAGAAAACCTGCAAAGAGAAGAAAGTAGAAATGGCTTACATGTATGCGCAAAAGGTAAACATTAGTAAAGAGATGGTCCTACTACATATTCCTGGAGGGGGAGACAAGACTCTTCTTGAGGATAACTTATTTAAACATATTTTAATAGCAGCCAAGTCATTGATTCCAAAATACTGGTTGGAAAAAGATCCACCTACTATAAAGGAATGGTTTGGTTTAGTTAAATCAATTAGCTCCTACGAGAAAAGAAGATGGTGTGTTTTAAAAAAAACTCAAAAATATGATAAGATCTGGAACAAATGGACTTGTTTGGAGTCCTCTGATGAGTGCCTTCAAACCAAAAGTTTGGACACACCTTCTCATTCAAAGAGTTTTCTGTATTTTCATGACTATGAAAATTGTAGATTCACACTGAAGGCATCAAAACTATGAATTAACACATGTGGAATGATATACTGAACAAAAAAGTGTGAAACAACTGTAAATATGTCTTATATTCTAGGTTCTTCAAAGTAGCCACCTTTTGCTTTGATTACTGCTTTGCACACTCTTGGCATTCTCTTGATGAGCTTCAAGAGGTAGTCACCTGAAATGGTTTTCACTTCACAGGTGTGCCCTGTCAGGTATAATAAGTGGGATTTCTTGCCTTATAAATGGGGTTGGGACCATGAGTTGTGTTGGGCAGAAGTCAGGTGGATACACAGCTGATAGTCCTACTGAATAGACTGTTAGAATTTGTATTATGGCAAGAAAAAAGCAGCTAAGTAAAGAAAAACAAGTGGCCATCATTACTTTAAGAAATGAAGGTCAGTCAGTCCAAAAAATTGGGAAAACTTTGAAAGTGTCCCCAAGTGCAGTCGCAAAAACCATCAAGCGCTACAAAGAAACTGGCTGACATGAGGACCGCCCCAGGAAAGGAAGACCAAGAGTCACCTCTGCTGCGGAGAATAAGTTCATCCGAGGCACCAGCCTCAGAAATCGCAGGTTAACAGCAGCTCAGATTAGAGACCAGGTCAATGCCACACAGAGTTCTAGCAGCAGACACATCTCTACAACAATTGTTAAGAGGAGACTGTGTGCAGCAGGCCTTCATGGTAAAATAGCTGCTGAGGACAGGCAACAAGCAGAAGAAACTTGTTTGGGCTAATGAGCACAAGGAATGGACATTAGACCAGTGGAAATCTGTGCTTTGGTCTAATGAGTCCAAATTTGAGATCTTTGGTTCCAACCACCGTGTCTTTGTGCAACACAGAAAAGGTGAACGGATGGACTCTACATGCCTGGTTCCCACCGTGAAGCATGGAGGGGGAGGTGTGATGGTGTGGGGGTGCTTTGCTGGTGACACTCTTGGGGATTTATTCAAAATTGATGGCATACTGAACCAGCATGGCTACCACAGCATCTTGCAGCGGCATGCTATTCCATCCGGTTTGCGTTTAGTTGGACCATCATTTATTTATCAACAGGACAATGACCCCAAACACACCTCCAGGCTGTGTAAGGGCTATTTGGCCTCCACAGTCACCAGACCTGAACCCAATTGAGATGGTTTGGGGTGAGCTGGACCGCAGAGTGAAGGCAAAAGGGCCAACAAGTGGTAAGCATCTCTGGGAACTCCTTCAAGACTCTTCGAATACCATTTCAGGTGATGCTCATCAAGAGTGTGCAAAGTAGTAATGAAAGCAAAAGGTGGCTACTAGAATATAACACATATTTTCAGTTGTTTCACACTTTTTTGTTAAAGGGGTTGTCCGGGTTCAGAGAAGAACCCGGACATACCTGCAATTTCACCCAGGCAGCCTGCCTGAAGAGGACATCGGAGCATCTCATGCTCCGATGCCCCCCCCTTGCCCTGCGCTAGATCGCGCAGGGCAAGGTCTCTTGTTTTGAAAATACTCGCTGCCGGGCGGTACTTCCGCCCGGCAGTGAGTTCGGTGACGTCACCGGCCTTAATGGGCCGGCTTTAGCGCTGCCCTAGCCGTTTTACTGGCTAGGGCAGCGCTGAAGCCTGTCCATCAGCGCCGATGACGTCACCGACTCACTGCCGGGCGGAAGCCTCTGCCCGGCAGGGACCGGTACGTCACCGGAACCCGGCGAAATTCCTTTGCCCTGCGCTAATTAGCGCAGGGCAAAGGAGGGCATCGGAGCATAGGATGCTCCGATGCCCTCTTCAGGCGGGCTGCCTGGGTGAAATTGCAGGTATGTCCGGGTTCTTCTCTGAACCCGGACAACCCCTTTAAGTATATAATTCCACATGTGTTAATTCATAGTTTTGATGCCTTCAGTGTGAATCTACAATTTTCATAGTCATGAAAATATAGAAAACTCTTTGAATGAGAAGGTGTGTCCAAACTTTTGGTCTGTACTGTAGATTAATAGAAAGCTCTGGCAGGAGCTACTATCAATTAGACTGGTGCATGTTCCAAGTTTGGTTTTATCCGCAGATCGATCCATCTTATTATCTATCTCACCCTCTTATTTCCTTTCACCTATCTTTTTATTTCCATCTTGCTCATCCCTAACTTGTATACCCCCTTTTTTATTTTTATTTTTTGCTATTAAAGCTACTATTATTTCCAGGCAACAATATGCAATACATTTTATAGTTGAATAAAGATCGCTATTCTTACACACCTCTCCATACATATAACGGTTTTATAGGTCTACTATAGTTTGTTCATAACCTTTTTGTTCAAAAAGATAGATTTATATACTAAACATAAACTAGAATTAAGAATTGAAAGTATGCTACATTGCCTTTTTTTTCTATGTTAAATCTGGCTTTTAGATTTGTACCGATGGATTTTCTTTACTCAAACCTGTTCAACATGCGGATAATGTACTTATTTTCTTTTTGTTTGTTCTTTCTTTCTCTATAATTGTGCAATTGCTGTAAAACTGTTTAAAAAACATTTAAATAAAATAATTTGTACAAGAAATGGCTTACATGTAATCTGTATAAGGCTCCATTCACACATCCTGTTTTTCTTTCTTGATTCGATCCTGATTTTTTCAGGACCCATTGAAATGAATGGATCCAGATCAGGATCAGGATCAAATCGGGAAAGAAAAACAGGACGTGTGAATGGAGCCTAACAGAAAATCAACCGTGATCATTGTGCAACAGGTTCGGTTCACACTGGTGTGGCAAGTGTAGTACTATCAAACCCTCTGGAATATCAAATGGCAAACAAAAACAATACAAACATCGGACTAACATAAATAAAGTGGTAAAAAATAAATTACTGGTAGAAGAGATAAAATAAAAATATAGTAGGTATAAAATTCTTATAGCCCCTCTTTGTATCTTACCTTAACTTGCAAAGAATCTATCAGAGAATATATTTGGTTGACTGTATCTGTGTAACCACTGTCCTTGGCTGATGCATCTGTCACCAACAAGACAAAGGAGCCATATGGGCTGTTCTGCAGGGCTGTTAGCAATCCTGACATTGCATATTCTGGACAATCACCCCCACCATAGGCATAAAGTCCATAAATATTGTTGAAAAACTCAGTAGATGAACAGGTAACATGAAGAGGCCCAACACCTGAAAACGATAGATCATAATTTATAACGTTATATTACAGTATATTCACATTGCGTGTTATTAATTTATCCTGCAGTTCAAGAGTGTATTCTGTGCTGAAATCCGCTCAGAATCTGCCTCCCATTATTTTCAATTGGAAATAACCATCCGAGTTTATTAAAAAAAAGAGACATACACCTTCCCGGTGTGGTTTCTGTGTGGAAACCAAGTCGGACGTCTGCATGCAGATTAGCCCCATTGTACAGGGCTCAATTTGCAGGCAGATCTGCAGCATGCCATATACAAAACAACGGCAGGAATCCAAGGCTTAGACATGGATTTTTGCTGCAGATTCCACAGCAAATATGCATTGGGTTTTTCTGCTGTGATTTTGACTGTACTAGTGGTGAGCCAGCAAAGCACCCAAAGTGAAATTCAGTTAAAATTTTAGGAAAATTTGCCCTCAAAGAGGACTGCATAATGTTGATGACAGGTTCCCTTTAAAATCTCATCCACCTTGCTCGTAATGTAATATGTAGCGTATCTGGAGTGACAAATTCACAGTGTATACATCCCATATGGTCAGGAACAGAAAATCACAATTTTGCTCCCTCAATATCAGAAACAGCTGAAGCATCTCCTCAGTGTGAGTGTGAGGACCCCCTTAGAAATTACTCATACCTCAGCTTCCTAGATTATGGGGGACATTTATTAAGATCAGCGTTTTGCAATCCAAGCTCAAGTCCGTCTGCCCTGCTGGAGGAAGCTCCAAACTTATGTAGAGGTGTAGGCCTCTATATAAGTCAGGTGCTTCATCCAGCAGGCATATGACAGGCATAACTGTATGCCGGCCCTCTTGCTGGCCTAATTTAAAGGCTATGTACACTTTCTGGGGCAAACTTTTTTATTTTTGCATTTTACTTAATTAGGGCTAAAATCATATATTCAGCCATTCTGTCACGAAGGGTTAAGTGTTTGTCTAGCTGTGTGAATAGTACTTTCACTTTGTGTATGTCATCTAAATAACCTCAATATTATAATATAGGTCATAAACACTTATTTAACCACATTTTTATCAATAAGATAAGAATTGAGCTATAGTGAGTAAGGCCAGAGATAAGGAGCCATCAGCTGAGCTGCCTGAGAAAACATAGAGCCTGCTACTAGAGAATCTTAAGGCTGTACAAAGCAAGAGGTTCAATTTTTTTTAATAAAGACCTATTGAAAAAATTATTTTTAGCTCAAAATGAGAAAAAAGGAAATAATAAAAATAAATGTCCCCAAAGGTGACATACATACTGTAGCCTTTAAACTATTTTCCGCAGAAAACAGCATGGAATATGATAATTAGGCCAAACCTGCCTGCCTACTCATTTCCCCATCTACACCACATCCCTTATTCTCGACACTTTGGAAAAGTGGCTTGAGCAGGGAAAAGTCGCAAATTGTACCGCACAAAATTTTAAGACCTATTTACACCACAAAAGTGGCGTAAATAGATTAGTAAATGTCCCTCTTTGTGGATAAACATAGGAAATCCCATAGTGTATGTGCAACTAGTAAAACTTAGGCCTCTGTATTACACATGCAGTGGTATATTTTATCCATGAGAAACCCATGCAGAATATACAGTACAATCTCCATGCAGTTGTTGTCCTTGGTTGGAGTTAAGCCTAGAAACCCAGCACTAGCAAAGCACCAGTGCAAAACACTGAGCCACAGCACTGCTCAGATCGCCAGATGACATAATCTGGTGACTATTGGGTCTATGGAATAATTTAACATATGCCCCAACAGTATCACCTGTGGTGTGAACAGAGCCTCACATTACTCTACGTGTAACAAAAGCACCATATAAACTGTGAGTTATTAAGTTAAAGCAATGTCTTACTTGGGTCATTAAATTCCATCAGTATGTATTTTCTTGTCACATTTGCAGAGGAGGCTTCAAGACGAGTGGCAAGATATCTGGCAATATTCTGAAACTGAACCAAATCGTATCCCATAGAACCAGTTGTATCAATGACCAGAGAAAAGGATGGGAAAGCTAAAAATACAGAGTCAAAAATGTTATTGGAATGTAATGGAATCTAAAGGTAACATTTCAATGCTTAAAAGGGTTGTGCAGAGTCATAATATCGATCCTCTGGAAAGGTCATCAATATCAGATTGGCCGGTGTCTGACTCCTGCAACCACTCTGATCAGGTGTTTGAAGGGGTTGCAGTTGTCATGTGAGCTCTGTGTCCGCTTCAAAGCTTCTAGATTGGGGTGGTAGTGCAGTGTAATTACAACTGAACGAATCACCCGTTCAAGTGAACTTGAGAGTAACAAGTAATGACACTGCACTGCCACTACAATGTAGGTTGTGCGGTAAACTATAAAGAGGAAGCAACCAGGGGCGTAGCTATAGGGGGTGCAGAGGTAGCAGTCGCTACTGGGCCCAGGAGCCTGAGGGGGCCCAAAAACCCTTGTGCCGCATAAGAAGACATACAAAGCACTGAGGCAAGGGGGCCCCAAGCTAACTCTTGCACCAGGGCCCATGAACCTTTAGCTACGCCCCTGCCCCTGTACAAAAGGCTGGCACAGGAAGGAGTGGGCAGAGGTTGGCATCTGGCTTCCTGGTAGCTGCATGCTAAAGGCTTCAGCATGCAGCTTCCAGGTAGCCATCTCATTCTCAGCCTCACTCCTTCCTGTGCTAGCCTTCTGTACTATAGCAGAAAAGTGATATACCACAAGAGGCTGGGATGGCAGTAGCTGCACACTCACAACTCCTGCCAGCAGCCTGCTGTGCCTGGCCTTTCCCCTCTTCTCTGTCCCTCCCACTACCACTAGTCTGTCTCTCTCTACCACTCTGCCCTGCCCTGAGTGCCCTGCCTCCTCCTCATGCCCCGAACATGCAGGCAAGGCTGCCAGGGGGGCCCAGGCAGCGGACACCCATACCTGGAAAATCGAGTGATGTGCGCTGCCATGCTGCTTCTCCTGCCTGCCGCTCGCTTTTCTTCCGTTAAGGATTACTTTCATTTGGTGGGCGGGCTGTACTTAATTTGCAAAGCGCACTTCTGCTGCTAGCGTGCTATGCAGGTTTTTACAGAGAATGTATGGGGGAAGAGAAGGGCAGGTCCTTAGATAGTGGGGTGGAGTGGGCCCTTTTTTAATGAATCGGAAGGATGATGGACAGGCTGGGCGGCAGGCACGGGCCCCCAATGTGACCGCGCTGAATGTGAAGGGGGGCCTGGCCTGACCGGAGAGACTTTATAATGTGTGTGAGAGTGAGGCACTGCTCCAAGGCCCCTTGCCAGTCCGGGCCCAGAAGCAGCCGCTTCCCCTGCTTCCCCGGTAGTTACGCCACTGTACAGGGGCATAGCTAGAAGTGACTGGGCCCCACAGCAAATTTTTGTTTGGGCCTCCAACCACCCCCCCCTCACGGGGCCCCCGCCAACACCACCCCACAACTCCCTCCTCCTGCGCAAATCCCACTCCAGCCACGCAATCCTTATTTAAATATATGTTTGGCAGCTTCCCCTCTCTGCTCGCTGTTCCGCCATCTACTTGAACTTATTATGGCACACATAAACACGCACCCAATGCCAGCCGATGACCATCCTGGCATCACGTGTGCATACGTAAGAGTGATATAATAAGCAATAGTAGATGGCAGAACAGCGAGCAGAGAGGGGATGCTGCCATGTACCACATGCTATAGTAGGCCGCTTCCCCTGCTTCCCCGGTAGTTACGCCACTGCTTTTGTACTATAGCATGTGGTACATGGCAGCATCCCCTCTCGGCTCTCTGTTTTGCCATCTACTATTGCTTATTATAGCACTCTTACGTATGCACACGTGATGTCAGGATGGTCATTGGCTGGCATTGGGTGCGCGTTTATGTGTGCCATAATAAGTTCAAGTAGGTGGCGGAACAGCGAACAGAGAGGGGAAGCTGCCAACTATATATATAAATAAGGATTGCGTGGCTGGAGTGGGATTTGCGCAGGAGGAGGGAGTTGTGGGGTGGTGTTGGCGGGGGCCCGTGAGGGGGGGGGGGTTGGTGGCCCATATAAAAATTTGCTGTGGGGCCCAGTAGCTATGCCCCTGGTGCCAATACAAAATCTGTAACGGGGCCCCTCACTGCTGCTATCATACAGGTTTCTTCCTGAGTGGCAAAGATGCCTTTGGGACCTTAAATTGTACCAAATGAAATCATTTGAATGTGCATGTATAGAAATGCTAGGTCATTGAGAGAGAGAAACATTCTGTAGTCATAGTAACATAGTAACATAGTTTATAAGGCTAAAAAAAGACATCTGTCCATCCAGTTCAGCCTGTTATCCTGCGAGGTAGAAGCCAATTTTCCCCACTTTAGTGGCTTTCTTTTCTGACAGTTGAACAATGTCCCAAATTAGAGGACTTAGTTCAAAATTTCTAAATGAGTTATTAGAAATCAGATTTTCTAAGCTAGACGTTCCCGTAAAATAAAATAAAAATAGATGTGGATCTGATGCCTTATGACATATACTGTAAATCATGGGTAGAATGGAGTCACGTGTTTATCTGTTTTTTTTTTCCAGTGACTAATAATCTTTCATTGAAGATAGGTTACTGGCCTAATGGGCATTAGTGAATTTACTTAAAATTATTTTATCCACACATCTTGTCTTAACGTGCATCTTAACTTGTACCTGCATCTGAAGAGCAAATGGTGGTGGGAGGGACTGTGGTGATGATGGTGATTTCTGTGGTGGTGTCATAAAAAGGATCTAAAAAAAAACAAAAACATAAGGTTACTGCCCTGTATAAAGATGACATTCAAATTTACCTCTTTGGTTCAGATGCCACTTTCCTGCTATCCAGAATCCCATTGTGTCTCAGCTGTATCCACATTCTTCTCCTTCATCTTTGTAAAGCTCAACATGGAGTTTCCCGACCTCATTATCTTTTCTCAGTGTCACTCAGGCCCCAACCAGATCTATCAGTCACAGTAAATGGCTCCATGGTTTCCCTCAGTCTCACAATTCTACTACCTTGTTATAACATTTGATTCTGGCCTGTCCTTCAGACCACACATCCAAGTCTTTACTGTGTCCTGCTGCCCCCCAACTCCAAAATATTTCTCGTTATCCAACCTTTAGTCAACTAAATTGCTAGTGTACACTCATACAATATTGTATATCACAGTGGAGTACATAGAAGATATGGCTCATATCAAAGATCAAAATGGGTCCTCCATTATTTTGCATCCAGAACCGAAGGATGCACCGCTTTGCATCCAGAACGGTTCGGCTGCACAGGGGCCCAGTGCAGCAAAGGGGCCCATGGGAGGTTCGGCGGCCGGGAGAGATGAGCGATTCCATTGTGGAAGCGCTCATCTCCATATTCATCTATATCGCCATCCTCAGGACGGCGATACAGATGATTGCTGTGGCGGGGCAGGGGAGAGGCATTTCCCTCACCCGTTCCTCTGATAGGCTGCAGGCGGGACACAGGCAGGGACAGCGCGGGACACAGGCCGGAAGAGGCCTGCATCGCATCGCTGACAGGCTCATGGTGGTAAGTATATGTGTTTATTTTTTATTTTTTTTAATTAACGCTACGCTTTTGCCCAGTATGGGCATCTACAAGGGGGCATTTTATACTGGCACAAATGGATGGAGCACTATGGGGGCATCTACAAGGGGGCATTATATACTGGCTCTATGGGGGCATCTACAAGGGGGCATTATATACTGGCACAGATGGGGGGGACACTATGGGGGCATCTACAAGGGGGCATTATATACTGGCACTATGGGGGCAACTACAAGGGGGCATTATATACTGGCACTATAGGGGCATTTACAAGGGGCATTATATATTGGCACTATGGGGGCATCTACAAGGGGGCATTATATACTGGCACTATGGGGGCATCTACAAGGGGGCATTATATACTGGCACTATGGGGGCATTTACAAGGGGACATTATATATTGGCACTATGGGGGCATCTACAAGGGGGCATTATATACTGGCACACATGGAGGGAGAGGAGCACTATGAGGGCATCTACTGGAGGGCATTATATAGGTTCATTTTATACTGGCACAAACTATATGTGCAATGTGGGGGTGGTGATGAGTACTATAGAGGCATTTTATACTTGCACATTATGTCAGGCACCATGGGATGGGGAGGAGCACTGTGGGGGCATCTAATAGGGGCACTTTATAGGAGTATTATTTACTGGTGCAAATTATGTGGCACTATGGGGACCATAACTTAATTGGGGGCACTAAGAGGATTTTTTTGGGCACACAATTGGGGCATTGGCACACATTATGAGGGCACTATAGGGACATTGGCTCCACTGGGGGAACTAAGAGGAGGTATTTTTACTGTCACACAACAGGGCATTTGTTGTATCATTATTTTTGGGGGGTATACATGTGCCTGTATACTCTGTTACTTACAGATTATGTTATTACTTGAGGTAACACCTCTTCCTAAGGAAATGAAGTTCGTTTAGAACAGCAGGACGGCTCTTATTAAATGGAAAGTTTAATATCAATAAAAATAGACAGTGCGTACAATGAATGGTTATAGAAAAGATGACATGAAATAACAGACACAGATATATACAATGCAAAAATATAACAGTTAGATAAAATAAAAAGGAGAAATAAACAGAACTCTCTTACGTGCTGGACGTGGAAAGCTTTGTTGGCTGGGAGCTGCCAGAATTGCAGAATGACCACCCTCATCTAGTTGATGACTCCCTAGAAGTGATAACCTGCCAGGCCCAGAGCTCCATATTTTAGCTCCTCCAAATCCCTCGTCCCCCTCCCTTCTGTAAACTGAGATGACACTATCTCAGAACATTCATCAATTTCGGTTAATTAGAAAAGGGGTATGGACTTTTGGGGGTTGTCAGGAAGACTTTTGAGGATGATCTTTATGACATGTGACTGGCATGCTTTACAAGCTGGTTTATGACCAAATGTTCATTAATAACTTGCCGAAAATTAAAAGAAAACAGAAAGGGTAAATTCCTGAAAATCACTCTTGGATCTGTGATGGCCCAACCAGATGTGACCCCGTTGACCTTGGAGTCAAGCTAGCATTTATTGCCCGCAATCTGGTTACAGAGAGGGCTTGGAATGTGTAGACCCCCGGCCTGGATTAACTTTGGTCCATTTTGATTATACCTGGGGGGGGGGGTATGCATACATTGTTTTGCCTACATGGCTAGTTCTTTATTATAATCTGCACACCTCCCCCTTCATGAGCGGGCATGGGATTATGGATACATATATCCATATCACACACCCGTCGCACCTATTTCTTCTTGTCGAGATAGCCCATCTGCATTACCGTACTGCGCACCTTTCTTATGCTGTATGGTGAATTTGTACTACTGTAAGGCCAAGCTCCATCTCAGCAATTTCCCGTTATCACCAGCCACTCGGCACAACCAGCTATGGGGGTTATGATCCGTGATGACGGTGAATCTGTGTCCATACAGGTATGGCTGCAGCTTCTGCAGGGCCCAAACGATGGCCAAACATTCCTTCTCTACCGTAGCATAAGCCACCTCCCGGGGGAGCAGCTTCCTGCTCAGGTAGAGAATGGGATGTTCTTCCCCCCAGGGTTTACCTGGCTGAGCACAGCACCTAGGCCATAATTGCTGGCATCGGTCTGTACCACAAATTGGCGAGTGAAGTCTGGGCTTTGTAACACTGGTGAGCTGGCCAGGGCATTCTTAAGAGCTGCCAGAGATCGCTCACAGTCCGACGTCCAGTTCACAATTTGGGGTAACTTCTTTTTGGTGAGGTCCGTTAGGGGTTTTGCCAGAGTACTATAGTGAGGAATAAACTTCCTATATTATGCTGCAGTCCCTAAGAAGGACATCACCTGTTTCTTGGTTTTGGGAGTGGGCCAGGTGACAATGGCGTCGACCTTCCCTGGTTCGGGCCTCAAGGTTCACGCTGACACGCTGTGTCCGAGGTATTGTACCTCTGTCATGGCTAACTGGCACTTACCAGGCTTGATTGTCAGCCCTGTGGATTGGATTCGCCGGAGCACCTGTGACAGGTGGGTCAGGTGATCCTCCCAGGTGTGACTGAACACCTCAATGTCATCCAGGTACGCCACGGCGAACCCTTCACACTCCTCAAGCAGCTGGTTAACCAAGCACTGGAAGGTGGCAGGAGCATTTTTCATTCCAAAGGGCATCACTACGTATTCGTAGAGCCCAAAGGGAGTGATAAAGGCGGACCTTTCCTGAGCCTCTTTGGACATGGGGATCTGCCAGTATCCCCGACTCAAGTCCATAATTGTGATGTATTTGGCACTGGCAAGCTGATCCAGTAACTCATCTATGCGGGGCATCGGGAAGGCATCAAACACCGTGATTGCATTCAACTTCCTGTAGTCCCCACAGAAACGTGTTGTCCAATCCTTCTTGGGGATGAGGACTACCGGTGAGGCCCACGCACTGTGCGACTTCTGGATCACTCCCAGACCTAACATCGCCTCAATTTCTCTTTTCATATCCGCTCGCACCTCCAAGGAGACGCGATAGGCTGATTGCCGGATAGGGGTGTGATCTCCCGTATCCACATTGTGGACAGTGAGATCCGTCTTTCCAGGTTTCCCTGTGAAGGTGGGTAAAAAGGGGTTAAGTACCTCCCACAGCTGAGACTTCTGATTCTTAGACAGCTGTGGATTGATTTGAGCATCTGCTAGGGACCCTTCCTCCTTGGCTGCAGTTACAATGTCTATTAGGCTCTCCCCCTCACCTTCCTCTGGGAAACTGCAGACAGGCAGGGCACACGCATCCTTTTCCACATGTGCCTTGATCATGTTTACATGAAACACCTTGTGTTTCTTGCGAACATGATCAATGGTGACAACGTAGTCCACGTTGTTGAGACGCTGATGGATGGGATACGGGCCTTCCCAGGCCGCCTGAAGTTTATTCTGGAGCGTAGGGACTAACGCCCACACCTTCTGACCAACTTGGAACTCTCTCTCTCTGGCATTTCGGTCATACAACCTTTTCTGGCTCGTCTGAGCCTGGGCCATGTTCTCATGGATGAGACCGGCTAGGGTTTTCATCCGGTCTCTAAACCTAAGAACATAGTCTATGACAGAGACCTCGGGGGTGGCCACTTCTCCTTCCCATGATTCTTTGATGAGAGCTAGGGGGCCCCGTACCCATCTTCCGTACAGGAGTTCAAAGGGTGAGAACCCAGTGGAGGCCTGAGGTACTTCTCGGTAAGCGAATAACAGGTGCGGGAGGTAACACTCCCAGTCTCGCCCCTGGGACTCCACAAGCATCTTTAACATCTGCTTGAGCGTCCCGTTAAAGCGCTCGCACAGGCCGTTGGTGGCTGGGTGGTAGGGACTAGCCACCAGGTGTTGTACCTGTATTTTCTTATAGAGGCACGTCATTAAGCTAGATAAAAATTGGGGTCCTTGGTCTGTTAGCATCTCCTTGGGGAAGCCTACCCTCGAGAAGATGGTTAACAGCGCATTGGCTACCTTATCGGCTCTGATGGATGATAGAGCGACAGCCTCGGGGTATCGGGTAGCATAATCCACTACTGTCAGAATGTACTTATTTCCAGAACTGCTGGGTATGACCAAGGGCCCTATGAGGTCCATCGCAACCCGCTGGAAAGGTTCCTCGATTATTGGCAAAGGGATCAGGGGAGCCTTGGGAGCTGGTCCAGACTTCCCCATCCGTTGGCAGATAACGCAGGAACGACAGTAATGGGTCACATCCTTACCCATACCCGGCCAATAAAAGTGCTGCTTCAACCGGTCTTTTGTTTTGCGTATGCCCAGATGACCGGCAAGAGGGACTGCATGGGCTACATGCAGTAACTGTTCTCTGAAGGGGCGAGGCACTACCAGCTGCCGGCCCTGTAGCCAGTCAGGCTGGTTGCCCGTGAGTATTGTCTGCCAATAAAGTCGGCCCTGATCCCACGTTACCCTCTCGAGATCAGACTCCTCTGGAGTTTTATCAGCCATCTCCCTGAGTTTTTGCAGCGTTTCATCAGTTTGCAATGCTGCCTGAAACCTTTCATCTCAAACAAGGAGAAGACTGATCAGAGATGCAGCCAAGAGGCCCATGATCACTCTGGATGAACTGCAGAGATCTACAGATGAGGTGGGAGAGTCTGTCCATAGGACAACAATCAGTCCAACACTTCACAAATCTGGCCTTTATGGAAGAGTGGCAAGAAGAAAGCCATTGCTCAAAGATATCCATAAAAAGTCTTGTTTACAGTTTGCCACAAGCCACCTGGGAGACACACCAAACATGTGGAAGAAGGTGCTCTGGTCAGATGAAACCTAAATCGAACTTTTTGGAAACAATGCAAAACGATATGTTTGGCGTAAAAGCAACACAGCTCATCACCCTGAACACACCATCCCCACTGTCAAACATGGTGGTGGCAGCATCATGGTTTGGGCCTGCTTTTCATCAGCAGGGACAGGGAAGATGATTAAAATTGATGGGAAGATGGATGGAGCCAAATACAGGACCATTCTGGATGAAAACCTGTTAGAGTCTGCAAAAGACCTGAGACTAGGACGGAGATTTATCTTCCAACAAGACAATGATCCCAAACATAAAGCAAAATCTACAATGGAATGGTTCAAAAATAAACGTATCCAGGTCTTAGAATGGCCAAGTCAAAGTCCAGACCTGAATCCAATTGAGAATATGTGGAAAGAGCTGAAAACTGCTGTTCACAAACGCTCTCCATCCAACCTCAAAAAGCTCGAGCTGTTTTGCAAGGAAGAATGGGCAAGAATTTCAGTCTCTAGATGTGCAAAACTGATAGAGACATACCCCAAGCGACTTGCAGCTGTAATCGCAGCAAAAGGTGGTGCACAAAGTATTAATGCAAGGGGGCCGAATAATTTTGCACGCCCCACTTTTCAGTTTTATTATTACAAAAAAAAATTTAAATGATCCAATAAATTTTGTTGCACTTCACAATTGTGACCCACTTGTTGTTGATTCTTCACTAGAGTTGAGCGAATCCTAAAAGATTCGGGAATTCGGAATTCGACCCGAATTTTTCGCGGGATTCGTGGGTTTGGGCCGAATCACGAATCCCATTAAAGTCTATGGGAGACCCGAATATTTTTGCAGGGGCCAAAGGTTCTGCACAGTCAAGTTTGCCCCAACATGTGAAAACCTCAGAAAATGATGGAAACACCTTGGAAATGCATAGGAAACACCAGGGGCAGCATGTAGGGATGCCTCTGAGGCTCCCTAATTGCACCATTTTTTCTAAATCTGGCCAATAGTCTGGGGATGACCCCAAGGCAATTTTCAGGGACACGGTAATGGTGACCCACTTAAAAATGCTGCCTGACAACCTGGCGGTGAACCCCTGATTGTCTGTCTTTCAATAAGATTGGCAATGTAAAGCATGGTGGTGAGCCTCAGTAATAAGATTGCAGTTGTAAAGCATGGTGGTGAGCCTCAGTATGACTTTTTGGATGGAGATTGCATTGGTCACGTACTCCCTGGAACCCCATAGTCACCCCTTCTCTGATGTGCTACCCCAGAACATTCTCTGCCCCAATTCGCAAGACCTTTTGCTGTCTCTGTGTGCTGACAGTGGGGATTTACCAGTGTTGTCTGAGGAGGTGGTGGACAATGGCGAGACACAGGTGTCGGGGGGTGAGGTAGTTGTATGGGAAGCAAGTTACAGTGGGGACTCCTTGGGGGGACTTTCTCATGATGGGACAGATTCAATTGTGTTTAGAAAGGCTGATGGGCTTCCGTCAGCACTGTGTGTATAGAACCCCATGGCCTTTCATGAAAATAGTCTGGCAATGACCCCAAGGCAATTTTCAGGGACACGGTAATGGTGACCCACTTAAAAATGCTGCCTGACAACCGTGAAATTAAACAGACAATGTAGATAGATATGCAGGTACGATTATTTTCAGACCTATCCAAAAAAAGACGTACGCAGTTTGCGCAAATAAAACGGGAATCCACAGATCAATACGGAATCTATAGACTCTGAGGTATATAGCAGGCTGATGAAATGTATTCACTAGTCACTGCACCGTGTATTACGGATCAGTGTAATTAAACGGACAATGTAGATAGATATGCAGGTACGATTATTTTCAGACCTATCCAAAAAAAGATGTACAAAGTTTGCGCAAATAAAACGGGAATCCACAGATCAATACGGAATCTATAGACTCTGAGGTATATAGCAGGCTGATGAAATGTATTCACTAGTCACTGCACAGTCATGCACAGGAATATATCTGTTTAGATATGTATAGTTTGATCTATGTGGGCTGGACAAGGTGTACCAGGCACAGCTCTGCACAGAATGCAGGCTTACAGCATATACTGTATAGTTTCTTCAGAGAATCAATTGGTTTTTAAAAGACTATTGTGGCTTCCTATTCCTACACAGAATACAGGCTTACAGTATATACTGTATACTGTTTTTTCAGAGTATAAATAGTCTTTAAAAAGACTGTTGAGGCTTCCTATCCTAACTCCTAACTGCTTGCTGCACACACTACACGAGCTAACACTGTCTCTGTCTGTCTCTTCTCCTTCCCAAAAGCACAATGAGACTGACGCTGCAGGTCCCTACCTTATGCAAATTTAGGTCACATGTCACTGCCAGCCAATCACTGCTGGGGAGGTATAGGGGATGTTACATCACAGCAGGCGTTCCCACAGGCTTCCCTTTGATGCTGATTGGCTGAAAAAAACGGGCATTTCAAACTGGCAGTGACGCACGAATCATCACGAGTCCGCGCTGGCTCGGGATGCCAAGCCGAGCCGAAGCGGGCAATATTCGTGCGAATCCCGAATATTGCCGCTTCGGCTCGCTCATCACTATTCTTCACCAAAAATTTAAAATGTTATATCTTTTTGTTTGAAGCCTGAAATGTGGAAAAAGGTTGAAAAGTTCCAGGGGCGAATACTTTCGCAAGGCACTGTATGTACCTTCAGACAAGCTATGTCGATCCTGGGTCTATTGACCTCTGCAATTCCGG